>JABCMI010000046.1:2030000-2505934 GCA_026261945.1 Hirschfeldia incana | reverse complement strand
ACATATTGTATATAACATAAGGTATTCTAAGTGATTGTAGTATGACCAGAGTTTTAGTTCATCTCATTTTTTTACATACATGTATATACCTGTTCACAATAGTTTTTAAACCGCTTCGTATAAATTTTTAATTTTTTTTCAACTATTTCATAACATGCAATTGATTAGTTAACATTATGTGTACAATTAAAAAAGACAAATAAATAACCAACTAAATATAAGAAATATGGAAACATGGAAATATAAGTAGCAAAATAATTCAAACTAAAACAACTAAGGGTCAATCTACCCAATAAAACACATAATTAAAGTAAAAAAAAATAGAACAACTAAAACTTTTTAATATATTAAATCGAGGTCTTGATTTCTCTTCAAGGCGAATCAAAATCTCCGGAATGGAATTCTGAAAGAAAATAAAATAGCCATCAATACTATTATCATATACTAATTTAAACCGGAAATTGTTACAAATATTTCAATATCATTATAAACTCACATTGATCTGTAATCCTTTATTTGAGAAATCTGAGGATCGAATAAAATATCCGAACAGCCGTCAACAGTTGTTAAATGACTGAAACGATCTATAAAAATTAAGAATTAAGTTATGCAATAGAGAAAATATTATATTGGAAGATTACTAATAAGGATTACTCATACGAACAGTAAGAAAAACCTACCATTACCCCTCACAATTCGCCAGAGCTTTAGGACACAAATGAAAACATTTTCATGTGAAGCAATCCTGCGTTGATATAATTTCTCAGCTACAGAACCATGTGCAACACACCTTATTTGAGTTAAACTGCACTTTGATGTTATTCATGTTAGCGAACATCTTATATTGTAAGTATGAAAAGATAAATTAATATAGCGCATACTCATAGTCTATCATAGAGAAACGAATTCGGATAGGGTTGTTTGGAACATTTAGGTTGCCTTGCATTTCTTGTATTTCTTCAATATCACCTACTTCAACCATAGCCCCACATAAGTCTGAGACATAAAAGAAAGTAGTAAAACATTAGCAGAAAAACTATAAGTATGTTCATATAAAAATAATCATAACACTTTGAAGATTCATTTTAAAAAATTGCCATACCAACACAAAACTTGGGATGACATAAACCACGTAGAATATCCATGTAACGCGCACATGAAATAAAGTTACAGTCTGTGACAGGCTGAATTCTTTCGCACAAGGATTCTTGCGTGATATGGTACTTGCTCTTTGTTGGTCGTATCAATGCTACGTGAGCAGGCATCAGTTTAAAATACTTGATCTCAAACCAATCACCTTCTTGTAGGTTTATTCTACACGGGTCATTGTTGACATACCAAGGCAAAGTGGCTTCCATCGTTGCACCCTGTCGAAATCATATGTTAATAAGTTTGTGCAAATCAATATATAATAATATACATGGGTGGTGAGTAAGTAAATTACATTTTCATCGCCAACAATTAGGCACCTATTGAGGTGAAGTGCACCAACTGGCGACTCCCATGCTCTGATTATCTTCACACGAATAGGAGGCTGTATTTTCTTGGGAACCAAGGCACCTAAACATGCGTAGGTCAACATAACTAAGCAAAAGATAGAACACCCGTTATTTGTTATAGAGACAGCCCTCTCTTAAGTGTCGATGCATTAATATAGTACAAAGGTAAATGAATTGGTATATTTTTACTTGGCATGCAATGTATGTAATAAATTATATGTGGACCTCAGTAGAGAAACACAACATTTCAAACGAAAGTAAATATTGAAAAAAACTTATTCTATTCCTATTTCGGACCATTACCAACTTTATATGGATATAATAATGTTCGATATGATATTGAAGTATATACATATATAACTTGCGATTCAATATTTTCATATTAAATATTATGTGCATGTGAATATAGAAACACTAAATCTTATACACTACGACATTCTTACCTATTTGGGACGTGGAAGATATTTTAAACCTTCTTTCCTACAATTTAGATATATTAAGCCATATTAAAGTTATATTACTATAACCGAATACTGAATTTATTTTTACATGAACCTTGGAGAGGTAGCTAACTATGCGGCTGAGCATAGCCTAAAATATCATTTACCCTTGAAGTTAATGTTCATATATTTTCATGCAACTAATAGGAAACTGACTATTTAAACCACAAAATGACTCCCTTATGCAAAAAATAACAATATCAATTTTATTGTTTATCGTTAATTAGTTTTCGATGATATAGATATGTCAAGAATAATATTCAGTTACTTGAAGGTAAATTAGAACCGTGATGGCATTAACAAATAATACATAGGTTTAAAAATACTTTTTTTGAAGTAACTATATTTGTATGCAATATGAATACCGCAATGAGAGAAAATAGATCAAAATAGATTCATAAAAAGTTATACTAACATATAAATAAATCACATGTATGATAAAAAGATCAGCAACGAAACTAAATCGAATGTATAAACACAATATTTAGTAACCATCCTACTCAATAAATAAGTTATAGTTTCAGAAAAAATAAGCCAATACTTACTTATACATCTTCCTCTTCAAATAAATTCTGAAAAACTTCCTTGAAAACGACATTCATCGTTGATCTCTGGGGTTTGCCATCTTTATCTGTAATTAATATCTTCAAACCTTTCCTGGATTTCACTCGAGACACGGCCACATACAGCTGACCATGTGAGAACACTGGTCTACGTAGAAACAAACCCACTTTCGATAGTGTTTGACCCTGACTTTTGTTAATTGTCATAGCAAAAGCAACTTTCAAAGGAAATTGTCTACGCCTCATTTTGAATGGAAGCTTAGAATCTGTAGGTGTAATCAACATACGATGTAAGAAGACTCTCTCACCCGCTAATATTCCTGTAATAACTTTGGCTTCGAGAAGATGATCACCAACTTGGGTTATTTGCAACCTTGTACCGTTGCACAATCCTTCGGTAATATCAAGATTCCTTAATAACATAACTGGTGTACCAATTCTCAGGCGTAGTGAATGATTAGGCAACCCTGACGTTTTAATACTATTAAGAAATTCAGGTGTAAATACGGAGTCATCTCTAGATTGCGTATCAGCAGGATCAATACTATCAGAACTCAAATATAATCTCTCCTCCCCTGCATACGTATTAGGATATTAGCATAAAATTTATTTGAAAAAAAATTTATTAACAAACCGAAGAAATCAATATTTAAAAAGAGACAAAGATGATATTACCAGTTAGGTGATTCAGCATGTAGTTATTAATAACATCGACATCTTCGTTAGTTGGACACAATATAGCTCTTTCTCGGAAATATAGTGGGTCTTTTGAGTCTTTGAACGTGGTCCCATAAACTTCTGAAACTATAGCCTCGATAGGATCATCACATTCAGTTATCAAAAGATCCTCAGGAATATCGATCATAGTCTCTCCACTGTTTGGTTCATTAATTTTTCCATCTCCTACATCCAGTACCCATTTTGAAAATTCCGCAATCTCCCCAGCTTCAATACTATCTTGTTCTGCGAAGAGCCTCATATTTTTGGTTAGCTCCAAGACTTTACAGTATTTCCACAAATACGATCGGTTAAGAGAAGCCATAACTATCTCAGCTCGATTTCCCTTAGGTATGACCGGTAGAATTTGTCTGAAATCACCTCCAAAGACTACAACTTTACCACCAAAAGGTATTTCATCTGTAGTATTCATAATATCACAGAGACTACGATCTAAAGCTTCAAAGCAATGTTTACTCATCATAGGTGCTTCGTCCCAAATAATAAGAGAAGCTTTAGAGATTAGTTCTGCCTGATCACTTCCTGGTTGGATCCTGCATGTGGAGAATTCATCTGGGTTAATTGGAATGCTAAATCTGGAATGAGCAGTTCTTCCACCAGGTAATAATAAAGCTGCAATTCCGCTGGAAGCCACGTTAAGAACAATTTCGCCTCTAGAACGAATAGAAGCGGAAAGAAGATTCCAGATAAAAGTTTTTCCGGTTCCGCTATAACCATATACAAAGTAGACCCCTCCTGATGATGTATTGACAGAGGCCATAATTTCTTCATAAACGTTTCTCTGCTCATCAGTCAATTTCTCTGACAATTCCTGGTGTCTTATGCGCAACTCTTCATGCGGATAATTAAGCTCATCTTGAAGAAGCTGATTGTCAGAGTAATGTTGAGCATTATCATCTGGCTGCGGCATCGTCTTCCATCGTTCAAAAGATGTATTTTTTTTTTCTTAACAACTTGTCTATCATCAGCAATGTGATATTGTCAATCTGTTCTTCCGACAATAACAGATCTGCAAAAAAATTAAATCATTAATGAAGTGATTAGTACATCAAATTCTTACTTATTCTTTTCAAAACAAAAAAATAAAACGTACTTGGATTGCGCCTTTTTTTCCGTTCTAGATAAAGAACATCTTCGGATAGAATATCTTTTGTTGATTCCCAAACCAATCTGGGCGTCGATAAGCTTTCGCCTATTAGCATCTGTGCAAAAAGATTTCGCACATAGCTTCCTGTTGCCCAGAAACTACATTCTTTTAGACCTTCGATATATTCCTTGTCATCATCCAACAAACCACGCTTATAACATGCGTCCTCAAAACTTGGACAAATGATCCCATCTACTGTCTTGATGTCATCATACGACCGTGGACCTTTAATCTTATTAATCAATACCCTCAGATAATAAAGTGCACCAGCACTTGGTGAAACATGGGTCAACCTTCCAATAGCAAAACCTTTTTTGCGTATTTTCCAAACGGTTGCTTTCGCATCATATATGAATTTTGTTGGAAGATCGGAATACGTGAGAAGTCTAGCTTCTGCATATTTATCGTTGCAATCAAACCAAGCTAGAAACATTGTCTTAGTTGTCTTCGCCCGAGCCATAACCGTCTCAACTGTATCCCCCTGCCTATATATTACCGGTTGATCGCCTTCTAAGTGAAACGTAAGCTTCTCAACAGGAGTTGCACGGTAATGCGTAGGAAATCCAAAAATTCTCCAAGTTGCTTCGCAAGCAGATATATATCTACACATATAAACAAAAATTGTAAAAAAAACTATACATAAAACCATGATCAGCTAATAAACAAAATACATATAAAATAACGTTGGAACAGATGACCTTTGTAACGATTTACTAAATATACGAAAAATAAGTGCGTAAAGCTATGCAATAAATAGTGTGACTAACCTTGCATCGAAAATTTTTTTAATTTCATCTACGGTTTCTTCCTCCACACACTCGATTGTGTTGACGTTTTCTCCAGAGCTAACAGTAGCTCCGTTGGCCTCTTTTCCAACTGAATCATTATTACATTTTTTTGTTACTGTTGCAGTAACACAATCATGTCCCTTGTTGATGTACTTGAATAAGTACTTAATAGATCTGGACTGATTACACCACTCTACATTTATATGTGCATTCTATCGAAGAAGTAGCTCTTTGTTATAAGGAACAACAAACCGGTTATCACACTTAATTCCTCTTTTCTCAATGAAAGAACCGTTTTCTCTTCTCCGATATACAAGATAGCCTTGTGAGTCAACTGTTGTCTTCTCCACATTCTTCCTAGGAAAAAATTTCGAACACTTCCCATCTAGCATGCACGGAGAATCCTTGTTAACAACACCACACGGGCCATGAACCATAGTATCTCTAACAATTTCATACAGTCTTCGTTCTACTTCTTTATCGGGAATCTCTGCTGATATTATGCGATCAATATCCTCAGCACATGGAAATTTGTCTCTATGATCCATGAATAACAAAATATGTGCATGTGGAAGCCCTCTTTTTTGAAACTCGATGGTATAAATAGCTGAAATAAGATACAATTATATAAATTAATAACTTATTTCGAATTCAAAGCCACTCCATATATCACTATAAATAATACTTTGAGCAATATCAAACTACTCACCAGACACGGTTCTGCCAAGCATGTGCTTTTTAGTTAGATCATCCATCAAGGTATCAAGCTTAATTTTGAATAATCTACAACATAGATCTGGTCTGTCTTCAGCTCTGAGGTTATATTTTGAAAAATATCTTGTCAACTCTGGCCATTTAAGGTTACATGTGTAGGTGATAAATAAATCTGGAAACCCATAATATTTGCTTATCGTCATTGCATCCAAATACATCTGATGCATGTACCGAGGACCACCTGTGAAAGATGAGGGTATGATGATACGGTTTCCTTCAATAGGAAGAGAAGATAAACCCTGATTTGCAGCTGCCACAAACTTGCTGAAGTTCAAAGACCTTAGATTTGCCTGATTTTTCCTTATGTACCGAAGCCTGTGACTTTCGATCATGGTGTAAGCATCTACCAAAAACTGCTGAAGTAAACGCCTCGAAAGAAGAAGTACCTGAGAACCAAAGTTCCGGATTTGAATACGATATGCGAAAAATTCTCGCATACTAATATTAGGTTTCCTATTTTGGTTGTTTCCTGTAAAACCATGTTTGATGCCCAATCGGAATCCATCTTCGCCATAAGGAAAAATAAGAGGATATTGAAGTGGTAAATAGCAAGGATGCAACTCATTGATCCGTTTTAGCTTTCCTGTACTTTTCTCCAAAATAATATCCCTTTTATCCATATTAAGTCGGAAATCTCCAACAACTAAGCCAGCAACCTCTTTCGAAGTTGGGAGATTGTAAACTCGCCCATCTTTCTGCCTGTTATTGAGTAATACCAAAGCTAATTCTTCACTTTCGTCTTCATCATTGAATCTTTGCATGGCATTGCGGAACGTCTTGACATGCACGTTACACTCTCTTAACATATTCATTATAGATTCCACCAAATCTTCTCTTATTTTACTTCTCTCTGAATCTCCACTGTAATAAATATAATAATTTTAGAAATTTATAAAACATATGTATGTCACCACACATCGATACATACTAAGCAAATATTTTATATTGTTACCTCAAAGCTGAAATTCTGTTTTGCACCTCATTCTCAGTATCATGGATGTATAACTGAGAGAACTTTGCTTTTTCATTACTCTTCGGTTTCATGCTCCCAATCAAATGATAATTCTCCCCATGTAGTTTAAAAACTCTAGGCCCTTTTCCACGGTTGACCGAATTATCAATCTTTCCTCCAAGTGATGTAAATGAAAACATCATGTTCAGAGGTCTAATATTATCACGGAAGTGTTTACTGATAACATCGTCGTTGGTTAAGAGGGCTTGGAGAAACTCCGGAGGTTCTTTTAAGGTTGGAAGTTTGATTTTTCCCCTCATACAACACATCGTGAAAATAGGTCTTTTAGCTCGCCTGTGCTTACTTACTCGCTCATTATACCAAAATAGTGCTCCACACAGTGGACATTCGTTTTCTATGTCACCATCATCTTTGTACCCTGTCCAACAACGTCACCAATAAATAAACTCCAAGTTTTATTAAATATACAAATACGTTAAAATTTCTACTTAAGTAAAACACCAATATGTAAAAATGTATATAAAATCGAACCATCTGTGAGTACTGTTGATCCCAATGGAGAAGACTTCGTTCTTTTACGTTTTTGCCTTGTATCATACACAATCATTCCATAAGATGTATCGACATCATTGTTCTGGTCCTCTACTTGTTCCTCAGCAATTTCTGTATCCTCCTCACTGTCTGTTTCTGAATAACAATGATATTCATTTTCGGCATACCTTCTATCTACATCCCAGATGTCGTCACAGCTTTCTAAATATAAGAATAAAAAAATGAATTAGGCTATACAAATTATTTATTACATTGATCTTTGTTTTTTTACTCTCTTTTTTCTTAACTTATAATAAGTGATAATATGAAAGTCAAACTAATTATTTCAGACATATTTACATATCACACTAACCTTCAGAATCTGAGTCAAGTGTAGATTGTAGAGTGTTCCCGGTACCATTCATATCTCTAAGGTTCGCAGGACTGCCATGTGTTGATTCTATATCGCTACGTAGACCACCCAAAACAGTACTCTGTGACATCATTGATTGAAGCAGGCTTGTGAAACTGATAGGTTTAACTGGAGGACCGACATATGATTCATTCTGTAACATGTTCTCCACAGAAGATGGGGTATAACAATCAGAAGACGAAAACTTATTCTGTGTAACCATTGAGTGGAGTAAGTTTGTGTAACTTCCTGGGACGGGTTCAAAATCCTGAGGATGAGATCGTTGACTGACATTTGAATGAAAATTTAATCTGTTATCCTCCAATGTATTGCCGACTACATTACTTCCACAAAGCTCACGGGGATAAAAACCAGCATCTAATAATAATAAACAAATACGATATGAAACGTAAACTAAGTAAAAATTCTGATTTCAATAAATGGAGTTATTACTGGGCAATAGTCTACCTGAGGTATCCACCAGTCTATGGGATGGACAAAATGCTGAAGAAAATGTCTGACACTCTCGGAGTTGCGATTGTGTTACTGCATCATTACTTACTTCAGGACATCTTCTCTTCTGGGATAATAAGTTAATACGCTCAAATCTAGCATCCTTTGGCAGTTTAACTTGAGACATAGGATCGTTTGTAATATTGGAGGAATGGTCAGTTGTAGCCGAAGGTATCCTTCTATCCCGCAAAATACTAATCCTTTCCGTCCTTGCATTTCTTTTAGTAACACCTGTTTGAACCAAATTGCTTTCCTCCAATACTCTCTTGTCAGCAGTTTGTGTCCGTCCATCTATTTTGTCTGCTCCTCGGTTATTAGTTATGTCATTAAACACTTTCGTGTTGTCTATAACATTAGATGAGTTTGAAAGATATTCCTGGTCATCAACTAATGACCCATCACTGTTATATTTGTCTGATATATAAAAATGTTGTTAGTTTTTATGTGTGTAGATGTCTATAGAGATTCATATTTCATAACGGTGTACCTTGCTTCTGTCGTTTGGGTAGAGGATTATCGACAACATTTTCCTTCCCAAGCTTAGGTCTCTTACGATTCATGATCTCTTTCGTATAGACTAATGAAGCACTTAGGCGAAAATAAAGTTCCCGTATAATGGTTGCCCTTATATTAGTTAAACCATGTATGACATAAATATATTATTTCTTAGTTGTTCTTAAACATTAATATGTAATTTCCTTTTCAAAAAATTATAATACTAAAGGCAAATTCATATTAATTTAAGTATGGTCAAAATTTATATTTACAATATTTATTTTCCATATAAGATATATAACCCGAACTCTTTTTGGGAAGAAAATTGACAATTTACATGGTGCAATACAATACATATAAACACGATATTGATATCCTACATAGTATTTTTAAAATATGTCAGCATTAAGTTCTAATTTTTTTTCAAATCCGACTTAGTAAGTTCCGAGGCTTCTAAAATCTACAAAGAAATGTCCATCTACTCTTTATATAAAGGGTGAAAAATATTTTTTAACCAATGTTCTATTTAGCTAAGTTCAAAGGAATATATTGGAAGGCGTTTATCTCGGTAGTCAACAAAGCTTCTCCTTTGCACAGTTTTTGATGTAGGATTGCTAAAAGTGATTGTCTTTTATACAGAGTCAGCCTTTATGAATATCAAAAAAAGAGTAATGCGAACATATGGTATACGCATACAATATTTTCGCCTAACAAAGTGTCTTAGGGGACATTTTTTTTCCCATGTTTGGAAATGTGGTCTTCGTGCATTAGAAAATAAGAAAATTTAAGATAAAGTGTGATTATATTAAAGATTTAAACAAACGAAAAACCAAATTCTAACATAGATCATATAAACTTCACCAGATTTTTTTTTAAAAGTAAAAAATGCAATACATAAGAAGTAACCACAAACTTGAGAAGCTAGAGAAATAAAATCTTGATTTTCACATAACACTTACACCTGAAAAAGGTTTGCTTAAAAATATACACTACTTAAGAATGCTCTTCAATTTATAGGATGACCTGCGAATTCGACAAAGAGGGTAAGTCTTTTGTAGAAGTAACACTGTCCACATACTTCATCCATGTTGTCGCGGTCACAACATACAGTCAGTGCCTTAAGGTTTACCCAATTTGTATGGTACCGCTGAGTCATCGTAACAGGGATTCCCCTTAGAGAATTCTTCATTCTTTCCCAACATCTATTAGTCTTTTCTAAGTTATTTCGCCATGGTAGTTTATCCAAATACTTCATACCTTTCCAGTAGTGACCATGTGCAAGCATTAATAATCTGTACGCATACGTACCGTTTTTATTTTTCAACGTGGAAGCATAACGTAGATGCCTGAGGCCAATACGTCCTTCCTTGTGGTGGAAGTATTGAAGTAACCCCTCGATGTAGTGGGCCTCGGGGTTGCCTGCTTCTAAGCACTTCTTCTTCAACGGTTCGTGCTCGGCCAACATTAGAAGTGGTCTCCCAGCAAAGAATCGTAGACTGACGGTTCTATAATAGCTTGTGGGATTTGCTTCCGAGTAGTCGTCGTTATCAGAGTCTTCATCGCTTTCATGACCATCGTAATTGTTAACCGAGTTTTCACTCATTCTTGCGATTGGAATTTTTTCAGGAAAGAACAAAAGTTTTTTTCTCTTTTACTCTGAAACGTTATTGGAAAGACATACGTAACGGTTTCAATTCAATGAGGAAGAAGATGAGTTTAAAAAGGGGGTTAAAAAATGGAAAATAACGTCGAGGTTAGATGTTACTTTCTTTAAAAAGGCTAAGCTAATGTATTGTCATTTCAATACCTTCTTTATATGTTAAGATTTACAAAAGCTGCATGCCAACATAGTTTGAATATTTGTAATATTCTCATTTTGATATCTCCCCTCTCTCCACAAAATATCGTTACTTTCTATGATATAGTATGCGCACATATGTTTAAATTATGGAAAGTTGTCGCTAACTGATTCTTCCGTGATATTTTACAAAGCATGGTCAAATATCAATGATAAGGTTTTTCAATAATTCACACAATTCGTATATCTCTATATTAAAATACTATAACACATATTGGAACATTCACCAATAATTTTTCGATTATTCAGTAAAGTACTTAAATATATACGCATGAATATATATAAATTTGATAAATAAGAGGCTTCGTATTTAATATAATGTTCCAAAGGAATAAATTAAAGAAAACACAAAAATATAAGATAATATTATGCTAAATCGAAAACGAAAACGGAATATAAATATAACTTCAAACAAAGCCTCTTCACAAATCTCTCACAACCGAATCTCAGCCACTTTTGTAAGACTTCTCTTTCTTGATTCTAACAGTACATGGAGTCCTTGCAACGGAGTTCTGATCAAATGCTTCCTCCAAGTTAACAATAGGCAAGGCTCTTCGTTTTGCAGGGGTGAGATCAATTGGTTCACATTCATGAGATGACTCAGCAGAAAGCAAGAGGGAACCCTTTAAGAAAAACCGAGTATGATAAAAAGTTAATAAACATAGAATGTATACATGGAGCAAGTGAATATAATTAGAAAAGCAATAATAAACCTCTGGTGCGTCAGAGAGAATGGAGTTGTCGCCAGACCAAGTTAAACTGGTAGTCTGCCAAGTTTATAAGAAGACACATTAGAAAAAGGCAATAGTTTTGACTGTAGTAACATTCAATAATGGGGTAAGTCAACTATAACAAAAAAAAATGGATTAAACCAATTTAAATATAATACAATTCCAAACCAAACACTCTAGAAATTACCTTTCCGTCGCCCATTGTATCGAATTCCCTAATTATATCATCATTGGTGATAATATTAGCGACGTTGTAAGTGTCAAGCTTATAGAGGAAATTTTCTCTTTCAATTCCAACCTTGAACAAATAAGTCTTTCCAACCAAATTGTTAAGAGCAATAGGTATAGCAGACGGTTCCTCAATCTACAAATAATTTAATTCATATGATCAACTATGTTAATAATAAAATTTACATTTCCAAATATAACATAATTTCTTAATACCTCATCCGCATTAGGTCCAGCAAGTTCAATGCAAGGCTGATGTAGTAACTGAATAGCAAGATAATCGGACAGGAGAAACTTTGAATTCCCCGTATTGTCTAGGACAACCAAATGGAGCTTATAGCTATGCAAGCGCATTTTTTTCACATAATTTTCTGATATATAAAGAACTTAAATGGATATATTAAAGTGGGTTGCAAATCTAATAGTACCTTGGTAGAAGTTTGGGATTGTATACTTTGCATTTAGGACAGTAGTAACTGAACATTATGGGATATTCGTCATCCTCATCGTCAACATAGTCATTAGGCACACTCAAAACCTTCTTCGCACACACTTTGCAACTCAGATAATACCATCCCATATCAGAATCAATGGCGGCAATGGTGCACATCACAATACAGTTCTCAACCTTTTGTCACAAAAGAAATTGGTTTTAGTTGGTGAAACAAAATTGGTCACAAATATACGTTGCAACAAATATGTACGTATAAAATAACGAACCTGTCTAGATTCAGACAATTGAGCAATTGTTTTCCTTGTTGTGTGTACAAAGAAATCATCCTTCACAGAAACACCAGAGATAATAGAGAGTGGCTTAGGATCGACAATAGTTAAAACCAATTCGTCTTTTGGTAACCTAATAAGAAAAGAAAGAAGATGTCTTTATCGACGGTTTACATACAGACGGTCTTATTAAACATAGTTCTAGAATAATATCTTACAATGCAAGCAAATCATCAACTGCAGCCATGGTTGGATTTGCACAACTGAAACATTGTATGCATTACATATGCTGCGCTCTTCTGTTAAAAGAACAGACAATGCTAATAAATGCAATATTAACAAAATATTTGAAATAATACACATTCTATATATGTAACTATATTAATGTAAAACATGAGTTGTTTAGAACTTGCCTTTCCAAACTTTTATCTTCCCAAATCGAATGATACATATAATAACATTATCCTTTCTTGTTTGTATGGCGTCCATAACATCCGTCGCAAAACGCCCGCACAAAAAAGTCTGTAGACGTTCATCACTACACAAAATATTAATAATATTAGTTCGAACTAATAAGAAAGACAATAGATTTTTTCACAAACAATTGCAAGTAATATTACTCAGCATTTCTTAGTTCCAACGCCATTATGTTTATGTCTTTTCCATCTATATAGACAACTTCAACTGGTGAGACTTTTACAATTTGACCAATGACATCTGAAAAGGCCATAAAATATATCAACATAGTCTTCATCGTTAACTAAGAAACAATACACAGTATAACAGAAACAAACTTTAAAAGACTCACCAACCAAGTAGTCCGAATTTAGTGACCCGTCAAGAATATCACAGTAGTTTGCAGGATCAAAGCCGGATGGCATAACAGGATTATCGCAATTTTTAACACATGTGGTTTCCAGGAAAAAAATCTTGTATGGATGATTAGTAGTCCTGAAGGAACCACAGGCCTGTCCAACCGAGAAGTTGATAAATATCTTTGAACTACCCTCCGACAGAATCGGATCAAACTGATTTACCAAATCTTTCTTCACCGAAGCATGTCTCTTTACTCCCTGTAATATAAACAGTGGTGTACAACTGATTGTTAGAACATTAAATCAGGAACATTTAGATATTAAAACCTAACAACTAACAAACCTCAGAGTCCACCAGAACCATCTCAATTGTTAACCCTCCTGCAGCGGAGTACTGCTTCCAATGACGAATGATCTTAACCCTTATCTTCCACATCGTTTTGTATAGTTTTAGATCGGTTACATTGCTGAAGGAAGCCATAACTTTTTAACTCAAAACTCGTAGAAAAAATAATAAGAGAATGTGTAGGTGTGTGGTATTCTCGGTGGAAGTAAGTATCTTTATATAGTTTAGAATTTATGCGCTCGAATAAAAGATCGGTGATCTTTTGTGATCACTATTAATTATCCTTGTGGAGAAAGGAACGAAAGTTTCTTTTATTCAACGTCCATTAGAAATACAACTTTTACAGAAGTTTTGGAAAGAAATAATTTGCTTACTTTGTCTAATCCCTTAGAATGATTGATCTCGTCATAATAAAATCTAAAACATCGTTGTTCATCTGAAACTATATATTCTGTATATATATATATATATATATATATATGTAATATGTTATTAATGTTTGACCATTGCCCAAGGTTACGAAGATTTGTACGCAACCAATATATCTTTTACCCATAAAGGAATAGTTTACAATCTTGAACCCATAGTACATCCGTTACAATACCCTTGGTTTGAATTAATATGCAAGTAATAGTTCTTTTACGATTTTCGTTGTCAAAGAATAGTAACCAATATTTAAATAATATCAAGGAAAATATATTTTCTATTCAAATATATTGTATCGACTCTAAATATAGTAGTGTATGGTAAGTGTTATACATTCAATTCTAACGAAACTATCAAATATATAGAAAGACTACTAAGTGATATATCTCTCAACCTCTCACTCCAAACCAGGCCTTGCATTATCATATTCTTTTCATAATAACTCCAAAATAAGCGCATGCACCAACCATCTTTTGTCTTATGTTTTTGTAAACATAGGGAAATACCAATTCCAGAATATAACGTCCAAGTTCAAACCCTCTTCCCATAGCGCCTTAATAAAGCTGAACATCTAAAGAAGGGATGAAATGACAATACATTAAGTTTCAGCCTTTTAAGTAAAAGTTACAAATTAATTTGAAAATTATTTTCACATCGATTTATTGCCTTATTAAACCAATCTTCCTCCTCCTTCCTCCACGATCAAAACACTTCATCGTTACGGTTATAAAAAAACGTCTCCTATCTCCCAAAGAAAAACAAATCGCGAGAATGAGTGATAATTCGATTAACAATTACGATGCCTACCAAAGCGGTGATTCCTCAGAGAATGACGATTATTCGCAAGCCGATCCCAAAAGTTATTATAGAACTTTGCCTCTACGATACTTTGCTGCAAGACCACTTAAAATGTCGACCGACCATGAAAAGTTGAAGGAGATGTGCTTAGAGGCAGATAACCCCGAGGCCCACTACATCGAGGGAATACTTCAATACTTCCACCACAAGGACGAAGGCTTGGGCCTCAGGCATCTACGTTATGCATCGGACCTGAAGAATAAAAACGGTACTTATGCCTTCGGATTGTTAATGCTATTAGAGGGAAACTATAAGAAAGGTATTAAGTTTTTGGATAAACTTCCATGGAGATTTAACTTAGAAAGGAGTAATAGATGCTGGGAAAGAATGAAGAACTCTCTTAGTGAAATCCCTGTTGCGATGACGTGGGATACATATATGAACTGGAAAAACCTTCAGCCACGCAAGGTCTGTTGCGATCCAGACAACATGGATGAGGTATGTAGACATTGTTACTACTACAAAAGACTATCACTCTTTGTCCAAATAGCTAATACTAACATATAAAGTGGAGTCTGCTCCTAAGTCGTGTATCTTCTTCTAGCAAACCCTTTGCAGGTTGGTTCAGTTTACACGACATCTATCATTTGTTTCGACATCTATCAAAGTCTGTGGTTCCTTACTATGTCTTTTATTTGTTTGTTAATGGTTGGTCCAATGTATGTTTTAATCATCTTTTAATTATATTATGTATTTTTTGTTTGAAATCACATCTTTGCTATCCATTAAAATTTAAGCATAAATGAAATATGTTTTTATAAGAAAGATATATAAAGTCACAGTTCTCTCACTTTTTCATGTCTGAAAATCGACATACACGGAACAAGTATCAGTTCAAAACAGTCTAAAACTTGTGGGTAGAAAAATAACAAACCCACCATATAAAGGTAAAGCAAATTTCTATGTAAATATATATATATATATATATATATATATGTATACAGTTACAAAAATAATATGGATCCAGTAATTATAAAGTGATAACACCCATACAGCCTCAAAGATTTTTTTTAAGGATATAATGTTCAATGAAAGAATCAAACCACTAAAACACTACAATTGTGATATACTTGGTGACCTAATAGAATAAAGGCGATTTAAATTTGTAACTTCAAAGAAATATGCTCAATTCTAAAATGAGTTGTTAATTACTCATCCACATTCTATGGAATTCAAGATCAATATAATCGTAAAAGAGGCTTTTCATTAAATAAAATCATAAAAATAAAAAAACCATAACAAATTATTGATCCAACACCATAAATAAGCAAAATCCAAAACCATAGAAATCCAAATTTTCTATTAAATAGTATAAAAAGCCTCCTCGGTATTCAATCATCCTCGCAAACAATTCAGCCACTTTTGTCAGTCTTTTCCTTCTTGATGCGAATTGCACTCTGAGTCCTTGTGACGGAATTCTGATCAATTGTTTCTTCCAAGTTAACAATAGGCGGAGATCCTCGCTTAGCCGTGGTCAGGCTGGTGCGTTCACCCGATTCACCTGAATCATCAGAGACATTGAGGGAACCCTGCGAATGCACATAATAAGTTTTTTGACTCTTAGTTACGATAACTATGCACCTCGACGGTATGTAACTTAAAATGGTCATTATTACCTCTGGTGCATCGGAGACATTGCTGGTGTAGCCTGATAAGGTAAGCAATGGTAGCTGCGTACATTATAAGTAAACACATTAATCAAAAAATAACTATCAAGCTAGATTTTGTAAAAGACTTATCGTAGATATATTACTCAAATTACCTTTGCATCGACCTTACTATCGAACTCGCCAATTAAATCATCGTTGGTGATAATCTTAGTGACTTTGTAAGTATCATTCTTATAGAGAAAATTTTCTCTTTCAATTCCAACCTTAAACAAATAAGTCTTCCCGACTAAATTCTTTAAAGCAAGAGGAATATCAGTCGGTTCATCAACCTAAAAATGGAGTTACACTCAGACTATTAATATGGTAGATAAAAAAAAAACTACATAAAAAGGCTATCCTATTACCTCCTCAACATTGGGACCAGCTAGCTCACTGCAAGGCTTATGAAGTAACTGGAGAGCAAGATTATCGAATAGAAGAAACTTGGAACTCCCCGTACTATCGGCGACAACCAAATGCAACTTGTACCTACAAAGATATGATAGATCACAACTGAATAAAAGGTTTAATTAACGTTTTACTGGTATAAAGAAGTATATCATAAGATAATACCTTGGCAGAAGTTTAGGACTGTAAACTTTGCATTTAGGACAATAGTAACTGAACATTAGGGGATTTTCGTCATCCTAATCTTCAGCAGAATCGTTAGGAACACTCAAAACCTTCTTGGCACACACTTTGCAACTCAAATAATACCATCCCATATCAGAATCAATGGCGGCAATGGTGCACAACAAAATACACTTCTCAACCTTAAATGTTTTTATATATTCAAAACAAAAAAAATAAATGCATTGGTTAAAAGAACGAACCTGTGTAGATTCAGACATTTGAGCAATGGTTTTCCTTGGCGTGTGGACAAAGAACTCATCTTTCTCGGAAACGCCAGAGGCAATAGACAACGGCTTAGGATCGCTAATAGCTAAAGCCAATTCGTCATTTGGTAACCTTAAAATACAAAATAATATATGTCTTTTTGAGGATACAAGTAGCATATCGAGTAATTAAATTAAGGGTTAAAGAAAATACTTACAATCTTAAGAAATCATCCACTGCAGCCATGGGTGGATTAAGTTCAACAGAAGAGACATTGTATGCATTGGATATGCTACGCTCTTCTGTTAATGTAAAGACAATGTTCAAAGTATAAAGTTGTAATAAGCTAATTGAAAAAATATACTGACAATATAACTATAAAAAAATAAAACTTGACAAAGTTACCTTTCCAAACTTTTATCTTCCCAAATCGGATGACACAGATAATAGCCTGGTCCTTTCTCATTTGGATAGCTTCCATTACTTCCGTTGCAAAACTCCCCCACAAAACAGTCTGTAGACGTTCATCACTACAGAAAATATTATAAGTGTTAGATCTTTATATAATTAGATATTTACATATAGTATTATCAAAAATAATTGATAGTAATATTACTCAGCATTTCTTAGTTCCAACGCCATTTTGTTTGTGTCTTTCCCATTAACTGAGACAACTTCAATTGGGGAGACTTCAACAATTTGTCCAATGACATCTGAATAAGGAGATATATGAAGATATCAACATCGTATTATTTATGAAAAGTTGAAGAGCATGATGCTACCAAAAACGAAATATTTAAATTATACTCACCAACCAAGAAGTCCGAATTCAGTGACCCATCAAGAATTGCACGGTAGTTTGCAGGATCAAAACCGGATGTTACGACAGGATACTCGCAATTCCTAACACGTGTGGTTTCGAGAAAAGAGATCTTGTATGGATGGTTAGTAGTTCTGTACGAACCAAAAGAATGTCCAACCGAAAAGTTGATCAATATCTTTGAACTACCCTCTGACAGTATCTGATCAAATTGATTAACCAAATCTTTCTTGACAGAGGCATGTATCTTCACCCCCTGTAATATATATTGAAAAAAATACATTTTAGAACATTTATAAGAGAAAAATAGTTTTTAAAACATTCAAAAGATTATAGAAAGAAACCTTTTGATCCACGACAACCATCTCGATTGTTAAGCCTCCTGCAGCGGAGTACTGCTTCCAAAGTCGAATGATCTTAACCCTTATCTTCCACATTGTTTTGAATGGTTTCAGATCGGTGACATTAGTGAATGAAGCCATAAGTATTTGAAAGACCGGTTTTAGAGAAAAAATATAAGATAAGTTGTATGTTTGTGGTATTCTCGGTGGAACTATAGTCCTTTATATAGTTTATAATGTTTAGTTTAAGATCTTTTGTGATAAATATTAAGTAGCCTTGGGGACAAAGCAAAGAAAGTACCATTTATGTATCGTTCGTTTAGGAAAACAAATTTAACCGCGCAATTTATACGCAAATATTCAAAGATGGTGATATTGATAACTATTAATTAGCCTTGGGGACAAAGCAAAGAAAATACCATTTATGTATATCGTTCATTTAGGAAAACAACTTTACCCGCGCAATTTATACGCAAATATTCAAAGTTGGTCATATTGTAAAACAATTGGGAAAATCACAGTCACTAAATTTCCATCAAAATATTCATCTCAAACTAAATATTCTGAACATATTCACATCGAAAATCTTAAGATCATAGAGTTTATTGCAAACAATATATTTACTACCATAAGCATAATAATTTTCAAAATCTTTCACCTATATTACATCGGTCTACAATATCTTGGTCGTAGATCTTGAATTACTATCCAAGTAATGCATTTAAATGAATACTTTAAATAGTGATTGAGCATGTAAAGGAGAGTGTATAAGATCTCAGAACTAAATAAGATGGCATATCGTACTTGTTATATTCTCAATGATCTTAATGAACCTTTCTATAATGATAGTTTTGCTCTTCGTATCCAATTTCGACACATTTGTCGAGTTTTACATTATATCACATTATTGTAAAATCTTCTTTACTATATTCATACATATTCTTGATATGGTAAAAATTTCAGCATGCAAATAATCATCAATATATATATCCTTACAATAGAATCTTCAATATATCATAATTTTTCATTCTTGAAGTTGTAAAATGTTCTTTATGCACATAATCGTTTATAAATATATAGCACGTTAACTATCAAGTATAAAGAAGGAAGAAAATAATGATTAGGATTCATTATAACAGACATTGAAGAATGTGATATCAACAAATCTATCAAACAAACTTTATTTTCACTTATATTATGATATGCCTCTTGCGTATGACATTATTGTTTCTATGCCAATCTCATCATTACATCAATACGAACTCGTGGTTAACTAACCAAAAGTAAATCAACCCAAAGTACTACTAAAACAATAAGCCAATTATAAGACAAATGCAATAACAAACCAAAATGAAATAAGCATCCAATAATTTGGTTAACATATAATATCATAAGTTTAGTTTAACATTCCATCCGAAGATAAAGGACATAGCCTAACAAAATGAAAAACCAGAAAATATCCGATAACATACATAACCAAAATGTAAAACCAACAAACATTATCTTGTAGTAGAAGTTAATAAAAAGATACTACGGAGCCCACATCTGTGGCTCACCCAACTCCTCCCAATTGACCCACGGTATCTTAACATCCGACGCCTTGGCCTCCGCAAGCCTCAGTTCCGACTCCAACCTCGATTTCTCTTCCTTCAAGGCTCTGTACTTGAAGAGTTGGTGAATCATTTTGATTTTCCCTTCTATGCGGGAGACCTCACGCTCCTGTTGATGTTTCTTGTACTCTGCATCTTGTTGTCGCTTCATCAAAAGAAGCTTGTTTCGGTAATGCTCGGTCATTTCCTCCTTACCTTTCTTGTACGCCTCTTCCACAGAATCCCCATAATCTTCAACCATGTTTGCCATGCTGGTCTCTTTGGCTGGATGTCAACATTGTAAACAAAAAAAGGGTTACTAATAATCCCAAAACTCTACAATCGGTAACTGATTTTCCCAAAAAAAGATAGCAAAATCAATATAATTAAATAAATTTGTAATATATAAAAATCGAAGTTATTATAATAGAAAACAGAGATCATCGAACATGTCAAACTTCTGGAAATGCATTCTAACCCTCGAATGATTATTCGGAAGGCTTTTTGAATATATAAAAGATATGACTTATATTGATTATAATGACATTCTACTAACTAAAATGGATCGATCTACAAACTAATTGAAGTATATACGTACACAAAATAGAAGAAGAAAATCTATAAAGGTACTAACCGAAATTGGAGAGTCTCAAAGGGAGAAAAAGAGATATGATGATGATAAAAGAGAGAGGTTGAATGTTCAATAGATCTTCCTAAAACTTGTATTTATAATACAATGGAAGGCACTCGAAGGGTCGTGTCTTTTGGAAAAAAATTTAATTGTCATTTTAAGTTTATTTAGAAAATCAAATATATATATATTTTATGGACACGTATTTCATGATAATTTCAAAATGTTTTCTTAATAATTCCGTTCTTTCTATGGATTTCGAATGAAATAATGTTCGGTTACCAAAATATAGACTTCATGTTACTATATGTAAACTCGGTAACTATTTGCACATCAGTTTTGAATCTCTTATGGATTCTGTATGATATATTGTCATCAGATATTAAATTTGTTTCGTATTATTACCTTTCTTTTATGATTACCTATTGTTTAGGAATATATATAAATGTAAATCCCTAGACTAAATAAGCAGATCTTACGATCGCATTTAGTACGCATGCGAGGATATTAAACATTAGACTAAATAAGAAGATACAACGATCCCTATATTAATTTTGCAATGTGTTTTGCTTTACGACTTGATATTAAACCATAGTCTTATGTTAACCGATTCGAGAAGGATATGTAAAATTTGTATATATTCCATAAAAAATGTGAGAGTAATAGGGATACATATAAATTATGTATAGATTCCATTTGTGTGAACTTTTTCACCAAGCAAAACATATGGCAAATTCCATAATGAGAAATTGTAAATTTATTACCGCAAGAGAAAGTAAACTTGAGAATTTATCGGAAAGATATATTTTTCCTCAAAATAAAATAATATCTCACTGGAGGAAATCTCAGATAGAAAAAAAAAATTAATTGTAATAAGTTTAGCATATCTCATTCTTCGGAAAACTAAGAATGGTCTAAATATAAATAGATATTGTAAACAACAACTTTAATTAAAAAAAAATATTAAATTCGAAACTTCAGTAGTCGATGTTGGGAACCCTGCAATGGCACAAGTTAAAGATGTGAGGAAGAAGAAACAATTATAACTGTACGAAACTCAATCTTTATGCTTACTGTGATCTGAAGAACTGAATCTCAGGGATCTCATTATCGAACAGAATTTCAGAAACACCATTCATGTTTGTCACAAAATTATGACCACCTATAAAAATAATATATCAGCAATGGACAAAAACAAAAATATCAAAATTAGCAAGTTTGGATGCAATTACCCGCTTCCCACTCAAGTCGCCATAACCTTAATACACATACTACAACATCCCTTGTGTTAGAACGCCAAAAGGAGTTTAAAGTATGTGCTAAAGCTCCATATGCAACACACCTAATTTGGGCGAGCCTGTTACATGGAACAGTTCGTTCAATATATTTTTCATTTTAAATATACTTTATTTACCGGACAAACAACAACAACTATGAGACATAGGGAAAGTTCAAACCCGAGATCTATTAAGAAAAACTCCAACGAATATATCATACGATTGCAGATGTTATCATTTTGATATGTCTTTGTAGGTATAAGATCTCCTACAGATACCAATGCTCCACATAGATCTACATTAGAAAGTATAATATGAGTCTGTAGTACCAATAGTATATAAGTATTAAATCTTGCCTACTTAACATACCGAGACAGTACATAGGATGATGAAGACCACGCTTAATATCGCGAAAGTTTGCACAGCTTAGAAAATTAGAACCGTTTACTGGTCCCATCTTTCTAAACAAAGTCGATTCATTAAACCGGATTCTGTACTTGTGCTTTGTCGTTCGGTACATTTCGAGAGAATACATTATCTCGAAATTGATTATCTCAAACCAGTCACCTTCTTTCAGCTCAATCTCATTAGGTAGACACAAAGCATAGTTTAAGCTTCCTTCAATTGTTACTCCCTGTTTAAAACGGAGTAAAAACTATACTTACTATAAATGTATAAAAAATATACGACACAATGAATTAAATCTATAAAAAAATTTACACTCTGATCTCCTAAGAGCATGACTGCGTGATGATCTCTTCCAATTCTCGTAGTCCATTTCCTCACTATCTTAACACGAATTGCGGGGAATTGAATGTTATGATTCAGCTGACTCAAAGGGATGAAGTTCACCATCGAGCAAACAGAGCAAGACTTCTTTATTCTGTGTGGTTTTAGGTTTTAATTTTTTTTATAAGTATATAGTGTATATATATAGTTTACGTCTGAACCCTAATGATATTTACAAATGGATCTAAGAAGATATGACTTGCCTACTAAACGGAAGTCTGTAGATTTAATTCATAAATGCATGTGTATGAATATAGTCTATTCTTCAGCCATAATTCTTTCATTAAATTTACTTTCTCATCTACTGAATATTATCAAAATTTGCACTAAATTAATAATTAGTTAGTAAGGAAATTATTGACGAACACGTCCATTTAAAATCATGTTAAAGAAAGAAACGTCCGTCTCCATATGGCTTGGACGTCAATTCTTTTAGTTCATTACAGTTAAACAAAGCAGCACTATGCAAATAACCTTACGGCTATCTTATTGACACGGTTTCACTGACGATCATATTGTATCTGGTCTATAAAAGTCTCTAAAAGCTTATGTATGTTGTTTGTTGAGAAACTAAATATCAATATACTTTTCATAGAACCCAATACCACTTGTTTAATGATTTGTTAATGCATACTATGTGGACTTCTTTCAGCTGCTTTTTTAAAAAATAGTATGATTGGGGCTATGAACGTTCCAAGGTTGATTAAAAATGGGGGTATTACTGAATGAGATCGGGTTTTATACAACCCGAGCTGGACAAAATAATTTGAAAATAACAATCGAATACCAGTAAAAGGTATAATATGAATATAGCTTTGCTTCTCATACGGTGGATAAAATCCTTCATATCTCTTCTTCTAGTTGCCACTCTTTAGCTTTTGAATCCCACATAAAAAAATTCTTCCCCTCACAACACGAAAAATCATAAATTTTCTTCTCATGAGCTGACTTATTCTTTTCCATCCACACTGGCATCTTCGAAGTAAGTTTATCAGACGGCGCCTCAATAACGTCAAATGTATCAATATTGTTATATTCATACCACTCGCCACCTTTTGTATTGCTTAATTCAACAATAGAGGATGAAACCTTCAGTGAAAAATAGCATAAGTCATATTGAGTAGATGTAGCATAGAAAATCCTATATAAAAAAGATAAATAAGAACGTCTAACATTTTCATACAAAACAATAACTGTTTTTTTTCTTGAAGACGACTCAGGCTTCCATGCCCATTTTACCTTATGAGAACAAAATACAGTTAGTGTCAAAGAAAATAACATATTCATACAAAAAGATTATTGTATTACATTCTTTTTAATTGACCACTGATATTTCGACGGAGGCATGTCTGTCGACGGAGACTTTCAATAAAAATAAGAACTGTATGTCAGAGGTAAAATCTTCTTAGCATAGACGCTTAGCTGGTCTTCTAAAAGAACTCGTATTTATATAGGGTTACATTATGCATTTTCCACCTAAACTAAATATTCTATATCCATATTGGACTACCAATAATATTTGATATATTAAAGCATGACGATCTTCTATAAAGATTATAAGATTTTGTACAAAATATATTATATTTGATCATGGTGATAACAAATTTGTCATTTATATAAATGGAGGGATACAATTATCCTTTATAGAGGAAAAGAATAAGACTGCTTTATTCATAATAAATAGATATATTAGGTTTTTTTTTAAATGGAAACTATCAATACGGATTATTAAAAGAACATATAAGAGAATTTTATTATTTATTTTCTTCTTATATATATAAATATCTTCTAAACCATAAAATTAAATAAAGCTAAATTTCGCCAAAAACACTCAATATTAAAAAAACATTAAGTCAATATATGGACCAAAACATAAATGAATATAAAAAACTAAAACGATATCCCAAAAGAAAACAATATAAAGCCAACAATAATTTGTTTCTTCAGTAAGATAATAAAAAAAAAACATAGACCCATTTAGCCTGATACTACGATTATCAATCAGCCACTTGGTTCAGTCTTCACTCTCTTGAACGACTCCGATGTTCCAAGGTTATTTTCATTTTCCTGGTTAAAAAACGCCTCAAAACTATCATTGGGGGATCCACGTCGTTTAGCACATGTCTTGCCAAATGATTTACATTCAACCGCAGAATTTTCGATTATCTGTTGTGAACCGTGGAACAAACAAAAAATATAAGTTGAAATTATTATGTCATACATTCTTATCAGTATGTAAATTTATCTATGATATATATTACCTCTGACTGAACCTTCCGATCACCACAAAATGGATAGAAAGTGTTAGAAGCTCCCTAAAATAAATATTTGGTAGTCCAAGAAATATATGAAAATATAATTTGAAAAATAGTGGGAAGACTATTTGTATGGAGAGAAGGTACCTTAGGATAAAGAGAGACGTCAAAATCGTTCATCATAGATGGGTTGCTAATAATCTTATGGACCTTGTATGTATCATCCTCATACTGATAATTAACTTTGTCTATAATGATCTTAAACAAATATGTATTTCCAACTACATAATTCAGTGCATTTCGTAAAAAATCCGGTTCTAGGATCTGCAAAAATAAACATAATTTTACTCCACCGAAAATGTTCCGAGTGATAAATATAAGCAGATTAAAAGGTTAAAAAATAAATTAGAGGACATACTTCGTTGGTCTTATGCGTAGTTGGATGAAAGCTTGGTTGTTGGAGCAACTGGAGTGCAACATCGTCTATGACCAAAAGCTTTGTGTGGGAAGTATTATCCAGGACGACGAAATGCAATTTGTACCTATAATATATGATAATTTCACTTCAGTAAATGTACAGTAGATTCTACAATATGTTCACTACAAATCGAAAATCAATATTTTAGTAGTACCTTAGTTTCAGTTTGGGATTGAGAACCTTGCAAACAGTACAATAGATCATACAACGACGATCCAGTTCAAAGGTTCCTCCTAGGGATATGTTATTATGCAACATATCAATTTTTGTACCACACATTTTGCAACTCATATAGTACCAACCCATATCGTTATTAATAGCAACTATGGTACACCTTACAAAACACCTCTCCACCTTTCGAAATAATCAGAAGTAATATTAAAGCTACAAAAATAAAGTGTTATTTAGGTTAACAATATATGAAAATATGATACCTTTCTCGTCTCTAGAATTTCTGATATGGTTTTCTGCTGCGTATGAACAAAGAATTCTTCTTCATCTGCTATCAAGGATACCATAGACAGAGTCTTTGAAGGGACAATTGCCAAAGGAACTTTTCCCTTTGGTAGCCTACAAAGTAATTCTTATGTTTAGAAAGTATAATTAACACTGTAATGCGATTGTAAATAGGGGAAAACTCAAATTCGAAGTACGGATCAATATAATCTTACAATTTTGCAAACTCATCAACCTCTACGGTACATGGATTAATGGAGATAGCGGACACATTGAACGTATTGCAAACGCTTCGATTAGCTGAGAAGAAAAAGACGTTTAGATTATAAAATAACTTATGACATTGAACACTGGTTCAACTGGACCAACTATTAAAGGAAACGATTTATGTTACCTTTCCATGCTTTTATCTTGCCAAACTTCAATACACAGATTAGAGTATTATCACACATAACTTGAACTGCTTGACTTAAATCAAGTGCAACCTTTCCCCAAATAACCAATGGAAGTCTGACATTCCTGATGTTAAGAAAGCAAAACGCTAAACTGGTAAAACAGTATCGTACACCTAGATCATTACATATTATTGGATTATTTATGTCGATTATGTGATTTAACTAAACTCACTCGGCATTTCTGAGCATCAATTCAATCTTTTCTGTGTCCTTCCCATTAAGAGAGACGATCTCAACATGAGTGATCTCCACAACCTGACCAATGACATCTATAACATATGATTAAAAGTCAGTACTATAACATCAAAAATTAACATTAAGTGTATATATATAGCTAATCGACACTAACCAATAAGATATTCTGGATTCAAACTACCATCTAAGATATCACGAAAATTGACATGTTTAAAACCAGTCAATCGGTATGGCAACTCCTCACAGTTTCGAACCCGAGTAGAATCATCGAAAGATATCTTATAAGGATGTTGGGTAAATCGATATGACCCACACGATTGGGAAAGTGAAAAATTGATGAATATCCTCGAGTCACCTTCTTGGATGAACTGATCGAAGTTAATAACTAACTCGCCATTCACAGTTGCATGAATCGAATCACCCTGTGGATATAAAAGTATAAAGTTTACTAAAAATTACTACTCCGAAAGCAATACAGCAGATCCACGTAAGTTATTTGATTTTTTGTAACTCTAAATAATCAGTAACTTACATTGGAATCAAGTAGCACCATGTCAATCGAATCAATAAAGTTATGCTGAGAATAACACTTCCAGAGACGGATGATCTTAACCATTATTTTCCAAGATGACTTGGAAGGATTCAAAGCACGAACGCTGTCAAACATAACACCCATTTTTTCTACTCACGCGAAATCAGTTTCTAGGTTTCTTAATTGCAAGATGTAGACGAAGAGGGATGCAAAGTCGGTATTTATATGTGTATAATTCCTATACCTTTATAGGAAAACCTAATACAAAATCGTTATTAGGAAAGAATCATTAAATATTTTCCTTGCGGACCAAGCATAACCATTTTTGTGTACATTAATTTAGGATTTAATTTGATCTCAAGAATGCAATTCTCGGTAAGAAATAGTAATGTAGTATATATTTGCACATATGTTAAAAGGGAAGTTTGAAAATCATTTGTATTCGAACACGACATTGTATTTAGCACTTATATATTTGCATGCAAAAAATCCTACGTCAAAAACAACCTCAACAAAATATGTTGCATCCATAACAATCTTTCTCCTCTATGCACTTGACCTAAACGTTTCTCACAAAAAACCTTTATATTTTACTAAGTTTTCCTAATTGATATTAAAACCTATCGGATAAACATGGATCTGTCTCCGAAAGTTTATATGATTTTAAAATATTATGAAAAAAAGTTGTTTTAAAAAGTTGAACTAAAGCTCCCATCATATACAAGAGACTTTTCTCATGTGCAAAATAATTTCATATATTTATATTTTTTTAATATTTTACTGATATATAAAATATAGATCATAGATAGTAGATAATACGATAATATTTTACCGACCATAGTTTATTTCTCACGCTTGCAAGACAACAACAGAATGAAAAATAAACGGTTTCATATAACATGGCGACTTCAGAAACAAAGAAACATAGTACCTTACATAGACATATAACTAAAAAACAATTTCAAAGAAACATTGCAGAGAACAACATGGAAAGTACATATCCCTTGGATTATCTATCATCATCAGTAGCAAACTTATAGAACTGGTAGAGCCTCTTGAAGTAGTAACACCCATTGCATACTAAATCCATGCTATCAACAGGATGGCAGTTGGTGCGTGGTTGAAGATTGACCAAGTTTGTGTAGTCATCAGTCGTCCATTCAACATGGATATCACGCAGTGAGTTTTTGATTCTTTCCCAACATAGATTAGATGTTGACATGTCGTGGCGCCATAAGAGTTTATCGAAATACTTTTTACCCTTCCGATAGTGACCTAAAGAAAGAAGTAGCACAGCATAAAGATAGATACCTGTTTCAAAATCACGGATTGAGGATTGTCTCAGATGATGAAGCCCACGACTCCGATCGTCATTGAGGAAATATCGAAATATTCCTTCGATATAATGAGCTTCGGGATTCCCATTAGCCAAGCAGAGTTCCTTTAACTGTTTGTGCTTAGTAACCATCTGGATTGGATCCGCACAAAAAAGTCTCAAACTGATATCTCGGTAATAGCCTTTTGGATCCGGGTCTGAGTAATCGTCGTCAATTCTGTTGTCACCGGTGACAGTAAGGTTTTGATTGTCCACAGAATCATCTGAGTCCATGGCTAATATTGTGTTTTTGTTGAATAATATGAAAGAAAGAAGAAGTAGTTTGAGTTCGAATCGTCTTTCTTTGTGGAAAGCTTTAGGTTAGAGATTTTTGATAGTCACACACGTTCTCTTTATATTGAGAAGAGTGGCTCGATATGAAGAACAATGCAACAACACCTATGAGAGTTTATTAAAATAAAAAAACCGCAAAACAGTTTCACGACTTTGGATTCTTCTCCATGCATGCTTCTTGGTAACACAAAGAGAAGACTATTTGTGTCATTGAGTCATCCGCTTTATATCACAAAAAGTTCTGAATCCATCACTAAAAGTAGCAAAATTTTAACTTCATCCGTATTTTAATTGATATAGATGGAAAGTTTCAAATCGGAATGACACATGTGTTGAAAATGGGAAATTTCTATGCTTTACGAAAATGTACATATTCCTACTGATAAACAAAAACCTTTTTGACATATAATTTGTGGGATATTTACTTAGTTATCGGTAACACAAGATTTATATCATGTTTATACACATGACATAAATGGATGTTTAAATATTATCGGTGATAGACTTATATGAATATATATATGATATATGATTTATATATATGGATTGAGGATTGTCTTTGTTGGATGTATATATGATTTATCCCACCAGTGGTAATTGGGTTATCTAACCTGATGCATCCAAAAAAATCATGTATATTAAAAAAATCATCGAACACGACCTTGACTTCATTACTTACGAATATAAAAGTAATACGACGCTAGAAATACTTAAACCAACTTGAAACCTAACGACTAATTTAAATATAGAGAGAACATGGAGCTTATAGGTTCTTCTGCTCGTCATATAGAGAAGAAAGTTCCACATGTGATCGTCATAGTCTTCCGAGCTATCCTCTGTGAGATTATAGCTTCATCGTCTATGCAACTTCTCATGCATTCACAGGTCTCTGTGGGCTAATAAGACTATGACGCTAGAGATTCTTAAGCTAACATAAAATCTCTGGGCTAAAAGGTCAATAGAGAGAACATGGACAGAAAACGATCAATTGATGAAAGTTCCGCTTCTGCTCCCCGTAGTCTTCCGATGGATCCTCAGCGAGCTGATAGGTTCCGTAGCTGATAGGTCTCCGTGTGCGAAGAAGACGAACCAAGTGAATTCTCTAGCTCAAGCTGCTGTTACCCAACGACCAATGTCTTTGTTCTCGAGCGGTTTCATGGAGAGCAAAGGATCGATTGATGAAAGTTCTTGTTGTGCTCCTCGTAATCTTCCGATGGATCCTCAGCGAGCTGATAGGTTCTTGTCTCTGCAACTTTATATATTTGTATTCATAGGTCTCCTCGTAAGAAGAACACGAACCAACTGAATTCTCTTCTCAATCTGCATGAAGCTTTCACGACCAATCTCATTGTTCTCAAGCTGTTTCACGGCGAAAATCTTACAATGTAAATCTTGTGTGAGCTGATACGAAAACATTTATAAGTGTTTCAACACATTTAAACAAAACACTCGGCAAACATTCCCTACATATAATTTGTGGGATAGACGAAAAAAACTGAACGTGAAAGCTTCAACCAATATCATCAAAAAAGGAAACAAACCATAACAATAAATGTGGTATTTTTCCTGAAAACGCTCACAAACCGACACGTGTACAAAATAAGGAATGCAGCCTTCTCATGCATTCTGAAAAAAATCGAGCTTAATCATATAAGGAAAGCCTTAAAAATGCTTCTCCTTTAATATATAGGAGATATCCATAGGTACACTTTGAGAGAAAAAAATTTAAAAAAATATATAGAAGAAAAATATTTTCCATGGTACACCAGTCTGAGAGCAAAAAAAATGAGGGTTGAATAATAGTGCATCAAATTTGAAAAAAAATACTATTCACAATCTCATTTTGTGTTTGATTTTTTTTATAAACTAATTTTTAAATTTTTACATAATTTTATTTTATCTAAAATACTAAAATATCTGATTTATATTCTAACAAAATTATTAATACTTTTATTAATAGAATTATAAATTCATATAAGTCACTGTATATTCTATTAAAAATAATATTATATATAAAAAATATTTGTTAAAGTTAAATTATTATCAGTTAGAATTTTTAAAAAATAAAAGTACTACGAATTTGAAAAAAAAAATGAAGAGAACCAAGCTGCATTGGTTCAAGTGGTAAAGAAATTCCGGTTTAAACTTTTCACCTGATTTCGATTCATTTTGATCACATAATTTTATTGAAATAGTGTTTATACGAATGTAAAATCTTGTGAAATTAGTCTTTGTGTATAGAAAGTCTTTGCAGTCTCCACGATTATCATAATCTGAAGAGATTTTTTAACATTAAAACAAATCTTAATTCAGTATGAGGTAAAACTGAGAAAAACCATTGAGAATAGCTTAAAAATATAGCCAAGTATCTTATATGGTCCAAATGGGTGAGGAGGTCACTTGCTAGGAGACCACTTTTCTGAATTCCCCCTCCTTTCAATCTTCTGAACTCTTCGATCTCTCCCTTTTCTTCATCATCTTAAATGAAATTACTGGAGACTCCTCCTCATGAACTACCACAAGTTGGGTTTCCTTTTTTGTTGTCTTATCAGTCATCATTAGGTGTAGGTTGGTGGCGAAATGAAGGTGTGGTGCCGTGGTGGACTCTTTCCATGCTTATATTCATGACATTCTAATTGTTTTGTTGTTTTGCAAAATATGACAAAATTAGATAATGGGAGTGATTGGTTGGAATTTATCTCATTTCTTTAACTTTATTTATTTTAAATCACTATATAGTTTTATTTTTAAAAGTTAAAGCATATATCAAATTTCTATTAGTTTTACAAGTTATGTTTTATCTTTATTTTTAAAGTTACTACAAAAATGAAGTAAATTTGTACTTATGTTTTGAGGAAAAAAACCTACATTTTTTATAAGTTGTATAATCTGTAAAATGAAAAAAATCATCTATAATATCAAATAAATTAGATAGTCATAATAAAAAATGAGAAATATTATAATTTAATTCTGGGTATTTTTTAATAATTTGAAATATATTAAATAACATGAATATTAAAATATCTATAGTCTATAGTTTACAACTACAACAAATTTAACTATAAAGTCTATACAAAAAAGTTTACAATAACAACTTATAGCTACAACTAATTTATATATAACTAAATTTTTACAGCTAAAATCAGCATCACTGTGTTATCTAAATTTTTTTTTTATTAAAGTTTCAATGATTACATAACAAGAGATATTGAAATAAGCGAAAAGGCTATGAAATTAGAAAAGACTTTAACTAAAGCTATGAATGCTAAAACAATCTCATTGATGTCTTGTGAATTGATCGTGAATAAAAAACTTAGATTCTTGTATTTATAAGAGGAAATTGACAAAGTATTTTTTAAATATACTTCGCCACGTTCATTTTCTTTCAAGCCGATTAATGAAAATATTAATCATTTTGTTCACTAACCAGCATATATTTTTCTAAAGCCTCCAAAACCTGATTTTTAGAAAAAAATTATACATGATTACCCCAAGTTAAGAACTCCACCATAAAAATCCACTTACATCCACTTAAAAATCTATTCTATTAATTCTTCAACATGTCTAATTGATGCAAAATTATGTCCAACAATTATTTTTCCACAAAAATAAACCATATATTCTGTAACTGAATCTAAATAATTATTATGTAACCACCTTTTAATTCCATAATGATCGGAGCTTATTAAAAAAACTCAAATATTTTATAACTGTTTTCCTTTAATTCCTATATTCTAGAATCCATAACTACAACATTTATGAAAAACAAATAAATTATTGATATATGTCGATTAAAATCTGCATAATAATCACAACACTTTTTTTGAAAATATCTGCACATTTTGGTTATGAAAAATATATGTTATTAATTAACAATAATACATTACTTATACATTAACTAATCTAAATTAATATACACCTTTTTTGGTAGGAAAATTAATATACACCTTTATTCTTACTATTATGACTACTAATATTTAAAATCTAAGTTTCTGCTTTATATTTACTAACCATGCCCTTTTAATAAAATAATTAATTAATATAATATTATTTACCATTGAAAAAGTTAATATAAACTAAATATAATTAGATTTATATTTCAATTTCATGAAATACAAATTTATTTAACTAATATATCTACAACATTAGGATTTTGCCAATAAATAATAATTATAGAAAAAATTTAATACACACAAAAATAGTTTTATCAATACGTAGCGGGTTAAAATATAAAATATTTTATTTAAATTAAAATATTAACAAGAAAATCAGTTTGAAATAATTTTAACAAAAATTTTGTCATATTTAAAATAAAAAATAAGTCATATAAATAAATTTAAGATAAATTTTATAAGAGAATTAAAATATATAATTTAATAAAAATCATAAATGTTTTGTTTTGTATGTTTTTTTTGAAATTGCATCTCTAAGAAAGCTGGTATATGTTTGGGACTATATAGGACGGGTCAATACTATATAGTTGTCAATACTATATAGTTGTCAATTTAACTGCGGATCTGGTCAGATTTTAAAATAATCAAAATAATTTTTCATTTATAAATCTAAATGTATAAGAATACATATTTATATCAAATAAATTTTAAAATGCTTCAAAAATAATCTCGCGCTTCGAAAGCGCGGATCAAAATCTTGCAGCATCTTATGTGTTTACGAGTTATATCCTAAACTAGCAGTATAAAATTTCAGTTTATGAGTTATATCATAAACTGAAAATTTTAAAGTATTATTAATGTCTAATGTGAATAAGAAAATTAAATTTTAAATCTAAAATAATCTAAATATAAAATAAACTAATGCCAAATAACAACAATTAACTTTGTTAATAGTTTCATGATCCACAAGATTGTATAAGCTTATTTCATAAAAAATAAAAAGTCTAACTTCCTAATTAGAATACAAACAGATTCTAATAATACAACTAAAAATCATATGCGCTAATAATTAAAAATTAAGTATTGGTTTAAGCAGTAGTTCAAATGGTAACCAGTTTTGAGTTATACCGGATTATTAAATATATTTTTTTTCTTAAAACACAACCAAATTACAAACTGGATTGTTGAGTTTATCAGTTTAACTGCAGGTCCGGATCCGATTTAAACAAAAATTGTAACATCACAAATTCAATATAATTATCAAAACTTCTTACTAATATTTTTTTTAAAAAATAGTATACACAAATATGTTTACAAAAAAACACAAATATGATTAAAAAATAAAAATATAAAAATTAAATTGCTAAAAAGTTAAATTAAAAAAAAAATATACCCGCCGTCTGAAGCGCGGATCAGAATCTAGTTTAAAGTTAAAAGTTCCGCTTTGATAAAACAAGTTTAACCTCCGGTCCGGTTGAAGTTAATGATGTCAAGCTTAGTGGAATTAGAAAATTCTGATAATTTTTTTTATCAATCAGGTTTTCAAAATTTAATGATTTTTAAGTTGTCAACACCATTTTTTATTTTTCTCTTTCCCAAATATTTTATAAACCATTTGTCGTGGCTTTGAAAATCAAAGGTTCTTTTTTGCTTTCCCATTACAAAAACTTTTTTTTTGTTTTCTATATAATAACTAAAATTTTTTTTGATACATTGATGATCACTAATTTATATTTTTATTACTTTAAAAACCATATTTTTTTTACTTTCGCTTTCATATATATATATATATATATTTTAAGATAATTTTTGTATTAAAAGAATAGTGAAAGTATTCACAGCTTTTATAGTTTGTATTATGTATCCCATTTTAAAATATTTAAATAATATTTTAAAAAAATCACAATCAAAATCTCTATTGTCTCTTAACAGCTGGTGCTTGACAGTTATTCTCAACTATTTACATTATAAAAAATATTCAATATATATTTTATAAATATTATTTGTTGATAATAAATAATAAAAATCTGGTTAATTCATTGATTTTTTTCTTTTTATAAGATTTATACAAGTTGTTTTGGACTTTATTAACAAAACAAATTATATCACAACAATCATCTTTACATTTTTTTTTACAATTTAGAAACGTTTGCAGTTTTTTTCAAAATATTTACTCCTACAAAACTTCTTAAATTTTCTTAGACAAGGAAAAAAATTAATAAATTTTTATTACATATGGAAAAAAAGTTAAAAAAATAAAATGTAAAATTATTTTCTTATTTTGTTGATTTACGTTTATTCCAAAGTAACTTGTTTTCCATTTAACCCACAACCAATCCACCCCAATGAGAGCTTCCCTCGCCTCATCGTCTTCTCTCAAATAAAAGAAGAGATCTCTACTTCCTCCATTTCTCCGCCGTAGCCGATAACTAAACCGAAAAGGTCCCGCCGATCCAAGCAAACAAAACATGGGAGAAAGCACTAACCGCTCGGAAGCCGAACGCCTCCTCGGAATCTCCGAGAAGCTCCTCGAATCCCGAGATCTGAACGGCTCAAAAGAGTTCGCCATCCTAGCTCAGGAGACAGAGCCTCTCCTCGAAGGCACCGACCAAATCCTCGCCGTCGTCGACGTCCTGCTCGCCTCCTCCGCCGAGAATCGCATCAACAGCAACCAGCCGAACTGGTACAAAATCCTCCAGATCGAGGATCCGGACCAGTCCTCCGATCTGATCAAGAAACAGTACCGCCGCCTCGCGCTCCTCCTCCACCCCGACAAGAACCGCCTCCCTTACGCCGATCAGGCGTTCCGGCTCGTGGCGGACGCGTGGGAGGTGCTGTCGACGGCGTCGAAGAAGTCTCAGTTCGATCTCGTCTTCACGAAGGTGGATCTCAATCGGAATGGGAAGAAGAAAGGGGGAGGGACGACGAGCGAGAGGTTGAGTACGTTTTGGACGGCGTGTCCTTACTGTTACGCGCTTCATGAGTATCCTAGGGTTTATCTGGAGTATTGCATCAGATGCCAAAACTGCCAACGCGCGTTTCACGCAGCGAGTGTTCCTCAGTTGCCTCCTTTGGTTCCTGGAAAAGACGAGTATTACTGCTGTTGGGGTTTTTTCCCGATGGGGTTTGTCGGAGGTAAAGGAGGAGAAGATGCTGCGAAGTTCCCGAACTGGATGCCTCCCGTGTTCGGACAGAATGATAGCGGTGTTGCTGCTCCGACAGAACCTAATGTTAACGGGGCGGGTTCCTCTCGTGGTGTACCGATTAGCTTTGATGGATGGTCAAGTGGTTCGGGGAAAAGAGATGGTGAGGCGATGAGGAGTGATAATGGTGGAGTTAGTTCTGATGGGATGCCGAAGAAGAGAGGAAGAGGAAGGCCTAAGAAGAATATATGATGGTGGAAGTTTGGAGAAGATGGAAGATTAGGAGAAGGATCGATCAGTGTTTGTAGCTTAGTATCTCTTTTTTCATTATGTAACTTGTTAATTTAAGGTTGTTATAACTTTATGCATTTTGTTCTCTCTCTGGCAAATTTTTCTCTGTAACTTGTTGGCATCAAGCTTACTTGTGTTCTGTCTTTTGCCTATCTTGTTCGGCATCTTCTTGTATCATAAATTTGCTATGGAAAAATGGTATGTTTTGATTGCATCATTTGAAGACTATCTTTTACGTTCGTTTTTGTTTTGTTGAAACTCTTTAGCATACTCAAGTGTGGATCAAAATGATAAATATGAACCAGACAAATCTGTGTTATTTTTTGAACAAGCATGTCTCAAAATTGGCGTTTGGTCTTAAGAACATTAAGAAACCCAACTTAGCACTTGTATCTTTATTGCTCGTCTTAAAAGAGTGACAATGTGTTCTTGAAATGCCACAGACGTTCGGTACTTGTTAAGTGTCTGGGTAATTTTACGTGTTGAATTATGACTGATAAAGGATTCTCTCTGACATTGCGTAAATTTTACTCTCAGAAGTGCTTTCAGAAGATAGAAAGCATGTGTCTACTAATTACTGTTTTTCTTTTTTGGAATACATGTTTTTTTGCTTCTGAATTTTGTGATGCAATGTTTCAATTTTATTACTATGTACCATTGTGCTTACATGATTTGTTACACATGGATCATATACTTTCAAGCTAAAGTAATAAAATTGATGCTATATAAAAAAAACTAGTAATAATCTTTGTCTGCCAATAATCTTACAGATCCGGAAAAAAAAATGTACGACCACACTGTTTGACCTGTTTAACTGGATTTATATACAGTGTCCAACACAAAACATTAAGAAAATAGCCTTTTGTAACTATTTTTCCTTGTGAAGCATAAGGTTATCTCCAACTATGAGAGATCCACTACTTTGGTCTTGATCAAGACCGAGCATTTTGGCTCTCAATATAGCAGTTGAATGTCCTCTATTAACTCTCAACAACAATACTATCTCCAAAAGTTCTTAAGAAACAAAGAGCGTCGAAAATACAACTACATAATTATTTGTTTTTAACCAAAAGAGAAATATAAAGGGTCTATAAAATGAACTACTCTATGAGATTTCTACTTCTTGACGATATTGAGATCGATGTGTACATACGCAAGAGAAGCCACAAAGACGAAGAAGAATGCTGATACAAGCATGAAAGGTTCCGCAAGCATGTATATTGGTTTGAACGTATAGTAAACCTGCCAAAGCCGTCACATAACATTAATCAGTTGGTTGGTTCATCATCATGATGTAATCTAAGCTAGTACAAAAACTAAGGTTAAAGGTAAATTTTACCTGGAAGGGTACGTTGTGAGTTGGAACTACATTGTCCTTTTGCAACACAACCACGGTTCTTCCCACGATGTCAAGGTATGAGTATTTGACCTGACACACAGAACCACTTTAGATGCATGTTTATAATTTGCAAATGCAGTTCATGTATACGTGCAGCTGACCTGTAAGTCTTGATTGACTGTGAAGGGCAAAACAGCAGAAGGGTCCTTTGATCCTTCAGGAAGCACGACCTGAAAGAAAATCTTCCTGTGTTAGCGAGTGATTTCTAGCAACAGAGCTTGGACAACTGATAAAGAATGGTGGAAAATGGTAATTAACCCACTTTGATAGTCAACTTGTTAACAATAGTTTCAACGAGGGGGCAGCCAAAGGTAAAGTTCAAGTAACGTCTGCCATCTGGTGCTTCAAAGAGGTAGTCTTCCAATGGAACTCGATAGCCGATGATGAATGTTGCTCTCCACCCTCCAAATAAAGGGTATCGTGGCTCAAATTCAAGTTCTGACTGCAAAGATCAACAGTTAGGTAGGAAGTGTCAAGTATACGTCGCTAATCACCATTTTGAACTGATGTAACACACCACACCAATGTAAAAATTACTGCCTAAATGGCCAGAGATCAAGAGGAGAGGATGGAGAGAAAGCATACCTTCTTAAAGCCTGTACGCAAATGTGAAGTTGAGATGTTTCCAATGTCATCCCTGTAGTAAACAGAGTTAACTCTGGGAGGAAGTACTGCAAGGAGCCCATTGAAAGAGGATGATCCACTGATGGAACGTCTAGATTGATAGTCAACCCTGTCCAAAACTCAAAACGTCAGAAAAAAATGGCATACATATGAATACAATAAACCATTAAGCCCATTACAAACCTTGAGAAAACACCCTTATGACGAGCTCCCCCATGAGTCAACCTGTAATTCTCCGTTACCTGAACGCTACCCCAGTGCGAAATCTCAATCTCGCGAACAAGCTCCTCAACAACAGCAAACGGACTGTTATTCTCAAAATGAACTATAACAGGTGCGTAAGAGTAGGGAGCACGATCCTCATACGGTCCGTATTTGATCTCTTTCCCAGCTCGGTTAGCAGGCTCGACGCTAGTGAAAGACTCTACTCTCGCACTAGGAGTCTTGAAAAAAGTCGTCTGTTGCTTGATATGATAAGGTGAGAGTATCACTGCACTGTCACGGTAGTAAACAAGCTGAGCTTCTGACTGTGTTATCTCCGATGGGAAAGGCTCCAGGGAGTGAGTTAGTATGTAGAGCACCTCGAGTGTAACGGTTTCGCCTGGGGCTAAGGGGGTGGCAAAGGTAACGAGGAAGTAACCAGTGTCGTTTGGTGCATCAGGTTGTTCGGTTGGTTTGACATCTAGAGGCAAGTAGGCTTTCTTCTTCTTCTTGCCTGTAATTGCTAGGGCTTGGACCATAGACAACTGCTTGATTTGGGTTGGTGGGAAAGCAAGAAGCATATCTGCCGCAGGAGCTTTCCCAATATTTTCCACCTACAAAAAACAATTCAGATAAGAAACTAAAGGACAAAGTAATAGTGACACTTCAAAGCAAATCAAAGCCAACAAGTTTTGAAATTTTCAGTACAAGCAACTAAATATAAAAGGAGTTGCAATTGCATATAAGAAATCTACAAAAGGGTTTCATATCTGAGTCCTAAAGTTCAAACCTTTCAGTGTGTACTATCAAAAAAAAGGAAGAACCTTTGAAGGGAGATGATACCTTAAGGGTCAAGAAGGCCTTCACGATGTGTGAGCTTAAATCAATCTGCAAACACAAAGAACCAACGCAAAGGTGGAGACTTTAGAAGGACCAAAACAGTAATTTCAGGACAATATAGAAATGAAAGACAGAACATTCATCAACTTGAGGCTCGGTAAGAAAGTAGAAACGACGGATCGATTAAGTACAGTAGAGAGATTTTTATGAATTTTGAGACAGAAGAGAGGTTACCCTTCGCTCTGCATTTACGATCTGGAGATCCTGAGCGGAGGAAGACGAAGGAAGAGATAAGAATAGAGCTACGACGACGGCGAAGATCCAGATACGAGCACCCATTTCGTCACTGCACTAAGAAGACAACGCATTAATTCAAAAGAGCTCAGAGATGGAGGGAGAACTGATAGGATTTTGGAAGATCGAAAAGAGGAGGGAGTTAAAGACCGGTGAAGAAAGAGATAGCGAGATCTCAACGGCCGGGGAAGTGACGAGAAGGAGGAGCGATGATGATCCGGTCAACTACAAAGTCTCAGACGCTCACGATTTATGGATGAGTTCTCTCTTTTCTTCTTCATAACCGAAACGTCATGAAGCATTGTCGTTTGACCTTTTAAAATATTATGGGCCTTTAACTAGGCACGTTCAGCCTCAACTTTAAGTGGGCTTTTTACCACGATAAGCCCAACTATAAGGAGTAAAACATCAAAATAATACTTTGCCCGTTTGCCGCCATTCGCATCCTCTCGACCTAACTTGTTTCTTCTCCCGTCTTTTACTTAATTCTTCTTCTCCTTCAGTAACTACTTCAATGGCGATCGATTGCCTCGTACTCGGTAACAGTTTTTCCTTCCCTTCTTCAAAATTTCACGATTTGGATGGTAAAAGTATCAACAGTGTCCTCCATGTGAATGTTTACAGGTGCTGGGCAAGAGATAGGAAAGAGCTGTGTGGTGGTGACGATCAATGGCAAAAAGATAATGTTCGATTGCGGGATGCACATGGGCTGCGACGATCACAATCGATACCCAGATTTCTCTATCCTCTCCAAATCCGGTGATTTCGATAACACCATCTCTTGTGTCATCATCACTCACTTGTACTCTCATCTCCAAACCCCTTAAAGTTGTCTCCTCTATTTCTATTGGATCGTATGGTTTCTGATTGTTATGTGTGTTTTAAAATAGTCATATGGATCATGTTGGAGCGCTTCCTTACTTCACGGAGGTCTGTGGGTATAACGGTCCAGTGTATATGTCGGTGAGTTTTATTTGTGCTCAATGTGTTCGATGAAATGTCTTAGTGAGTTTTGTGTTTTACTCTGGTGGGTTTTGTTTGTCTCTTTGTATTGTAGTATCCCACAAAGGCTTTGTCTCCGTTGATGCTTGAGGACTACAGGAGGATTATGGTGGATAGAAGAGGCGAGGAGGAGCTTTTCACTTCGGCCCATATCACTAGTTGCATGAATAAAGGTTCTTTGGTTTTGGATTCAGTCTATCTTGGTGAATGTATGACTTGCTTGCAGTGTCTATAACTTGGCTTTGTTTTTGTTTTTTTGCATTGATGTTAGTAATCCCATTGGATTTGAAGCAAACAATTCAAGTTGATCAAGATCTTCAAATCCGCGCCTATTATGCAGGGCATGTAAGAAACTCAATTTAGAGAGCTGCTTTGGACTTCTTCTTACGTGTTTTTTTTTTTTATATTTGTAGTTTCTGTATTTGTTAAAGTTTCTTTTGTGATTGTCATTAGGTCCTTGGAGCTGTGATGGTTTATGCTAAAGTGGGAGATGCGGCGATTGTGTACACCGGAGATTACAATATGACTACAGATAGACATCTTGGAGCAGCTAAAATCGACAGGCTCCAGTTGGATCTTCTCATATCAGAGTATGAAAAACTACACAATCTTGTTCAGTGGTATGATTATAAACTACATTTGATTTATGTTTGAATATGTTGTTTTAGGTCCACATATGCAACTACCACTCGCGGGTCAAAATATCCCCGGGAAAGAGAGTTTCTTCAAGCTGTATGTCTGCTTGATGATATCATTGTTGTCTTTGTTCCTTCACCAATGTACTAAACCACCTATTTAGGAGGCTTCGGCTTTGGTTTGTTAATCGTCTGATATCTGAGATAATATCTTCCAGGTTCATAAATGTGTTGCTGGCGGAGGGAAAGCTCTGATTCCTTCATTTGCTCTTGGAAGGGCTCAGGTATGTCCCTTTCTCAGAACAAAAAAACTCTTGTCACTGAAACTTGTCTTTGCTTCTCTTGTGTCTCATTGACAATTGCGTTTCCTTGTTCAGGAACTATGCATGCTGCTCGATGATTACTGGGAGCGCATGAATATAAAGGTTCCAATTTACTTCTCGTCAGGTCTGTCAAATCACCACTAATCCTCATGTGAAATCAATTCTGCAGAATAATCAGCTCAGCAAAGTTATAATTTTCTTAGTTAGGTAGCTATATCTATCTTCTGAAAATTGTTGAACCTGTGTTTTCCAGGTTTGACCATCCAAGCGAACATGTATTACAAAATGCTCATCAGCTGGACAAGCCAGAACGTCAAAGAAAAGCATGTTACGCATAACCCATTTGATTTCAAGAATGGTATGCTGACTAAACTGAAACGTTTAAAATTTCATTGCTACAAAGAATTTATACTGTGTTTTGCTGATAATATCAAAACTTTGGAATCTGGTTGCTCGTAGTTCTTATCAACTACTCTGTTTTTTTTTTATCGTTACTTGCGTTGTAACAACTACCTTCATACTCTGCAGTTAAAGATTTCGATCGATCTCTTATACATGCTCCTGGGCCATGTGTTCTCTTTGCCACACCCGGTATGCTCTGTGCCGGATTCTCACTAGAAGTCTTCAAGCATTGGGCTCCTTCACCCCTGAATCTCGTTGCCCTGCCCGGGTATTATAGTGTTCCCTTTTCTTCGTATTTTAAGTAATTTTCTTAGCATCTAAGGCACACTTGTATCCCCTTTCGTCCCTACAGATACTCCGTGGCTGGCACCGTTGGTCACAAACTGATGTCTGGTAAACCGACAACGGTTGATCTCTACAATGGCACCAAAGTTGATGTCCGTTGCAAGGTTTGTCCCCTCTTTCTTCTGAATCTTATTCATACACGAGACCATAAACTCAAAAGTCTTGAAGTTATTGTTATATCAGATACATCAGGTGGCTTTCAGTCCTCACACAGACGCAAAAGGAATAATGGATCTCACAAAGTTTCTGTCCCCAAAGAACGTTGTACTCGTGCACGGAGAAAAACCTAGCATGATGTCTCTCAAGGATAAGATAACCTCAGAGCTTGACATCCCCTGTTTCGTCCCTGCCAATGGCGAAACAGTTTCAGTAGCTTCGACCACTTTTGTAAAAGCAAACGCTTCTGATATGTTTCTCAAAAGCTGCTCTAACCCAAACTTCAGATTCTCAAACTCCTCTGCTCAGCTCCGTGTTACAGACCAGAGAACCGCAGATGGGGTTTTGGTAATCGAGAAGACCAAAAAGGCAAAGATTGTTCACCAAGATGAAGTCTCTGAGATATTACATCAGAAAGACCATGTGGTCTCTTTGGCTTACTGTTGTCCTGTTAAAGTTAAGGGGGAATCAGTTGGTGTTGGTCTGATCAAACAGTTGTCGGAAAAGATCTCGGAGACAGTGTCTTGTGCTGAGATCCATGAATCTGAGAGCTGTTTGCAGGTTGGATCTTTCAAGGGCTCTTTGTGTCTGAAAGAGGAGTGTGTGCATAGAAGAGGGATAAATAGTAGTACTAGTTGTAGTGAAGTTAAGTTCTTGTGTTGTAATTGGTCTGTTGCAGATTTAGAGCTTGGTTGGGAAATCATCAACGCTATGAAACAAAATCTCTGAAAACCAAGTGTTCAATTTTGTTTAAATATCTCAATTATTTAATAATATAATATGTAAAACGCTTCTCCTATAAAGGCAACAAGACATTTGCTTCGGTTTTGAAAACTCTACACAAGTTTTGCTATGTTTGCCTAAATCTTCTGGATTCTTGTTGTCGGTGATTTTTTCTGGCGATTGATGCGTTCTTTGCCATGAACAGGCTCTCAAAAGGTTGAAAGACTAGCAAAGGCGATGGAGGTAGAGGCAGAGAAGATACGAAGAGGAGTAGCTGCAATGGAGAAAAAAGTTTCAGCATGCCGTGCGGATAATAAAGGACTAGAGTAGAACGAGACGCATCTCTACCACTAGTAACTCTAAAAGGATCTTCAACACCCACAGCACATTTGCTTTCTGGAAGGTCCTTAGAATCCAATATGAGTCATGACCATGATGATTATCTATATACTATTATTTGATCTATATTTGCTTACTTATCATATTTTCCATAATTTTAGCTTGAGTAATTAATTTAGCAATAAAAAATAAAAAATTTAAATTAAACTGATTAATATTTAACATCTTTAATAAATAATTAAATAAATGGACAATGTTTTTGATTAAAAAAATATAATTCCATGTATTTATTTTGTGTTTATCATCTTTCTTTCTTATTTGTTAATTTTTATAATTAGTAGTATATATAAACATATAATAATTAAACTTATCATTATACTAAAATATTAAAAACAGTTTTATAAAAAAGAAAAAAATGATTTATATTCTTTGTAAGCATAATATGTCGTGGCATGTATTTTTAAAATTATTAAATTTATTTTAGTATTAAAATAATAAAAATTTATATAAAAAATAACAATAAATTTGATTTATATTTATTTTTACTTGATTTTTCGTGGTAATTTTACATTTTCATTTTATTCTTCAGCGTCAAGAATAATATTTATTTGTTATTTAAGCTAAAGATTTTAATATCTGTTTTTTTTTGTTAATATTATTGGGAATGTAATTATCTTTTTATTTTATACTTTATATATCAATAATTTTATTTGCTTTGATTAATATAACATGTCAAGTTGGACTCAGTTTTATATTCTTATGCTTTTGATTTATTTTCATATTTTGTAGGTTTTGGTAATTAAAAAAAATGGTTTTATAACATCACTTTATATCAACAATTATATATTTGTCTATTTAATTAGACCATTATTTATAAATTAAAATAATAAAATCTGGTTAAAAATAACAACATATTTTAAAATAAAAATATAAATGTTGTTATCTAAAAATAATGTTTTTAAATAAATAAAAACTAAAAAGTTAAGAACCTATAAAATTCATATACTAGTATAAATTCAAAGTTTAATTCAAAATTTTGATCTTTGAACTAACAATACATTTATTAATAAGTATTTATAAAAGAATTATGGCCGCAAGTGCGGATAAAACACCTAGGTCTAATTAAACCATTAAAACATAATATAAACATCAATACTATTAAAACTGAAGGGCCTTTTTTGAGACACCCTTGGAGTTGTAAAGTATTTACAGCTCTTTGCCACTAGATTAATTAAACCTATGCTTCTATTTACATGTATTCACCACGCCTTTTTTTCAACAAGAAAATCGGTTTATATCTTTTTCCTTTTATTTTAATTAATTAACCTATCTACACAAAACAGGCAAACACTATACGACGTTAACAATTTTTACAACTATAGAATACATATCAGAGTCAATCCTTCGATCTTAGCTATCAAGAAAATATTAAACACACTTTTTCGTAAACAGTTTATGTTTAAAAATTTGTATATTGAAATTTAGATCTTCATGTTTCATCAGCGCTGACACTTGAACATTCAAATTCATGTGTTGTCTCCTCACGAAATTTGGATTCTGCAGGCATCAACATTAAAAATAAACATTATTAAATATCAATGTTTCTTCCATTAATATGTAAATCAATGTTTTAATTACAATCAGTAATATACTCCAACCATACATTTGTATTGCAATCGATAATAAACTTCAAGTATATAACCTTCGTATTAATATATTTGGAAGGTTCAATTTTTAGATGTATAGTACGACTGTACGAGCTACAAAAGAACCCCTAACCCCCAGTTGATCAAACAAAATAGAACCCTAACCCCCAAATAATTATTTGTGTATTTTATTAATTAAATTATTAATTTTTTAAAAATTTCAGTCATGGATAACTATTGGTTTTAAAAGCCGGTATATTAAAAAAATGAATTAACAAACCACCAAATTTTGAGAATTAAACGGGATTAACAACTGTGCAAATATACTTGAAAAATATATGTTATGATTGAAATCCTTTTTCAGATCAATAACCAAAAAGATTGCGACATTTAAAACACAATCAAATATACTAAATTACGGATACCCAACCAATCGTTATAGTTCCATTTCTTGAACATATCAATATTGCAGTTGCAAATCTTTTTTTTTCAAATCTTTAAATTTTCCAACAAAAATATAATCTTCCATAACTTGAATAAACTTAAGAAGCTATGATATTTTCCTAAACTCACGGCCTATATTTTCTAACTACATTGATAGGAATATCATAAACCCTCAGACTTTACGTTTCTTATATATATTGGCCACCAAGCCTCCAACCTAACACACTGTTTTCTATTCCTCATATAGTGTCTTCCAAACAAAAAGAAATGTTTACCTTGATGAGATTAAACCATGGAAAACGACGTTGGTTGTCCAAACCAAAGTGTGCACTTACAAATAAATAGGTTTAGAGCTTTGGGAAAAGGTCATGTCATCATCAAGGAACCAAATCGTGTACACATCTTGGTTTGAAATGGCGTGTGGTGACATGAGGCGATGAGGTTGGAGCTTACGGCCATGGCGCTACAAGGCGAGCGCTTTGTCCACCTGTTACAGAAAAGGTAATCTGCAAACCATACATATATATTACGTTAACATAAGAAGGCCAAAACATGTAAGAAACCAAAAACACCAAATTCATATAATAAAACGTAAAGGTTCATATAGCAAAACACCAACTGAATACCAAATGAAAACACCAAATTCAGTAGCAAAAAACACCAATAGCTAAATCTCTACTCAGTGGATCAGTCAATAGGTTAGTTGGATTGTGGATACCCTCCTTCCTTTACATGCCTAATACGTGAAAAGAATATATACTTTTAGATACACTAAATATTCTTCCTAAACCGGTTTTGTTAAGTTTACAATTTTGAATAAAATCTATTTTTTTGTATAGGTACGACAAAGCTACACTTTTTACGCTTTAGAATAATCACAAAAACTAGGGAAAGCGAGGGAAAGCAAGGGATCTATGGCAATGGCCTCCCTAAGCGTTGGTGGTCCTCGCCATAAGCGCTTGCTTTTACGAACCAAGGCACACATACAAATCATTCAAATTATTTTAGACAAAGTTTATGATCTACTATCATCACTTTAATATAAAACAGGAAGAACTTAGCATCGTTATCTAACTATACATTGGTTGACATACAAACCATTCAAAGAATTTTAAACAAAGTTTGTGTTCTATGATCATCATGTGTATAGCTATCAGGACGAGTTTAGCTTCATCATCTAACTATAGATCTTATAAGTATTACTTGCTGCATTTAAGAAGATGTGACCAATGCCCTTTGTTGCTTTTATCTGTTTTCAACCACTTCTTCCATTGCTGATGATTGAAAAGAATTTGGAATCCTGCCATACAAATTCTGAGGAAGCATAACATATAATACCATATTAGTATTGTAACATTAAATATAAGATGCAATAGTTAATAATGTGACTGATAGAGAACTTCAGGAAAACAAAACGCTTATCTTTAGTGTTTGAGACTTCATTCTTGCTCGACTTTGTTCAATTTTATCCAAATACATGACTTTACTGAAGAACATTTTAAACAATTTCATCAGAGAAATCAGAGAGCAAATATACTAAACGCTCCAAACGATAAAGAACAAATTTATGTTATAGGAGAATACTTATCTTTATCTTGCAAGACTTCATTCATGCTCTGGCTTTTTGCAGTATTTTATCCAATTTATAATAAGTCCGTTCTAACTATGAAGATCCTAAAGAAGAATACAGAAAAGTATATCTTTTAGAATCCAAAAAATTATTTAGTATTTAAACGTCAAAACTTGCTACTAAAATCAAACAAGTTGTATTTTTATTTTGTGTACAGACGAGTGACCATATACTTTGATAAAATCTTTATTATTTTCAAATTACAAAACATAATCAAAAGTTCACCTTTCTCTTGAGTCTTTATAGTACGATAATGTTGTTACTAATTAATAAAATAAGGTCTTCGCATTTGTTTGCCATGCATCTCAAAAGTACAGTTATCTGAGAAAAGGAAAAGAAAACATAAATTTATTTTAAACCGTGGCTATATCTAGAACTTACTTTAATTTTGTCGGATTATGCTATAGGTCTTCATTATCTATGGTTAAAACGAGATTTGAACGAATCTGGAACCTGAAAGGATTTCTTTTTGATGTACTTTTGTTCTATTTTGTTAACACCTTCAAGTATATTCTTGCATGTCAAGAGAAAACAGAGTAAGAGCACAAACGAAAAATTACGAAACTAGAAATCTGTAATCAAAACAGAAACCTACCGGTTATGGACTGGATTATTTGCATGTTTGAACGATTTACCGTCTTTTTTTTTGAACCGATCGATTTATCGTCTTTCTTTCTTCAAACGGAAAAGAAGATGATTTATCTGTTTTCCAGATTCATTGCTTTGGATAGATCTCTGGGTATTCTGTCGATTCGTTTTTTTTTCTTAGTAGATTACTGTCTGGTTCTTTTAGACAGGAAAACCCTAATTTATTGGGATTTCAGACCACAATTTTTTTTAAAAAATATTTAATATAGACCTTGAAGGTTTACGGACTAACATGACAATAATATTGTTTGAAGCCCATTTCGTATTATACAATAAAAACAAAACAAAACCCAAATGAAGTATATGTATTTTATAAATATTTTATAAATGTGAAAGTCCGGTCAAAAGCCCAAATACAACAATAATTATAATCGATGAAATAAGTACATCTTTATTTAAATTTGTGTTGATAAACCACTTCAATAATTGTTAATTTGGTATTTTTATTTAAATGATCCTAATTGGTCTATTAACTAAGATGATATGTTTGTTAATATTTCTATAATCATACAATTTATAATTTACAAGATACAGTGTATCATCTTGGTTATGAGAACAGTTATGGATAATTTAAATAAAAATATCAAATTAAGGGAAATTAGTACAATATTAACGAGAAATGAAGAACAACAAGAATAGAAGTTACCATATTTTGTTTTAAAGTTATGTTATATTCTAAAAACACTACTTATAAAGTAAACCTGAACAGTACTGAATAAAACAATTTTGTAGATTCCTAATATTTTTTTTTTTTTTTTAACACCATAGATTCCTAATATTGTTATCCAAGCAAAACCGAGAACTAAAAACGAAATGAAACCGAATTCTTAAATTATTAAACAGTTATATATCTTTTGAACCAAAAAATCAACTCATCCGAATATAAATTGGCAATATGTTTAGTTATAAGAGAACAACCAAAAAGATTAACAAAGTTTTCAAAAGAAAAATATTCGAGCTTTAAAAATCTGTAAATTTTGTCATATTTAACATACTATAATAAATTTCATATACATATATAAATAATATCTGAAGTTAAATCCAAAATCTAAAAAAACATAATAATAAATACTTATTTATAGAATTAGACATTTAAGGTACTTATTTAAATTTAAATACTTATATTTAGATATCATTTTAAAACATATATATATAATTTAATATTGTAATTACATATTTAGGTTTCAAATATTTATATTTGTGATTAGTTTGGACATTCAGATCAGTTATTCAGAATTTTTTCTTTTGAAATTATTATTTTTGGATCATCCATTAAGGTTTGACTGATAATATTTTGGTTTCATATATGTTTTTACTCGCGATTGATAGTTAATGCTCTCTAACCAATTAATTTTTTGATCAAAACTGCTATTTGATCTTAAATTTTGTTTGCCAAAAATGTTTGAAAAAGAGTTTTTCGAAAGAAAAATAGATTTGGCAACTTAATTGGATGAACCTATTATTAAATAGTAAATACTATTTATTGTGAATAATTTTTAAAATAGTTTAAGCATACTCAAAACACCAAAAATACTTAAAATATCTATTGATTCTCAATCTAAATATCAAACCAAACCACTTTATATGTTAATTTTAGGTATTTTGACTTATGCTATTCAATTTTTTATGTCATATATATATATATATATATATATCGTCTATAGATTTTGAGAAATTTTAAGTATATAATGAAATTTAAAATTTTTAAAATTATTTAAATGAGTTATCCGAATCCGAACCAAACCCGCAAAGATCCGAACCGAACCCAAACCGAAATTTAGAAATACCCGAATGAGACTGAAATCTCTGAACCCAAAAACCTGAAACTCGAATAGATCCGAACCGAACCCGAATGGATACCCGAACGCCCACCACTATTCACGACTACACCTAATAATCAAGCACATCAATTTGATAACTGCATCAATAGATCTCAATTAGTTAAACATTAAACAGCATTTATATACAGAACCTCCTCTACATATATGTAACTTCTGTTTTCACAATTTGTTTCCTACTAATTGGGACCATTTAAAATATGATTTCTGCACTTTATCACCATTTAAATTGCCAGCTAATATATTTTCTGGGCTTTACCACCATATTTACCATAGCTAATATATAACATTAGTTAAAACTGTGAGAAATTAAAATTGTAATCATATACGAAACTACAAAAATATAACATATATAATACAAGTACATACTTATGAAACTTTAATTATTTAATATACATACAAAAATTATCTATTTTATTAAATTCATATCATATACAATATCATTATACACACAAACATATAAATTATGTTAGGCAAAAAAGATAAAAACAAATAAACATACCCGCCTTCTCGAGGGCGGGTCAATATCTAGTATACTAATAAATTAAGATATAGCCACCCTTACCATTAATTAATAAGTATTTATAAAAGAATTATGCCCGCAAGTGCGGACAAAACACCTAGGTCTAATCAATACTATTAAAGCTCAATCATTCCTAAATTATATCCTTAATGAAATGTTGCAATCTTCCAAAAATACCCTTAATAATATGACTAACTAACAAAATTCATTAATGGTATTGTTGTCTTTTGGTTTTGTGGGCTTATTTCAATTGAGCCTAACTATATGAATTATGTTTTTATATAATCAATTTCATATCTCATAAATTTTTTAATAACATAAATTAAAGTCTGCAATAATTTTAAAAAGTTGATATTAGAAATTGAAATTTTACAAATTCGCAGGAATAAAACTTAAATAAAAATACTATTGACCATTTTACATGTTTAACAATATTTTATATCATTTATAATTATTTAAAATAATATAATAGCTCAAATATGAATTTTGGATACAACTACAATTGAGAATTTGAGTTTTTACCCGCAGGTCAGCACCGTTTGACCTGCTGGAGGCGGATGCGGGTCGGCAAATTTGAAAAATTCAATATGCAGGTGCGGGTCGAGTGAATTTTAAACGGAGCAGATGCGGATCGGCCGAATATGAATCGCGGGTACCCGCTAACTCGCAAAAAAAAATAATTCACTTTTATTTTTCAAAAGAAACATATTTTCGTAATACATATATAAAATATAATAAAATCATAAAATTTTAATTATAAATATATAATTTTAATTATTTATTACAAAAAATATTAAAATATAATTAAAAGATCATTAAAATATTTTATTAAAATTTATATTACCTGCGAGTTATCCGCAAATATGGGGGGTGCAGGTTTTGAATCTATCTTCGCGGGTCATGCGGGTCGTAATTTTGAGTCGAAAAAAAATTAGTCAACTCGCGGGTTGGCGGGGCGGGTGGGACGAGTTGATCCGCGAACCCAGCTCTAGATACAACCATTGTTTAATTTATTTACAAACGTAAAACGGATGTGTGATGCATTTTAATTTTCGTGATACTGTACACACTATAACAAACCGCATAATTACAACTTGATCATGTCACACTTAACATAATTAAAACAAAGAATTATCAATTTTTATTTTGAAAAACAACAAAAGAAAACCCGCCCTTTCGAGGGCGGGTCAAAATCTAGTTATACCATTAAAACATAATATAAACATATACTAATAAATTAAGATATAGCCACCCTTACCATTAATTAAGATCTAAAGATACTTTCTCTTATTGCATTAATCAGCTGTGGCAAATTCATGTGGTTTCAGAAGTAATTCGACTCTGATGGTGAGTGACTTCTACGTACTGCACACAAAAAATTACTATGAGATTATGCATACGATTCAAAATTTTGGGCATTGTTCCTCAATTTTGATCGTGCGGCCATGTTCAAGACCGAAGAAGTTGACCAAGTAAGTAAAACATCGAATGTTTAAGAAGCAAAGATTCTTTTGTTTGTTGGCAAATCAAATTTGATACTCCCCCGAATGTCGAAGGTTTATATAGATTCAATTAAACAACAGTATCAACATCATATATAGTAATCAACGACGTCTGTCTTATATAGATATCATATAAGCACCACCGTATCATTATAGAATACAATTTTTTCAATAAACTATTGGAGATGCATACCAATATTCTTCGAATCCATTGACTGTACACAAATTTTTATATGGTCATGGCACCAATAATCCCAACTAAATGCCAATTGGGAAAAGTTTTCTTTATGTAAATTAAACATCACATCACAATGTACTAATTTTGTCTCTTACTTAGTTTTTTCTTCAACTTAAATTTATCTATTAGAGTATAAGAAAATTGCACAAATACATACATCATTGTGAAAACAACAAATAACAAGGTAGCCATCGACTCCTCCGTTCGGCCCATAAGAGTCTTGGAATAGCCAATATGGAATTAAAGTCTCGTCGTCTGTGTTAGACTCACAAAACAACATAATATGGTCTATGTTTTCTCAACCTTGACGTCTATCAATCATTTCCCCTAGGGTTGGCACATAAATCTTCTGCAAATAAATAAATTAGCAAATGACTTATATCGTAAACAACTCTTGATAAAGAGGGATAACTGGCGATTGAAACCACAACATGCGATATTGAAAGACATCTCATTAACTCCTTTTCAAAAATAGCTTCACTAACAACAAAAGTTAATCAAAATGATCTACTAAGAAAAAATATTTTTAAAATGAAAAGATTAGGAAAAGTTGCTTACTATCCATAGTCATCAATGTAGTGGACTTTGATCTCAACCCCACTGTAACGTCGCTTCTATCAAAACATGGATTGGTAGCCTGCGGGTCATAGGTAAGGTGACACTCATGTTCTAATACATGCCCTTCCTCAGTCAAAAATCTTGTTATTTTTCAAAATCTTGAATCTCTCTTTTCCCAGATCTTTCGATCGTCAGTACTCATTGAAGATCCCACCTCATTTATAAGATATTGTATCGAGAGCTCAGCATCAGCAACAATAACGCCATGTAATCTCAAGAGAGCTTGGAGTTGTCTTATCAATGCAATGGCCCACGGGCATCCACCTCTTCTTGATAGAGCACCTTGTCCATGATGAGATTTTTGCCTCTATGAGATATATAATCACTCATTATTGAAATTAACACAAATAATTGTTGGTAAATAATGGATTAGGTGGGCAAACATATGTCCAACACTCTAGAGAGAAGCGTACGAAAGTGTGTTTCACTCGCCCTTATTTAAGAGCAGACAAGACAACTCTGTGGCATTTTCATAATCATGATTTTTTTTCTCGTTTAGTTGCTTAATTTTCAATTCGGTGCACTATTTTTTGATAAATAACAATCTCTCTTGTTATGCTATATGAATCTTTGAATTTTAGTAAGAAGCCTCAAATTCATCTATGCTAGACCTACAAAAAAACATAGCATGTTTATGTGTGGGTAGGTTATACTCACTAACATTTGGGGTATAAATTGCATATAAATAAAAAAATGGTCATTAATATAAAAGGAAACAATAAAAATGTATAGTAATTTCTAAGAACATGTTATATGTTCTCAGTAATATTCCCTAAAAAAGAATAGCTTTTAACTGTTCTGCAACAAGTGAGGTTAAAAATAGCAATTCACATTTGCTTCAAAATTAATTTCAGTTACAATAAAAAAAATAATTACAAAAGAAATTTTTATAAATATATAGATAAAAATTTACAAAGGAAACATACTTTTAATTGTCCAATTCAGTGGACTATTATCATTGTTACTTTGAATTGTGTTATATTTTATTTTTATATTTTTAAAGTTCAAAGCTTTTTATGTTTTATGGTAAGGGTGGAAAAATAATAAAATATATATGTCTTGTAAAAACTGTTTTATTTTATTTTATTTTTAACTGCGAGACTGCGAGAGATTGTAATTTTTAGATTCGTATTTTCTGATTAATAAGATAATTAAGTGACATAAAAGATAAGCAAGTTTTTTTTAAAAAATAATAAATAAAAACATGAAACGATTTAATATTACTCAAGTAAATATAGCATTAAAAAGTATAAAAATATTGCTAATATTTGATAATATTCCTTAACAATAACTATCACTAAATATAATGAAAATATTTGTCAAATAATCACTAAAACGTTTAAAGCTAACAATTCAAAGTTTTATTTATTAAAACTAATATTCAATCTAAATAACTGAATATGAAAAATAAGCTTCTAGAATAAGAAAACATCACTAATAAACAAAATAACCTAAAATAATGGAGAACATGACAAGTAGGCAAAACTAAAATTATCACCTAAAATTATTTTAAAATATGACAAATAGATAAATTAGCAGTTACAATTATTAAAGACATGATAAATAAATAAATAACCTAAATTAAGGAGAATATGACAAACAAACAAAATTAAAAATATTAAAATATAATATATGAGAAAATTATCTAAAATTATGGGAAATATGACGAATAATAATAAAAAATGACAAATAATAAAAATCACCTAATATTAAGGATAAACTGACACATAAGCCAAATCAATTCATAAATAATAGCATAGATATGTCCTTATAATGACGGGGGCTCTTAAGTAAATATTTATTTGATATTTTGTAGGATGCTTTGTGAAACAAGCTCAACTTTGAAAGAGATGAAGAAAGAAAAACTTTTGTGATTTGATGAAAAATGAGTGCTTGATGTGCAATTTTATTTAGTTAAAATTAAAATTATATGTATTTGGTCAGTGTCATTGTCTGCGGGTATGGATGGCAATCAAAAACCTGGACCACGGGCCTTGCCCATAAAAGCTTGATGTGGGACGGGATTAAGCCTCCATTTGATAAGTCCGCAAAATTGCGGGCCTCGCATGACGGGCTCAAAACAGAAGGGGACGAATACGGACGGGCTCAAAACAGGACGGACCAAATGCGGGACGGGCTCAACTTGCGGGATTTTGAAGACCCGCAACCATAAGTTCCTATTTCTGATTGGTTGTGTTTTCAGTGTTATATGCTTTATTATTATGTGAGATTTTCTTGTTCAAGTTGATGAGTTTTGTTTTCAGTATAGTCAAGTGGTATTTAAAAAAAATTTGGTTACATGATGTTGTTAAAGAGCTATTGCTTGTTCAAGAGCTATTGTTTGTTCTTTAAACGGCTCGAAATGAACGTTTGCGTTACTGCAAAATCTTGTCTCTACATTTTAAGTTCAACAATTTGGTTGAAGGAGAATAAGAAACAATAAGTATTAAGTTACTGTTGCTACGCAGAGACGTTGTTTTACAAAAATTCAAACAAAGATTATACTTGAAAGAGTTGAATTTCACAAATCAAATGGTTCTCACTTACTTCAAGACCATTAAACCAACAAGTGATCACATTAGATGTTGTTGCGATCGATGTTGTTGAGCTCTTTTCAACTCCCTTACACAACTCTTTTACTTTAACATTTATGAAGGAAGTTAAAGAAAGCGTCCCGCGGGACGGCCTGCGAAGGCTTATAAGTTTATGCGGTACGGGATTGGACAGCCATTCGGAAGACCACAGCCCGCGCGAGACAGACCCGCTGTGACCCGCACGACGACGAGCCCGCTGCGGTACGGGATGTGACAGGAGAGCCCAATTGCCATCTCTATCTACGGGTTACTAATAATGTTTAGAATTATCACTGAAACTTGAAGATTAGGAGGAGTACAACACAAACAATAAACAATCTAGGAATCTACTATGACAATCTAAATGAGGCTCACCGATGTTTATCTACAATACATTCAAAATATATTCATTTCATAAAAAGAGAGACCTTATAATTCATACAAGCACTAAACAAAAATCTAACACCGTTTAGCATGATCAGTGAGGACTAAGAGCATAACACAAAACAAAAACATTTATCAGGCTTCGAAAACCTCCTACAACAACTGCTGCTGAAGTGTCTCAGCTACGTTGATCCACAGGAACTCCAAGATGCATAATACAAACAAGAAATTAAAAAAAAAAAAAAGTTAAAAGCATGACACAAAACATAAACATTCAAGATTCAAAGAATGTCACAATCTGTAGGAAACTCTCACTAAAGTTGATCTACAAGAGACTACAATGCCCATCGTTATAATATGTACAAGCACCAAACTAAAAGTAATAGAGATGACAAACACTATAAACAAAAAATGTTATGTGTTCCAGTATTAAACAACTAATCTACATGTTCATCAATTAATATGTTAGCAATCAGGTTCTAGAATCAGGTTAAAGCAATGTGAAACTAGACCATCTATTGGACTAGCTCCGAATCCCCAGGCAGGGAAGCGTTTGTCTGGGTCATAAAACTGCAACACTCCTCCAAGATCCACTATTGTCTGAGTAGAAGAAAAAAAAGATAACATTATCAGTTTTTAGGCACAGTCACTGCTAACTCATAAAATGTAATAACAATGAATCCTCACACTCTGGTAGGCATTTGATGGATCAATATAGTGCGAAGAATCAGGAAGGCGTGGGTTTCTGTTTGAAGCTGAAAGAACAACAAAAAAGTTCAGATAACAAAAGTAACAACAACATTACTGTAACAACTGCTAATGGTTCATAGCTTGTTTTGTCCAGCACCTGTAGGCAGAGATAAATTGATTACTTGAAAAAAGATTGTCAATTACTAACTTTCTTAGAATACCATCGTCCCCAACACACTTATACTTGTTGTTTCTTCTGACAGTTATAGTAAAATATGAAAGAAGCTTAATTAAATGAATATTAACGGTTCTAAACACCATTTTTAACACTCTGATCCGAAAATCACCAAACAAAAGCAGAAAAAAAAATACAAAAGAAGCAATGATCAAAATGTTTTAGCTCTTCAGCGTGTTGATCTTCATCAGCCATCATGCGAGTCATGCGAGTAGCAGGTCTTCACCCCCACAGCCCCAACACTAAGGAAGCCAGGAACAGCTCTGGTGCAACTCCAGGCGAACCTTAACTTCTCCTGCGCGTATGTTATGTGCGACCAGGACCCTTGTTTACTTGTCCCCTCTACGAAACTCTACCAAAGGTCATCTTTTGCCATGAATCTATACTAGAAGACATTCGGGGGACTAAGGCAGTGTCGGTTTAACATGAGTAGATGCCTTAAAAAAATTTTGAACAACATAATTATACATTTTTCCTAATAATCATATATATAATATAAATATATCACATTAATTTTTTAATAATTCAACTGCATTAATAGTTATTAAATACATTATAAAATTAATTATATAGCAATATTTTTCATATTATCACCAACATTTTCACCATAATCAATTATAATTTACTAAAATCAGTTGTTAATACAAAATTCTCACACTTAAAATATTACTTAAATTTTCTATAATTTTACCTATATTTTACTTATATTTTATTAATTTTTACTTATATATTTATATGATTTTATTAAAGTTTATATATGAACATAATTTATATTTGTTTGATAATAATAATATTTATAAATATGTTACATGGGTAATAAAAAAGAATTAAACAAATTAAAGAATCATTAGTTGCAACTAAGAAAAAGTTCAGAAATATGCCTCTTTAGCCTCTTTAATTTGGATACCCTAATCGGTGGCTTTTCCCCTCTAAATCGGCTTTGGACCGAGGCGAGCTGCTTCTTCGAACAAACTGGTCTTCTTGTCAACCACAATCCCAGCTCCCTCTTCTGCAGGTACGAGGAAAGAGGAGAGCCACAGAAGGCGGAGCCTGCGGCAGTACTAAGACCACCGTACTTATCTTAGTTATTTTTATTGCTTTTGTAAATCTCTTTCTTCTTGGTTAATATATGTATGTATAACCAAGAAAATACCCCCTCCTCAATGTCTTCGATTTTTGGGGAAACTTTGTATTAAGTTTGGTTTAGCAAGTCTTGTTTAATAAATGTTACTTTGCCTTTCAATCCGGGTTCAACTCCTTTGAGTTACATTTCTGTGTGTTTTTATAGAATTTAGGTCTCATGATCACAACAACAATATCACAAACTCTATTAATAAGTCAAACTTTCTTATTAATCTCTTAAAGAAACTCTCTCAAAACTGTAAGCTCTCAAACTCTACAATGGCACCATGGTTGATGTCCGTTGCAAGATTTGTCCTCTCTTTCTTCTGAATCTTATTCAAACATTAGAGTATTAGACTATAAACATAAAAGTCTTGATGTTATTTACATTAGATACATCAAGTGGCTTTCAGTCCTCACACATATGCAAAAGAAATAATGGATCTCACAAAGTTTCTATCCCCAAAGAACGTTGTACTCTTGCACGGGGAATAACCGAGCATGATGTCTCTCAAGGATAAGATAACCTCAGAGATTGACATCCCATGTTTATGCTCTACCAACGGCGAAATAGTTTCAGTCGCTTTGTAAAGTTTCCTTAACTTTCAACTTAAAACCAATTGACAGTAAGTGAAGTAGCCTAAGTCTCTAATATATATATATATAGATATATTACTTAAGTCTCTATCATATTTCTGATGTGGATCCTTATCTCAACACCTCCGTTAAGATAATGGTGCGTATAACCATTAATTTTGCGAATCCATCAAACCCTTCAGAAATAATGCTCTTCTAGCTATCTCAGTAGAACTGAACCTCTTTTAAGCCATCAACTAATGGGATAATCGGATCACTGTCCGTACCGTATTAATGAGTTAGGATGTGGATCCGCTCTGATACCATGTAAAGTTTTATGGGCTTCCAACTTAAAAGCAATTGGCAGTAAATTGAATTTCTTAAGTCCCTTATATATAACTTAAGTTTCTATCATATTTCCGATGTGGTATCTTTATCCCAACATGCTTCAACCACTTTTGTAAAAGCAAATGCTTCTGATATGTTCCTTAAAAGTTGCTCTAACCCAAACTTCAGATTATCAAACTCCTCTGCTTAGCTCCGTGTTACAGATCACCAGAGAATCGCAGATAGATTTTTGGTAATAGAGAAGATCAAAATGGCAAGGATTGTTCACCAAGAGGTCTCTTTGGGTTACTTCTGTCCTGTTAAAGTTAAGGGATAATCAGATGGTGTTGGTCAGATCAAACAGTTGTCGGAAAAGATCTCGGAGACAGTGTCTTGTGGTGAGAACCATGAATCTGAGACCTGTTTGCAGGCTGGATCTTTGTGTCTGAAAGAAAAGTGTGTTCATAGAAGAGTAATAAGTAGCTGTAAGTAAAACAGAATATTTTAGTAACATGTTAAACGTTCTCCTGACCTAAACTTTACTGGTAACACAATAAGACATTTGATTGGGTTATGAAAATAGACACAAGATTGTCGGTGATTTTTCTGCCGATTGATGTGTTCTTCGCCATCTTGTCTTGTTTAGGCTTTTGCCTTGCTGGAAGTCAAAAGGCTGGCCAAGAAGTTGGAAATTAACAAAGGAGATGGAGGTAGAGACAAGGGAGATGCAAGGAAAAGTAGCTGCAATGGAGAAAGAAGTTTCAGCCATGAGTGTGGATAATAAAGAATAAGAGAGTAGAACGAGAAGTCTCTCTACTACTAGTAACTCAAAAGGATCTTCAACAGCTATTGTACATTTGCTCTCTGGAAGAATGTTACAATTCAATGAGTCATGACCAAAGTGGTTATGTTAGCTTTTAACCACACCCATAATTGTTTTTAGCAAAGCTTCAGGATAAGTGGGGATAACAAGGAGCTCCCAGTAATCAAAGAAGTAACCAGAAAGTAAGTCGATTCCACGAGCTAAATTCCAACTATGATGATTAAAAAAAGCATACAACTGTAGAAATGCAATTGAGTAGTAGGTTTGTGTGCTTCTCTTACGTAGTAACATTGAAGCATTATTATCTTAAGTATCCCAAACACAACATTCAGTGAGCATATACAAAAATATAGGTGTCAAACGGGTGGGCCGTCCATTGGTCGTACACGTCCATATTTAAATGGATTTAATATGGAAAAATTCGTATTTTTCATGGATTATGAATGGACAAAATTGCGATGACCTTATGGTTTTGAGTATTATGGACATAGGTTGTCCAATGGACTAAAAAATCTAGTGTTTCAAAAATTGAGTTTTCTTATATGGTCCATTATGGACTCTATGGCCGTCCATAGAAATATGGGTTTTAGTAGATATGGTTTTTAATGGACATGGTTCTGATGGACACGGTCACTTTACGTCCACAAACAGTAAATGGATAAACGGATACGAGCTAATGGACGTGGGTTCGCCCAGTTTACAGCTCTATGCAAAAACTAACGGGGGGGGGGGGGGGGGAGAGGGTTATTGGTTTGAGAATTCTAAAAGAGATTTAAAATTTTGAGAATCCACTATTATTGGTTTATAGATTTTATTACAAAATCCATTGTTATTGGTTTGAAAACTTTTAAATTCCACTCAAATCTTTTGTTATTCATAAAGTTTAGTTATTATAGATTTTACTATTCTATTAAATTCTATTGTTATTGGAAGGTGGATTCCTTATATTTTTACTCATGAGACTAGACTTTGAAAATATCACATATACTCGTAAGATTTCTGAAATCTGTGAAATAAGAAAAACATACACATATTGCATATTTTATCTATATAAACGCACTAAACCAAACTCAATAATAGTGAAGCAACCAAAATCACAAGATATGTAATTCATTATTTTTTTTATAGTTTCATCTTTGATAAAACATGATTCAATAATGGTGAAGAAATATAACTCATATGATAACTAGAATAATGTTTCGAAAAAAATCACAGAAGTCAAAGAAAATAAAACTGATTATTATCATAAGAAAACCAATAAGGACGTGAACTCACCAAACATAAGGAGATTGATATATGTGTATCAATGTATCAATTGATGTTTATATATATAGTTTTTTCGAGACTTAATTTCTGGAAAAGTTCTAGAGAGATTGTATACATTGCTTTATAAGGAGAAATATTTTGAAAAAAAGATATTATGCAAATCCATAATTATTAATAAAATCTGTAAAAATCAATACAAAGTATTTGTAGAAAAATTGTTAACATTACTTAACTTCTAAAGACCTATCGACTTTTAAAATCAATCAACTCTTTCTAAATTCTGATTCCAATAACCCTCTCTAAATGTAACTAGATTTTGATCAGTGCACCCGCACGGATGTTTATTTTATCTTTTATATAAATACTAGGGTAGACCCGTCTTACGGGCAGATAAACAAATGATGAATAATATAAATATATTTAAAATGTTTATTTTATTTTTAACTGAAACTAAAATTAATTTTCATGTTTTAATTGAACATTTCTTTCTTATTTATTTAATTATTTATTTAAAAATCGTAAACTTGTTGAACTGTTAAAGATTTATAGAAGATTATTATTTTGTATTTTTAATGTAATGTTTGTTTTAGTTTAACTATAGTTATTAGAATAAGTTTTTAAAAGTTGCTCGATGAATTTACTAAAGTTACTAGATGGTGGCCCGCACACCTGTGCGGAATAATATATATTCAACTAATTCAAATTTTAACAACTTTTAAGAAAATCTAAATTATTTAATTAGTTTCAAATATTAAATTATTAATAGTTATTGATATATATATATATATATATATATATATATATATACAGATATATTATAATTTAAATATCATGATAACTTATTCTTTATATTCTTAGTCATTTTAGTTTTCTTCAGTTTTTATTTCGGTCGATGTTTCCTTAACATAAAGAAAAGCTATAAAATTATGACATCATAAAAGCATAATGACATATTAAATATTTCACATAATAAAGTAAAAATAAGATTTACAAATACCAAGATGTTTAAATTTAATCCATGTTCTTATCATGCTGGTTTGTTTGAATGTTTACCATCATATAGTGTTTGATTAAACAATAATAATATTTCTAAATAATATTAAATACATGTTCATAACATGATTAAATAGGCAACTTTCTAAACTAAATATTAAAGCATATTTTCTTACAGATTAAACAATAATAAAACATACACGTAAAATAATTACATAAATAAGTCATAATACCTAATTCATAATTCCAAAATCCATGTATCAAAACCGATTTGCTCATAATATTTCAAACTCAAAAAAGAAGAAAAACATAAAACTCCAACTAAAAAATAAATATGAAAAGTACGTAGATATAAATGTCAAAATTATAATTATGACAACTTGGAATGAATGAAAAATGAAACTATAGAGTTTAAAACATCTTACATCATATGAAAATAAGAATTAGTCCTAACTTATTTAAAATAATTATAATTGTAATTTCAATTAGAAAGTTTGAAATAGTTATATTATTTAAATTAATAAATTAATGATTTAAGCTAAAACTAATAAAACTTGTGAAGTTAAAATAGTTATAATCATAATTTCAATAGGAAGTTTTGAAATATTTATATTATTTATTAAATTTATTAGAAAATTTGGACTATTTATATTGTCATTGTTAATAGATTGATGATTTAATCTAAAATTAATTAAAATATGATAAATAAGTAAAATTAGCTAAAATTATGGAGAAGATGAAGTTAAAATAATTATAATCATAATTCTAATTAGAAACTTTGAAATATATATATATATATATACATATATATAATTTAAATTAGTTATAAAGTTTGAAATATTTATATTGGCTAAATTAATAAATTGATGATTTAATCTAAAAACTAATAAAAATATGACAAATAAGCAAAAAAACCTAAAATTATGGAGAAGATGACAACTAAGCAAATTCACTTCTCAAATAATAGTATAGATAAGTGATAAGTAGCGTGAAGTTTGATCCATTCAAACTGAAAATATATTTAGGTCAGGTAGTCTACATAAAAAAAATAGTGATTAGTATTATTTAAATTTATACATGTTTGTTTGAATCTTAAATTTATTACTATTATATTTGAAAATAAAATAAATCACAGTAATCAAAGTAAGTCATGGTTAGAGTTTTTAAAATAAATGGTTCTTGGCAGTTAGCATTGTATAATTCTTACACTTTATAATATATTAACTAACAATTATTTTTATTATATATTCTGATTTTATTAAAAATAAATCGTATATATATATATAACATGCTAAGGTATTTTTATTTTAATTTTGGATTATTTAATATTTATCTAATCATATTTATTTTCTAAAATAAGAAGTTATACGCTTAAAATATTTGAAAGTAAATATTTTAGTATACATACATTTTTTTACAACATAATTTTATAAATTACTAGGATCGGCCCGCCCTACGGGCGGGAAGTTATAATAAAAATTGTTTTATATGAACTATATTAATTTTATAATGCATTTGAAAATAAGATATTGTAATTTGAAAATGATATTATAAGAAAATAAATAACGAATATAATTTTGAGACCATATTTTTATTTTTAATAATCTCTTTGGGTTTAAAAAATTTATAGTTAGCTTCATTATTTTCTATTTTCAGAAAATACAAAATTAGCAAAATAATTTAATATATATATATATATATATATATATATATATATATATATTGTTATTATTTTATTTCATTTTGCCATAATAAAATAAAATCTAAAGTTTATATTACTATATTTCATTCAAGAAGTTCAAGTTTAAAAAAAACATTTACACTAATTAATTTGATCATGATAATAAATTAGTCTAACTCCAAGCCAAATTAGTTAAAATATAATACAATTTGATAAAATAATTAAATGTCAGATTTAAAATACTATATAAATAGTTCAACAATATCATAATTAATAATTATTTTCCTAATTTAACAGGATTAATGATGTTTAATTATATTTGTTTCAGATCATACTTTTATCTGGAATGGAATATTAATTAACTTATAGTGTTTTACTGGTTATGCTTTGTAACTTATTATAGCTGCTGAAGCTTCTGCTTCCAGTCTATAGTCTGGTTGATTTGTGCTAACATGTTTAGGATCCATTAGTTGATACAGTTTTTGGTCTATCGTAAGTTCCTAACCAATGGCCCAAAATAATGGTTAAAACATATTATATATCGATACAGCTGGTGGAGCTTCTAATGGTTTTATTGACTAAACCATGACTGGTGGATGAATCTCTTCATAGCTTTTACATTATAGTTGGTGTTTCTTTAATATATTCACTAAAACCCTTTGTAATATATAGTCAATTTCGACATATTACAATTTACAACACACTAAAAAAGAAATTCAAATTTACGTTGTACTTACTTAGTGATCAAAGATGATAAAACATATTTCAACGCACTCAATTTTTTTTTTTCATATTTACGTTGTACTTAAACTTAGTGATCAAAGATGATCATATCACAAGTTTCCAACCATAACAGAGAAGAGAAAACAACTTGCATCTAAAAGTCTTGAACAAACACAATATTGTAACTTATGCTAAATCAAATACGAAAAGGAACCAAAGTACACTTAAGTTCTTTCACATGGAGAACACATACAGTACGTGTTTTGAGTCTACTTTCATCAGCTTCTAAAAGTCAAAGAAACAATAATGGCTTTGCGTAGGATATCTTCTTGTTGGATAAAGAACTCTCATACCTGTACTCTATGAGCAACTATTTTTTTTCTGTTTTGGTGGAAGAGCAGAACTTGATCTTTCACTTGATCTTTCAGATTCTTTTCTTCTCTTTCCAGCAAGGCAAGGTTCTGAAGCATCTTCTCCTTGAATCTTCTCGTTAAGCATTTTATTGTTCTGATCATTAGAAGAAGATGAATCCATCTGCACAAACAACAACAGTAATGGTCAGTAATCTATAAACACTTAAACACGGCAACTGGGACTTTTATTTATAAAGAGTCTTTGTTCATACATGACAGACCTAAGAGAGAACCATATAAGTTTTTTTCAACGCCACTAACGTCGTTACACTCCTTGAATTCATCTCAAGGAACTTCATGCTCGTTCCATAAATGCCTAGCAGGTTTAAATACGCTCCTGAGACGCAATATGTGTTCCTGCATAAATATATCAAATCAAATTGAAGTACTTAAATCATGAAACGCTTTAAAAAAAACATCTGACACGGATCTAAAATCATGAACTGAAATCTAAGAGCATAAAAGATGAACTCACATTAACATCAATCAGAAGCATGTCCACCCACATAAGCTCACCACCGCGCTTCACATTCCTCGCCTCCCAGAACCGCAGAAGCAGAGTTTCCACGGTGCCGGCGCCGAAGCTCTTGCCGGTAGAGGAAAATCCTGGGAATTGCCATATCAACACGAATAATATATCAGAGAAAGAAAGAAGAAGAGATTTTGAGTTGGATGTGAGAATCACTTACATATTTATACAGATTTAACACCGCTTCAAACTCAAGATCGTTGCATTGAAAGCCTCATAGTGGGCCTCTGAATTGATTCCCATAAACACCAAACACAATAACGCACTCCCTTCAGATCCATGGTGAAGGTGGAGAGTCTCTCGGTGTCGATAGAAGAGAAGAGACAACAGGGGGAATGAATTTAAGGCTTCACCGATTTGTGAAACGGGTCAAACGGACCCTGAACACATAAACTCTTGAAGCAAGCCCATTAACGATGACCTTAAATGAAACGGAGCGGATTGATAAAGGGGACGCGTGGCGATATGATATCGCACGAGTTTCCAGCCTGGCGCTGACGTGGCTTCACATGAGAGATTTAAACACTCTTTTATAGTATTAGATTTTAAATATATGATCTATTTCAAAATTAAAAATGACTATTTTGTATTTTTCAATATATTCACATATATTAAATTATTAAAACAACATTTTTTTTGCTTTTTTCAATCTATTTGCATATAAATTATAATATGGTATACATGTGGAGGATGATTAATGTTTTTCACCGAATTCAAAGCTATTTTAAAATATAATTTTGATTTTAAAATATTTAAATGATAATTAGTTTATTAGTTGTTAAATGATTCAAGCTGATTTTCATTTATTTCATATTTATTTTAAATATTTAATATATAGATATAAATTAGAATATGAAAATAAATATTAAAATGTTATGGCTTACATGGTAAAAATCCAAGTGTGGGAAATTTATTATAGTAATGAAAATAAAGGAGATAGTTTCATTGTGTGCAAATATTAATAACAGTATATTTATAAAACTTTGTGTTATTTAAGTTTTCAATAACCATAATCTGTTTAGATCACTAACTTTTTATACATTTTTGAAAATGCAAGAGATTCATATCATGATGTCGTCGTCCATTATTCCGAGCTCTTCTTTTAATGCCTATCAGATTTAAATACACGGATTCAGACAGAATCTGTATTCCTCCTCCTAGTGTCCAAACCTGAAAACGTAAAGCATGATACATAAATATGTCAAATCAAATTGAAGAACTTAAGAGAGAGATTTGATCAATTACCTCCTCAGATGACAGACATATCGATAGAGATATAGAAATTGTTCCCGTTAATGACTTGCATCATTGTGATGTCAGCGTTGAATCCACCTAAAGATAACAGAGTCACAGTGAGGTTCTTGAGCATATGGAACACCACCAAGATTTCCACGTTACAAACAACAGATTACTGCCTTACAAACAATTGATTTCCATGTACAAGGATCCACTTCACAATAGCAAGTTTCTGGTCTGTGAAGAAGTTACCTGACCAAGAGAAATAGAAGGAACTCACCAGAGAATTCGATCAATCAGTGTCCAGTTTATCCCCAGAGCACCACCAGCGTTACAACTGAACCTTACACATGCATTTTTCTCTGCCAATGTAAAGTCAACACTTTGTGCCTTGCAATTCTACTTGACATGTATCCCCGAAATCACTTATTAGTCAGGAAATGTCTCAAACGAAATCATAGTCAACAAACAGATTTGAATCCATGTCTAAATGAAGAACAAAAAATTGAAAACATAATTTTGATAACTCTGAATTTAAACGCCGCCATGTATTAGAAATGAATGTTATATAATGAAATCTCCCTTGGAGTGTTCGTTGTATTAGATAGGCTATATAAAGCCAAGGTTGTTACACATATCACGTAATACTGTCGAGATAATAACAAGATAGATACAAGAGCATTAGGAATATTCTCCTATATTCTTTCACTCTCCCGCAGTCGAAGCATCATAGGGTAAGATGGTGAGACTGGATCGGAACTGTTGGAAGAGGGTTTGTCGGGAGCCCTTTTGTAAAGATGTCTGTATAATGTAGAGACGTCGGTATGTGTAACACTTTAACTTCACCAATGGCCACTTTTTCACGTACAAAATGAATGATCCACATGCTTGGTTCTTTGATGTTTGACAGGGTTTGAAGATAGGTACACTGACCCAATGTTGTCGCAGTAGACTATAGAAGCTTTGGTGATCTTGTGGTGGAGTTCAAACATTAGGTTTCGTATCCAGCAAAGTTCTGCAACCGTGTTGGCCACGCCTTTGTATTCAGCTTCAGAGCTCGATCTAGAAACTATCGGTTGCCGTTTGGCTGACAAAGAGACAAGGTTAGGACCAAGAAAAACACAAAAACCTGAAGTTGATCTTCTTGTATCAGGGCAACCACCCCAGTCCGTGTCCGTGTAAGCAGTCAAGCTGTCAATTTTTCCTTTGTAGAGCTGCTGTCCGTGTGAGATAGTTCCTTTGACGAAACGGATGATGCGCTTGAGTGCTTGAAGATGTGGGACTCGTGGATCATGCATGTAAAAACAAATCTGATGGACAGCATAGGAGATATCTGGCCGTGTGAATGTGAGATACTGTAAAGCTCCAGCGAGACTTCTATACTCAGATGGATTCTCAACCTTGTCACCTACTTCGGCAGACTGTTTTGATTTGAGATCGACAGGGGTTGAAATCGGTTTAGAATCTCCCATGTTTGCGCGTTCGATGATCTCCTGAGCATACGCTGCTTGACTTAAGAAGAGTCCCTCCTTGTTGAAGTCTGCCTTGATGCCGAGGAAGTGTTGAAGGCGCCCAAGGTCTGTCATGGGAAATTCTGTTTTGAGAGCAGCAATGATCTTGTTGAGGAAAGCTGTTGTAGAAGCAGTTAAGACAATGTCATCCACGTACAAGAGTATGTAAGCCAGCTCAGCTCCTTTCCTGTAAACAAATAGAGAAGTGTCTGCTCCGCTAATGACAAATCCGAGTTTGGTTAGATATGTTGCAAAGCGTGCGTTCCAGGCTCTTGGAGCCTGTTTTAGGCCATAGATAGCCTTTCGAAGCTTGCACATGTGATCTGGATACTCCTTACTTACAAAACCTGGGGGGATGATGCATATAGACAGTTTCCTCAAGATCACCATGGAGGAATGCATTTTGTACATCTAATTGATGTATTGGCCAATTGTGTGCGACCCCAAGATTGATAACTGTTCCAATCGTCGCCGGTTTTACCATTGGGCTAAAGGTTTCATCAAAATCAATACCTGCCTCCTGTGATTTTCCATTCGCAACGATACGTGACTTGTGTTTCTTGAAAATCCTATTCCCATCATACTTATGTCTGTGTAGCCACATTGACCTGATAATATTGACATTTTTTGGACGTGGTACCAAATCCCGAGTCCGAGTCTTAACCATAGCACCATATTCATCAAACATTGATGGGTTCCAGTTCGGGTCGGCTAAGGCTTGGATATGGCTTTTTGGTAGTGGGGATTTGGTCGTTGTTAAAAGAGAGACAACCGTTTTTGGTTTGATGATTCCAGATTTTGCTCTAGTAATCATTGGATGACGTGATGGAGCCTGAGGAATGGGGTTCGCGGGTGGAAGGGGTTGGGGTGGTTGAGTAGCTAGGCTGCATTGGTGTTTCAAGGATTTGTTGAAAGAGTGGTGAAGGTTCATCTTGTTGGTCAAGAAACTGATAGTTTGAGGTATCAAATTTGGGTTTTGCAGCTGGGAATTTATCCTCATCAAAATAGACATGTCTGGAAATGATTATTTTGTTGGTTTTCAGGTTTAGACATCGGTAACCACGATGTTGGGCATCAAGAAGGAGCATATCAACAACCATTAGCTCGCCACCGCGTTTCACCCTTCCCGAAACTTGAGAATCAGATCGCCACAGTGGAAGAACAAAGACCGGATTCAAATCTGAGAGTATGATAGATATGTCATAATACTGAAAAGAAGTTTCTCTTGTAAGATGGTGAGGACGATGTTCATGGGATGGAGACTGATCTTTATATAGGTTGAGTTCCACCGCCTTCTGGAAGGCTATTAATGGCGATGGATCACTTCATCATGTAACGAATAAGGGGAGATAAACCGCAGACGAAATGTCAGGAACGAAGATCGTCACAAAGATTCCGGAACCTTCCTTGTAGTTTTCGAATCCGTAGTTTTTCGTGCTCGAGAATATGAAGAACCCTAATCTACAGTCGACGACATCATCGAAAAAGGTCATCGTGAAAACGTCGTCGCGTTGTGTGTGGATTTCTCAAGCCCATAATTTTAAGGCCGTTACCATAGCAAAAGAAATACAATAACGTTGAAGACTTAAATCCCATTAATACCACGAAAGGAACAAAACGCACAGGATAAATAGAAGGACACGTGTCAGCATGGCAGCTCTCGAATTTATGACGTGTAATCTGAGGTGGCATGCCTCAGGAGTGAGCAAACCATATATTTGTTGTAAATGGACAATGTTATATTCTTATTTTGTATTAAATGTTATTTTTTTCTTATCAGTATAATATAATATTCCATATATTTTGCTATTTATTTTTTATGTCAGTATTATATATCATATGAGTCATCATATAATTACTACTACATCCGTTCCCAAAAGTAAGATTTCTAGAGTTTTCACCTTTATTAAGAACATAATAAATATTTACCTTTTAGTTTATTATTTATTTTTCTATACACTTTTTAATAAGTATTCATCAATGAAATTTAATCAATACAAATATTCACAATTAATGTTTTTTAAAAGTATACAAAACTAACTATTTATGTGAAACAAGAATTTGATTTAGAAAATATTATTTCGGGAACAGATGTAGTAGTATTTTATACGTACTATTATGTAAATAATCATATATATTATTTTTTGAAATTTAATGTGAAACATAGAAACCATTATTTAAGTTGGTGTTTGAAATTAATATTTTGATATGAAATATGTATATAAATTTTAAATTTTGTTTTATGATTATTTTATAAAAAATATGTTTTTAGATAATTAGGTTGGACCATTTTAATATATTTTTAAATTGGTCCAAATATATAGTTTCTCATAATATAATGGACTTTCAATTTTTTTTAATAACACAAGCCCATTTTCTTTTAATATACTACTACTACATAAGTTTCCAAACATTATTTTTTTTACTACTATATATTCTCTACTATTTGAACAAAAGAAAAAAAGAATAAGCGCTTCTTCTTTTCATGTCGTCGACAGAAAAGTCTTCTCTACACAACTCAGTTTTGGATTTTTGTAGTATTAAAACTATTTTAAATATGCATCGTGTGTTTCATTTGTTTTTAGCTTTTATATAATAATAATTAAAACAAAATATTGTGTGTTATAATTTTACAAATAAGGGCACTAGCAATTGAAGATATTTACGTATGCGTGCCACTACTACAGCTATCACGGGTCGCTTTCGAAGGCCTCTCTCTTCAAACCAGTGGCTACTTACTCATCACTGTACGGCTTCAATCATTATATCTTCTTCCCCTCCTCCCATCTGTATCTTCCTCCTCCCCTTCTCCTCATCTCTCTCTAGGCTTCTCACTTTCACACCAAACCTTAACAACTCTTTTTGAAGGTTCTAAAAAAGTAAAAAATGACCAACAGCGATCAGTTTCCTTGTGGGTTAAGAGTACTTGTCGTGGACGACGACACTTCCTGTCTGATAATCCTCGAGAAAATGCTTCTCCGTCTCATGTACCAAGGTTCCTCTCTTAAAGTCTCTTCCTTTCTTCGCAGAATCTTCTCTAAAATTCCCTTCCATTTTGCTCTGTTTTGCAGTTACCATCTGCTCCCAAGCTGATGTTGCTTTAACCCTCTTGAGAGAAAGAAAAGGCTGTTTCGATCTGGTCCTAAGCGATGTTCATATGCCTGGTATGAACGGCTACAAACTTCTCCAGCAAGTTGGTCTCGAGATGGATCTCCCTGTCATCAGTAAGTTAAAGCAGAGTCTCTCTTAAACATTTTAATTTTATTCTCTGTTTCTTACTTTTGCTCTGTTTCTTTAACACCTGCTCTGTTTTTATCTTTCTCTTAGTGATGTCTGTTGATGGAAGAACAGCGACAGTCATGACGGGAATCAACCACGGAGCTTGTGATTATCTCATTAAGCCCATTCGTCCTGAAGAGCTCAAGAACATATGGCAGCACGTGGTTCGCAAGAAATGCAAAGCCAACACGGAGATTCCCAGAACTTCGCAAGTTTTAGATAGTAGCAGCAGCTTGGAGAGTCTTTTCTCTGTTAGTGGAGGAGTATCAGAGGGGAGTTTGAAACGTAGGAAGAACAAGAGAAGGGTCGTTAGAGAAGAAGAAGATGATGATGATCTTCTTGATCCTGGAAACAGTTCCAAGAAGTCTCGTGTTGTTTGGTCGATGGAGTTGCATCAACAATTCGTCAAAGCCATAAACCATCTTGGAATTGATAGTATGACCTTTTAACCGATGTTTACTGTTGCTTGACATGTGTGTGTTCCTGACCACAGTTATCCCTTTTTTGTTTCAGAAGCTGTACCGAAGCGGATTCTTGAGTTGATGAATGTGCCTAGCTTAAGCAGAGAGAACGTAGCTAGTCATCTTCAGGTTTGTATGGTTGTTTGGTTTTGAATCTTTTTTTTTGTGAAGACTATTAAGGTTTTCTTGATTAATTGCAGAAGTACCGGTTGTATTTGAGGAGATTAAGCGGTGTAGCTTCTCAGAGTAGGGACGCTGAGTCTATGGAAAGATATGAAAACATTCAAGCTATGGTTTCCTCAGGACAGATACATCCACAGGCATTAGCTGCCTTGTATGGTCGACCGATAGATAATCATATGTCTGGTGGTTTTGGAGTTTGGATACCTAGTGACAGTCATCTTGGTGGTGGTAATGTATCACCCGCTTCTAACCGGTGTTTTGGGGCTTTAGACAGTCCTTCATCAATTGCTGCTTCAATGTCTTCCTCTGCGAATTTAAGACAGCAAGGTGGTGGTTTTAGCAACAACACAGACTACAGAATCAGACAAGGGAATGGATCAGGTCTTGACGAAGAATCTTGGATCTTGGGAAGACCTTTAAGACAGAGAAAGGCTTAAGTGGAGGAGGCAAGCATTGGTTCTGTAACTGTTTCCTTCAAATCTTTAGAATGGAATGAAGTAGTAAGGAAGCTTGTGTGTGTGTGCAAAGTGTTAGGGGTAAGTGTAAGAAGATGACGAGTTTGGACAAAGTTCTGTATTCTGTATTGCTAATGCTAGTAGTTAGTTACGTGTTAATGTGGCGGTTTGAGACTATCTATGAATGAAGATGGATGAGTATTTACAACAACTCTAAACGGTTTTAGACAGAATCCATGTAAAGATAAAGATAAAATCCAGTGACTTTGACAGTGAAGTGATATAATATGCAAAGATATTCCGTGGGAATAGAAGGAGAAGTAAAAAATTAAAAATAATATTTAACAAATACATAATATTATATATATATATATATAATGGAACATTACACATGTTTTAAAGGTCGAAATATGGGAATAAAATTCAATTTCTGAAAATGCAAAAGCGAGAACAGAAATGTATGACTAGGAAACCAATGAGTTAGTAACAAAACTTTGAGTATAGAAAGAAAATCAAATAGTTGGAGCTGGCTGGATAAAAAGAGAGAGATTTTACATTTGCATGCAGCACATTTCAGTGCTACAACTCTTCTTGAAACAAGATGTCTAATATGCAACACAATATATGTACATAGGCTCTTGGCTACACAAATATATATGTTTGATGCAGTTCCTAAGATACTTTTTTAAACAACGTTCCTGAGATACTAAATGAGACTATTAACACATATACATGAATATACATTTTGGAAGCTTACATTGATTGATGGCAAAAGAATATCTGATAATATTTGTCTTCGTACTAAAGACAGTTAAACCATTCTGCGAGTAGACATAATATGGACAACAAAGTCAAGATTAATTACGCAACAAAAAAAACAAATTCATGTTTTCAAAAAAAAAACAAATTCATGATTTTTTGAATCAATATAACGAGTGGTTTGTTGTGTTGTATTTTAGGAGGCATAAGTAATATACATACTACATTATAAACTCTATAACTTAATAGTGGTTTGTTGGTTTTATTGGTTCCAACGCACAAGAATCTCAATGCCATGGAAAGTTACAATAAAACATGTTTTCTCCTGTAGTATAAATGTTTACGATGGATTGCGATGTAACAGATAGATCGTATACAATAATTTTTTTTAGAAAAAATGTATGTACTCACACAGAGTTGAGAGCCACGAGAAAGATCTTTCAAAACCAAGAACAAAGTGGAGAAAAGCTAGCGAGTCAGCATATCCTATGAATGCTATGTTATTAAGATGTAGAGTTATTAATTTATAAAAATAATTTTTATTTGTAAAAAAATCATTTTTATATTTTTATTTAGCATATATTGTTTTTATAAAATATAAATTGTTGGCAATCTTCAAGTTTAACATGCAACTTAAATGTGTTATAGATATGGTTTTATTAATATCATCAAATATTATAAAATTTTAAGAAAAAATAGAAATAAACTATATTGTAAATATAAAAAAATATCATAATGTATTATTTGTAATTATATAAAATGTATGTATATAAATTATGAGTTTATGATTTTAATTGGAATTCATATTTACATGAAACCTTAGAAACTATTATTATTTTATCTATTTTTACTATATTTTGAACATGTCTAATTTAAAATTAATAAAATTAATTAATTTATTGTGTGTTATTAATTTGTCGAATATAATTTATAGAATTTATAATGTATTCTGTAATCGCAAATGCAAACACAACGCCTTTCTAGAAACGCAAGCTTCTGTCACAATAAGCCTTTTATTTTATTTTTGGGGTTTTCTTTGTCGCAATATTTTTTACTTTTACCGTGACAACAACCACATTGCATGCAACAAACAAGTCTCAAATTTTAAATATTAAAGGCAACATTAGTTTTTGCTATGGTTAAAGCTGCACCACTTTAGCCAAACAGAAAGCAGCTGCTGAGGCTACCGCTCCTATAAGAGTGGTTTCAAACGCACTCCTAAATGGTCTGCTGCCAGTGAAATGTCCTTTTCCATAGCCAAATATGAAAAGAGCGATCAGAGTAATAACCGCAGACGCCACTACCGCATTTAAGGCTTGCGGTATGAACATGTAGGGAAATAGCGGTACTAAACCTCCAAGAACATAAGCGAGTGCAATCGTGAACGCGCTTTGCAACGCTCTCTTTGGATCAGGCTTCTCTAATCCCAGCTCAAACCTGCGTGAAACAATCAATTAACCTCAAAAGTTAACGAATAAAGTCTCACCTCTACAAAAATATATGTTAGAATGTGAAACATATATATTTGTCAAAAAGTGTGAAACATATATCGATGGCTAAAGAATGTCTAGTTCAAATAAATGTATGAACCATACTTTGCTAAAAAAAAGTATAAACCATACTAAACTAATTAGCTATAAAAGTTCAGCTTCACTTATATTGTTTATTTGTTTTTGAAAAGTGAAAACATTATGTTTACATAACTTTTTTATAAGATTCAAATTGGAAGTCGGACCACATAGAATCTTGCCCACACTTGGAAAGTATAAGCCCAGCTTTTGCAGAAAACAAAAAGTTTCCCTCGATTTCCTACTTAGTAGTTGAATAATCCAATACAAACAAAGTAACTAAAAAATAATAAAAACGAGTAATTAAAGTGATTTTGGACTAACCGCATCATAAACTCAAGCCATGCTTGAGGATTCTTACGAAGAGCATTAACAACAGGTGAATATTCATGTGGCTCTACTCCATACTGTGCCAGAATCTCTGCCACCTCAGCTGCCTCTGTTAAACAAATATCGTAAATAGCGTTACACTGGATTATTCATCCGGTGGACGGATTATATTGAATTAAACATTGGTCTTACCAGTCTCAGGAACGGCCACGATCTCTTCTTGTTCTCGTTTCATCTCTCTCGCGTAATGATCCGCTTCACTCTTGGCCGCTAAGTACCTAAACGTGTAGTTAAAACATTTTATTATACTACTCTTTTGTAATTCAAACTTTTTGTATTATGTCAAACACAAATAGTTGCATTTCGAATTCTACCAAATATATAATTTTTCCAAATCACATATTAATTTATTCACTGGACGTCTAGACCGCATGGCGTAATTAACAAGTGATAACATATGGTTACATGCAAAAACATAAGTATAAATCATAATTGCATGCTGCAGACTAGAGTATTTGTAACTAAATCGAACCTGAACTGAACACCTGAATCCACACCTGATCAAAGTTATTTTTTAATACCTGATCAAAGTTATAAAATACGTGAATTGATATGGTAAAATAGTTTTCAAATAATGGATATTATATGAAGCCGACCAAGTTTTAAAATGAAGTATAAAATTTATTTGAATCCGAACCAAACCCCACCAAGACATGTATAAAATTTGAATGTAGGTTCAATCAAAAATCAGAAATATGACTACTTTTCTCGATAATGGACCATCAATTCAAGACTCCATAAGAGTTACCCATCCAGAAGTTATCATATGTAACTAGGTTTTCCAAAAATCATACGGTTCTGCCACAAGGATACAATTTTTACAAAGCAGGATTCATTTTTCTTATAGTTATGTGATTAGTAGGATTCAAACATCATTGCATGCAGGTTTCGTTTTCTCAATAACGTGTGTGATCAATAAACCCAAATTTTTAGCCGTTACATCGTAATTTCTTAGGCAATGTTACGAGTATAGATTAAAGCCGAATAAATATAAATGTAATTAGATCAAAATTAACTAACCCGCCGAGTCCCATGGAGATAGCACCGGCTGCGACTTCAGCGATACCAGCGGTAAGTACGATAGAAGAAGAGGCATTAGCACCCGAGAGTCCGGCTGCGAGTGCAAAAGGAACTGTTAAACCGTCGGAGACGCCGATGATGATGTCACGGACGACTACTCCGGCGGTGAAGTGTTTCTCGGTGTGATGATCGAGAAGTAATTGCTTCTCAGGCTCTATAGAGATCCTCGTGATCATATTCTCGTCCGAAGCCATTTGAAGATCGAATCTTTTTTTCTTTCTCTCAAGTATTGAAGTGTGGAAACATGATATATGTTTGTGTGTTTTATATACCCGAAGAACGAGGGGAATATCAAACCGTTTATATATTTTTATTTTTCTTTTTCTTTTTAATTTTTAATTTCTATCTGCCCTATTCTACTATTTTTAATACTTATATATATTTCTCTATTAAGATAATAAAATTTAAGTCAACTAAAATAATTAATACTTTAACAATTTTAAAATAAAATATGTATCTTTATATTTTGCAAATAGTTAATAAATTTATAACAATTATTTTTGAAATATGTTTCATATAAACAATATTTCTACTGTCCAAATAAAATGAAAAAAAATCTGTATTTATATATTTTTTTAAGATAATAAATTTTGATATAGAAAATAGATGAAAAAAATAACTTTGAATAACTATGGTGAAAAATACAAAAATATATGTAGACAATTAAACCATATATTCAATTTATATTTAATTAAAATACAATGTTTCATACAATGACATGTGTTCTTTTGGTCCCCCTTTTTTTGTTTTCAACTAATTGAATAGTTTCAACACAATTTAATCCTCCTCGTCTGTTTTTTGTTTTGAACTAATTGAATATTTTCAACAGAATTGAATCCTCCTCGTCTGTTTTTTTTTTGTTTTCAACTGGTTCATTGTAAAAGTTCAACAGTTGAATTAAAGATTTAACAAATCCATTGTACATGGTTTTATACGAAAGCTATTAAATAAAAGAGATAAGTTTACTACGAATAGTTACCCCCATAAGGTTAAAATATATTTGTTATATCTTACCTTAAGTCTGCCACATGAATACACCAAGATTACACAAATTATGTTGAATGATACCTTATGGCTTTGACTATAATAAGTTCTAAATATGCTTAAATTATGTACCAAAAAGACAAATTCACAGAGACTTATTAAACTAAACTTTTATATAAAATATGGTTCTGTTTTTTGGGTTTAAAAACATAAAATCACAAATTCAATTTTTTTAATAGAAAACGAGCTTAATTATAATATAATAATAATAATAATAATCACATTCCCATAAAATAGTTTGTAAGTAATGCATTTGAAAAGGAAGTAAACAAATATATAGATCATAAGTGTTTGACATAAAACTTTGGGATCCACCTAGCTAACGGTTTAAGTTTGTGGGATAATTAATCGGAGGATGTTACCTGGTTTTTGGTGAACACGGCTAATATGCAATGGAACACCAACACTAACTAGTAGCTAAAGTCTTTTGACTTCATCTCCAAAAACAGTATTCACCGATTAGATCCTATGCGTCCCACTCAAGTTATATAAGACAAGGGGAAACGGTTTTGATGTTTGATCAGAACTCAGGTGAAAGTGCGCGTGCTGGACACATGCTCGTCCGCAACATGAAACCACGTATGCCTTTTCGACGTGGAGTGGACACAGGAAACTTTCTGTGTAAAGTTACATGAGAAAGCTACAAGCCTACAAATCTTTACAGATTATAGTGCACAAGTCTGCAAAAGAATAACGGATGAGAAAATGTTATTTACATGAAGCCGTATGCAACGCTCCAATTCACACACTTTCATGTATTTCTTGTTTACTTATTTCTGAGCATAGTCGAGATCATTAGAAACATTCAAAGTCTCATGTGACAAACCATATAAGAAGAGTATCCAAATTTATACGGTTTATAAGATCACTGTAATATAATTAAGTAAAACATTAAGTAAAGTACCATTACAATTCCATTCAGTTCATTGTGTTGAGATTTTAGTCAAGCTAATTAAATTACAAGAACAAATCTGATTATTATATGTCAATTTTATTTTTACCAAGCGAATTCTAAGTTGAAGGCATGAGAAGCTAGATTTTTGCTCTTGTTTAATCTATTTTGTAGCCTTTTATTTTTTCATTTGTTGAGTGATAAACTCTACATTTAAAACTGATTTCATAATTTGATTAAATTTAAAAAACTGATCTCATAATTTTATTAAATTTTGAACTACTTCAAAAAAAATCTAAAATTTATTCGTATTTTTTGTCCATTTCTCTAAAAAAACTACCAATTGAATGACTTTTAATTTCCCCTATGAACTTCTTTATCCAATCAGAAATTTTCATAATTTATAGAGCTCTGTTTTTGTTGATTGTGTCTGCTCTTTGTTGATTAATTGTAAGTTGGGCAACAGTTTGAATGCTTTTATAGTATTTTTTAACATAAAAAGCTTTCAAGAATAACCGTGGACCAACCTTGCAAAGTATTCTCCACACATATTTCGCAAACAAGTTTATTATGATCGTCTGCCTTATAACCTCTCTAAGCAAACAAAAACGAGTCCACCTAATGACCAAAGATCGATGTCGCCGGCATATACCTTGTATTCCCACCTGATCTCCGTTTGCATGCTCGCTCGATTTCTTGTTCCAAGATGATTCTTCCGAGTTCATTTTGTGGGCCTAATTCGTTACGTGGGTAGAATTCAATTCTGCTTATTGTTTTCAACTACATTTTATGTTGGCCTCTTATTTAAAAAGTGGGCTTTACAGTAAACTTTTTTTTTCTTAGCAAATTCTTTTGCACAGTTGTTACTGTTAGAGTAGTTTTTAGTGTACTTTTTGAATAATTTAATCTATAAGGCAAAAATCATATGCATTTTCTACCAACACTATAGTTTACGGTTTTACTTCTTATTTTTTTTTCTTTTGAAAAGGATATTCTTTTTTTTGAGAAATAGTTTTACTTTCTTATATGTTTGTAAAACCAATTTTATTCAACAACATTTATTTCAATTTTTTCAAACAAAACTAGTAAAACTTAATACCTCTTAGCAAACCACTGAGATACTCATTTCAGAAAATTGGCTAGCCATAATTACACAAAACTATTGAAATAAATAAATAACTAGATTCTGATCCACCCTTAAAAGGGCGGGCATATTTTTTGTTGAAAAACTATTTTATGTAATAAAAATTATGATCTTTAATAAATTATATACTGTTTTAAATTTATTAATATGAATTTTTTATTATTTGAAATAGGACTAAATTTTTAAAAACTCCAAATAATTCTAACCGTATTATGATTTTGTTTCCATTGCTAAACTTATTTTACACTAATTTATTTTTAATATTTTAATTTAAATATAAAAATTTATATTTTTATTCATTTATATTGATAAAATTCATTTTCTGTGTCCAACTATACATTCTCAAGCCTCAACTTACATTTATATAATAGGAATTAAAGAAACTAAAATTTTCACTGTGTCGCATATATGCCCTTTAATTTTTTTTTCTTTAAATGAATGGTTTTGTAGTTTATTTTTTCGTTAAATAATAGGTTATGAAATGTTTTATTTATTTTTAACTAAAAGTAGTTTTTAAGATTTATTAAAATTTACAACAATTTTACTGCTCATTAGAAATTATATGTATACTTATCTAATTATTATAAAATTATATACAGTGTGAAGCTACTTCTCTCTTATTTATATATTGTTTCAAGAAACAATTTTTTTTCTTGTTTATACATTTTTCTTAACTCTAAGAATTTTCATAACATAAAGAAATAACTTATTCAATATAACTTAAATATTTTAAGATAAATAAATAGATTATATGAAACTATTGTTACTATTTATACATATATATATATATATATATATATATATATATATATGTTTGTTAGAATTTTATATGTATTATTAAATATGAAAACGAAGTTAACTATGTTATTAAAATTATTGATTAGAATTTTTTGTTGGCAAAAGAAAGTTTAATAGAACTTTTGAAACCAAATATGTCAGACTAACATATATATAATCCTTACAATAATTATATTATAGGCATAAATTATTTAATTTTATTATATATTTATAATTTTTTTTTTTTAAAAAAATATATATATATATATATATATATATATATATATATATATATATATATATATATATATATATATATATACATATTAAATTATTTAAACTCATATTATAATTACTCAGCATTCATGTAGATGTGAACAATGAAGATGTTCGTAACTGGATTTATATCTACTTATAAAATAAATTCTTGTTTCAAAATATTAAAATTTTAAATTTATTAAATTTATTAAGACAATTTCAGTCGGAAATATTAAAATATATCATTTGAACTATTTAATAAGCAGTTTTAAAATCAAAATATTAAATAACAATAAAATTATGTGATGTATCATTATAAAAACATCTTTTACAATGTTGAGGAATATTATAATACGAAATTTTACTTAACCCGATTTGTTTAATTAATTAGTTTAGTTAATGAATCAAGAAACTTTTCAACCGAAGGATTTTATGTTTCCTAAAGAAACTGAAATGATCTGGTTTGCTTAACCAATTGGTTGAGTTAATGAATTAGTAAAATTTTGAACCAAAGCGTTTCTTTGTTTTTGTAACCGTGTGACATGTTTACATGTGTGCTTACAAACCTAATTGTTTATAGCTTCCTTTTCTTTCGGTTAATGAATTAACGCTGCCACCATCATCATCATCTTCCTCTCCTTCCCGTATTTGCTCTTCTCCTCCTTTTTTTGTCCTTCCTTCACTTCTTTGCTCCGTATGTTACGCAGATAAAAAATGGTGTTGTTACAAACCTTTGTGAAACCTCAACGAAAAAAATATTTCTCTTTGTGAATTCATCCTCATCATCATTGATGTATCCTTCATTGTACTCCTACTCATCACCACCGCATCCAAATCCTCCCACAACCGTCACAACACACCGCACCCCATCTGGAGACTCCTTCACCTCTTCTAGTCGCTCAGATCCGCCTCGCATGTAACGCCACACAATTCTCAGACCACTGCTTCTCTTTGCACGGGTCGGGTCCCTCTGATTCTAAACCAAATTTGTTTTGTACTGCTCACAAAGAGTAATCACTGCAGTGCAGCACCGCGCCGAATTGACGGACGGACATCACTGTGATGAGCGGAGAGGTCATGGGTGCAGCTCTGGTTTACCATTACGATTCCTTATCAGGTCCTAAACTGGCAACAACACGAAGCAAGTAGTTGACACCATCACGTTAAACTCACCGGATTTTTTGAAGAGCTTAAGATTGAGAAGCTTGAATTGATGGATTTGAGGGTATAGCACATACCTTTTTATAGTGGAGGATTCATAAAAATAATTAATGGGCGATGCATTCAAGGAAAAATCGTGGTAGCAGTGGAGAAGATTGGTTAATGCGTCGTTTGATTTTATTGAGATTTTGTAACGCCTGAATATTAATAACGCCAGTGACGTGAATAGGTAAAGAAATATGGTGGCCTTGAGAATTGATGGAGGCTACGGAGAATCCGAGGTTGGCTACAAAAAAATAGAAAACGACGCGTTTTGAATCAAACTTGCTTATTTTCCAGGTGGGCTTTACAAAGATTCATTTAAAAATCCATGTGCAATGTAAAGCCCAAACGAAATATAAATCGGAATAAATGAAACATAGAGTTTTGTCTAGTGAGACACGTGTCGCGCTCTTGTGAACCGAGTTTATTACCTGTCAACTGAGATGTGTCTCTCTAAGAAGAGAGTAAACCCAACTTTATAATAATAGATATATATGGTTTATTTTTTTTAAGTAGATAACATGAAAAACTAATTGTTAGACATAATATTTATCAATAGGTCATGTTTCGGTTTTGATAGAATACTAGAGTTTGATCCGCCCTTTCAAAGGGCGGGCAATATTTTTTTTGTGATCATCTTATGTATTGATCTTCCGGGTTTGTTAAATGTCTGAGATTATTATCAATCTTAAAAGTTTGTTGATTGTCGTTGGGACATAAGATCTTTATACATATTTTGTTGAAAATTTTATATAACTCATCTTTTTGTTCACCAAAATGTTTAAAAATGATGTTCGGTTTTCGATTTTGGTTTTATGTTGTTTTTCTTTTTGGATTTCAGTTTCAATTCAATTATGATTTTTATTTTTTTTGTTCAAGGGATTTATAACCCATTCAGTTATTTTTGAAATAAATTAATATATCTATACTAGTGTTACCCAACCCGGATAAAATAAATGAGTTTTTTTTCCAAAAATTTATTTACTGAAAGCCAGAAATTTCATACATGTATTTTTATTACAAATTGTATTTATAGATAATTAAATTAAAATAAATAAATAAAATTTTATGAAACTAAGATAATTCATTTATATAAACCGTTCTTATTAATTTTACTTGTATTTTAATACTATAAATTATGGTAAAATTTTATTTTTAATTTTTATATTTGTCAAAATTTACTTTAATATTATATAAATTAACTAAAATTCATTCAAGCCATATCATACTATATTTAATTATTTTTAGTATTCTAATTTAAATATGTAATTATTTATTGTTTTTATATTTTAATTTACTATATTGTTTTAATACGTTGAAGTATGTGGTAAAATTCAAGAATGTATATTATTCCTTAGTTTTATGATTTATAAAATATTTAATAAATGAATTAAATTCCTTTTTATTTAGTTGTTGATGTATTAATTCAATTATGAATGTAAATATTATGGGAATATTATTTCTTATTCTATAATGAAAGAATTAATATTCTTTAAATTTTTTATTTAATATTAATTATGAATTTTATTATTTAAACTAAATATTAAAAAGAAATTAATGTTTACATCTTAACTAAAAAGATATTAAAAGATATTAGTAAAATGAAATCTTGGAAAATGATTATTGAGAATATTTTTTTTAGATATCTTATTTTGAAAATATAAAAATAGTAAATAGAATATAGTATATATTTTATAGTAATTAAGTTAGTTGTAATAAAAAAATAGGAGTTTAAATAAATGAAATAGTCCAACCTAGACTATTTGTAAGTAGATAAAAAAAATTCGTGTATGTTTAAATCAATATTATTAAAACATGAGCAATATTTATCGCTATGTGTATTTCGTATTTATATAAATTAAATTCATTAATTTACAAAAAAACATTTTAGTTAGTTAGTTATTTAATTTTAGGCATGCTGTATATTTAATTACAATTAAATTAGATATATGAATATATGAATTATAAAATATTTTAGTTAGTTAGTTCTTTAATTTTAAGTTAATTAGATTATTAGAGAAAATACTAACGTAGACTTTTTTGATAGTCCAAAACATAGTCGATAAATATTGCTCATGTTTTAATAGTATTGATATACTAAATCGTATTGTAAGCATCGTTGATTTTTAATTGAACCTAAAAGCTACAAACTTTATCCACACATATAAATGATCATGTCATTCCAGAGAGAGATAAAAAAGGAGATTGACAAATTACAGAAACACAAAACGACGGCGTATATTGTTGTGTTTTCTAAGAACGCAAGACCGGTTTGATTACAAATTACAACTCAAATTTTAAAACATAACCGTTAGGAGAAACGCGTGTTGTCAAAACGCTTTTTTGTATCGAGACCGACTCAAATCAGAAATGTAACCGTTACAGAGAGACGGCATGTTATCAAGGAGCAAGTAATACAATAATGAAAACAATTATTTTTTCTCCCAAATCAATTAGATCTCTCTCTCTCTCTCCATAACCAAGTTTCGTACTCTCTCTCTTCTTTCAACATCTTTTATCAATCTGACGCTTCCCCAATTTTCTAAAACAGCAAATCCCTTTGAATTTTCAGACTAGTAACTGTTTTGATATTGTGAATTTGTTTAATGATTTCTCTATAGTTTTTGCATAAAATCTATGATCGCAATTTTGGGTGTCTAATCGTTTTTAATTGATTGTTGATCAGAGTTTCCTTTTCTCGTTCGCCTGGAACCGGATCTGTCTGGTTAGGGTTTCTCGTTCGCTTGGAACCGGATCTGACTGGTTACATCGAGGTACATCTCTAAAAATGTTAGGGTTTCTAAGTTTCGTATAAATCCTATTCTTGTGTGCGATTTCGTTTTAGGGTTTACAAAATTGTTCAAATCTTGGTTATAAGTTGTAAGTCAGTCAAGCTTCACTGAAACCAAAGGATGTATGTCTCTCTCTCTCTCGGTCTATGTTAGGGTTTCGTGAATCAGTTTTAGGCACTTGATTGATATGCATGCAATCAGTACTTCTGATCATACATTTGTTATCATCTTTGCGACACTGTTTACTTGTTCGTTGCTTCTTTTATACTCGCCTCTTTTGATTTATACATCTTGTTCCTTTGCAGTTTTATAACATAAACAGAGAGTACGGCTTCAAGAAGAAGTGGCTTGGAACAAGATTCAAGTGATGAAGCGTTTGGTGAGATTAGTTGGGGACGACAAGGCAGTCAGAGTTAGAGCAGATTACACAACATTTTTATGTGTGAGGCAAACAAGGGTATATATTTCTAATGCCTTAGTCTTCTTCTTACACGTGCATTTTAATACCATTACCGTAGGAGAGTTTTATAACAGAAATGTTCCTGAAGATTGATTTTAACTATTTGCAGTGATCTTTGTTGGGCTTGACTCTGCTTCTCACCCTTTCTATTAAGGTGAATTCTCTGTATGTCCTCCTAGAGTTTCCCATTTTATTTTGAAACGTTTTTATTCCGATTTTGTTTTGAGATTCTTTCGTTGATGTCTTGAGATTTTTGAAATCAGGATTCCTTTTTGACTTCTTCTTTTCATAACCAACATATTACGTAGACGTTCTTCTAATGTTCTACCAAATTTTTTTTGTGCATTGTTTTGGTTTTGTTTTCATTTTGTTTTTCAAACCCCAAAAAGATCATAGACAGAACCTAATCTAATAGTGTTCTGTTAGATTCTTATTTGGGAACACTGTCCCTTGCTGCCTCTAGAAGATACTTATGCCATCCCCTATAGCAAGATTGTTAATTGGACCGAGAATATGGGTTGGTAGTGCATGTATAAAGAAGGATATTAGGGGATGGCAAATAAAAGCATGCGACTTGGTAGTCTTAAAGACAAAAAAAATTTTTTAGTACCCACGGCTTTGAGATGAATCTGTTTTCAGTTATTTGCATGCTTGCGGTTTGAGAAAGTCTTAAAGACAAATACGATAACTGAAAACAGATTCACTTACCCACGGCTTACAAATGTCTTGACAAAGACAAAGAAAATGTGCGGGCTTATCACTTGTTGGATTCGATGGATATAATGACCAACATCCCACATGCCTTATAAGTCTTGAAGAAAAAAAAAAGGTTGTGTACCCACGGCTTTGAGAAGAATCTGTTTTCAGTTTTGAAAAAGTTTTAAGACAAAGACTATTACTGAAAACAGATTCACTTACCCACGGCTTACAAATGTCTTGACAAAGACAAAGAAAATGTGATGTGAGGGGCTTAATACTTGTTGGATTGGATATAACGACCAACAGCCCACACAGCTTACAAGTCTTGAAGACAAAAAAACAGGTTGTGTACCCACGGCTTTGAGAAGAATCTGTTTTCAGTTTTGAAAAAGTCTTAAGACAAAGACTATAACTGAAAACATATTTACTTACCCACGGCTTATAAATGTCTTGACAAAGACAAAGAAAATGTGAGTGGCATAAAAACCCTTAGTACCCACGGGTTTGAGAAGAATCTGTTTTCAGTTTTGAAAAAGTCTGAAGACAAATACTATAACTGAAAACAGATTCACTTACCCACGGCTTAGAAATGTCTTGACAAGGACAAAGAAAATGCGAGGGGCTTAAGGCATGTTGGATTGGAAATAACGACCAACAGCCCACACGGCTTACAAGTCTTGAAGACAAAAAAACTCGTAGTACCCACGGCTTCGAGAAGAATCTGTTTTCAGTTATTTGCATGCTTGCGGTTTGAGAAAGTCTTAAAGACAAAGATTTTAACTGAAAACAGATTCTCTTACCCACGGCTTACAAATGTCTTGACAAAGACAGAGAAAACGTGAGGGGCTTGAGACTTGTTGGATGGAAATAACGACCAACAGCCCACACGGCTTACAAGTCTTGAAGAAAAATAAACACTCAGTACCCACGGCTTTGAGAAGAATCTGTTTTCAGTTTTGAAAAAGTCTTAAGACAAAGACTATAACTGAAAACAGATTCTCTTACCCACGGCTTACAAATGTCTTGACAAAGACAAAGAAAATGTGAGGGGCTTAAGACTTGTTGGATTGGAAATAACGACCAACAACCCACACGGCTTACAAGTCTTGAAGACAAATAAACACTTAGTACCCACGGCTTTGAGAAGAATCTGTTTTCCGTTTTGGAAGTCGTAAGATAAAGACTGTGACTGAAAACAGTTCCTTACCCACACGGCCTACAAATTTCTTGACAAAGACAGAAACTGTGAAGGGCTTTGGAAAAGACTATTACTACCCACGGCTTGACAAGAATCTATTTTCAGTTTTGAAAAAGTCTCAAGACAAGGACTAAAACTGAAAACAGATTCTTTTACCCACGGCTTAAAGAAACAAGAAAAATGTGAGGGGATTAAGACAAGGACTATTACTACCCACGGCTTGACAAGAATCTATTTTCAGTTTTGAAAGTCTTAAGACAAGGATTAAAGCTGAAAACAGATTCTTTACTCACGGCTTAAAGAGACAAAGAAAATGTGAGGGGCTTAAGACTTGTTGGATTGGATATAACGACCAACAGCCCACACGGCTTACAAGTCTTAAAGACAAAAGACTTTTACTACCCACGGCTTGCTTGAGAAGAATATGTTTTCAGTTATTTACATGCTTGCGATTTGAGAAAGTCTTAGATACTTTAACTGAAAATCGATTCCTTACCCACGGCTTACAATAGGGCAATGCAGTTTTTAGACTTGTGTCAATCCATAGAAGGAATAAGGTGGGCATTACGTACTTCGTAAGTAGAGACTAATTATATTTTTTGTTTCCTCAGGTCTGTGCTTCAGAAGGCGCTCATATCGTTTGAGAGATTCTGAAGAGATTCAAGTGCAGCGGACTTCTATGACAGGTATTTTCTTTTCAAAACTTTCTGTAACTAATTTAGTCTCATGTAGTTTACAACTTGCTTGACTCTAGAAACTATATGGGTTATCCACTAAACCCCTTTGTTGAATATTCTGTAATTGGGCAAATGACATTCATGTAGTTGTGTAACTAATTTTGACAGCTTCCTACAGGTCGCATTTGCATTCATTTGGTTGTTGCATGCACATTTTGCATCATGTGTTTACACTTCTGAATTCTACATTTTACAATACATTCTGCATCTTGCACCATTTTCTTGCAATCACGCAATATACTTCAGCTCTATATTTTGCATTATGCATCATTTTTAAACTTATGGGTTCGTCATTTGACAATACATTCTGCAATATGTATCTTTCCTTGCAGGTGTATAGTTAAATTGGGATGTCTGACGGCATTCCGCATCGTGATTCATATAAGATTAATATATTCTTCAGCATTGAGCGTCCTACATTTTGCATTATGCATTATTTCTTTACACTTATGTGTTCTTCATTTTACTTTACATTTTCCAGTAAGAATCTTTCTTTGCAGGTGTATAGTTAGATTTGGATGTCTGACGGCATTCTGCAACGTGAATCATATAAAATTAATATACTTCAGCATTGAGCGTCCTACATTTTGCATTAGGCATCATTTCTTTACACTTGTGTGTTCTTCATTTTACTTCACATTCTCTAGTAAGAATAGAATGTAAGAATCTTACTTTGCAGGTATATAGTTAGATTTGGATGTCTGACGGCATTCCGCAACATGATTCATATAAGATTAATATATTCTTCAGCATTTAGCGTCCTACATTTTGCATTATGCATCATTTCTTTATACTTATGTGTGCTTCATTTTACTTTACATTCTCCAGTAAGAATATTCCTTGCACGTGTATAGTTAAATTTGGATGTCTGACGGCATTCCGCAACGTGAATCATATAAGATTAATATACTTCAGCATTGAGCGTCCTACATTTTGCATTATGCATAATTTCTTTACACCATGTGTTCTTCACTTTACTATACATTCTGCAGTTAGCATCTTCCTTGCAATTTTATAGTAAAATTTGGATGTCTGAGCACTTATGACATTATGCAATGTGATTAATGTTAATGTATGTCTTTGATCTATTAGCCTGTACATAGTGAAAATTTATTGAATCATGGTGTATCCATTCTTTACGTCAATCGTGTATTCATTTAAAAATGTGCAACAGATATTTCTCGGTTTTTCTATTATACTTTTGTTTAATAATAATATTTTTATGAATGTTGTCTTTTCTTTGTTCAATATGAATGATGTCAAAAATTAGTAAATTAATATTATTTGGACTGTAAATTTTCTCTCCTTTGTATACGTGCTTTAATTTTTTCTGTTATTTCGTTTAGCCTAAATTTTTATATTTCTCCTTTGTAAGCATATCTTCCTTGCAAGTTTATAGTAAAATTTGGATGTGTGAGCACTTATTACATTCTGCAAACCTTTGTGTACGTGCTTTAATTTTTTATGTTATTTGTTTAGCCTAAATGTTATATTTCTCCTTTGTAAGCATCTTCCTTGCAATTTTATAGTAAAATGTAGATGTCTGAGCAGTTATGACATTCAGCAACATGATTAATGTTAATGTATGTTTTCTTGGTCTTTAACCGTACATAGTGAAAATCTATTGAATCATGGTTTATCTTTTTTACGTCAATCATGGTGTATCCTTTTTTTACGTCAATCATGGTGTATCCTTTTCTTACGTCAATCATGGTATATTCATTATAAACGTGGAATAGATATTTCTCGGGTTTTCTATTATACTTTTGTTTAATAATATTTATATGATTGATGTCAAAAATCAGGTAATTAATATTATCTGGACTGTAATTTTTTTCTCCTTTGTATATGTGTTTTAATTTTCTCTGTTATTACTTATTTGTTTAGCATGAATGTTATATTTTTATTATTTTATTTTTGGTACTTCAGTACATATTCCGAATCTCTATTATTAAAATTAAAGTACATATATAAATTACCCCTTAGTTTTCAGTGTTATTTACAATGACATGCCATTGAAACTATTATTAATTAACCTACTTTATAGGATTCTTTGTCTTTTCTCTTTAATTAATGCATTTCTAAAATCAAATTCTAACTAATAAATTATGGAAAAAATAATAAATAAGCCTAAATTTTAATATTCTTTGTCTTTTCCTATTTTATTATATATATGTGTGTCTGAAAATAATTAATTCCATATATATATATATATATTTCGTAATTAAACATAAATTATATGGTAATTATTTTACTAATTCCATATATACATAATAATTTTCTCTGTTATTACTTATTTGTTTAGCCTGAATGTTATATTTTTATTATTTTCTTTTTGGTACTTCAGTACATATTTCGAATCTCTATTATTAAAATTAAAGTACATATATAAATTACCCCTTAGTTTTCAGTGTTATTTACAATGACATGCCATTGAAACTATTAATTAACCTACCTTATAGGATTCTTTGTCTTTTCTCTTTAATTAATGCATTTCTAAAATCAAATTCTAACTAAAAAATTATGGAAAAAATAATAAATAAGCCTAAATTTTAATATTCTTTGTCTTTTCCTATTTTATTATATATATGTGTGTCTGAAAATAATTAATTCTATATATATATATATATATATATATATATATATATTTCGTAATTAAACATAAATTATATGGTAATTATTTTACTAATTCCATATATACATAATAATTTTCTCTGTTATTACTTATTTGTTTAGCCTGAATGTTATATTTTTATTATTTTCTTTTTGGTACTTCAGTACATATTCCGAATCTCTATTATTAAAATTAAAGTACATATATAAATTACCCCTTAGTTTTCAGTGTTATTTACAATGACATGCCATTGAAACTATTAATTAACCTACCTTATAGGATTCTTTGTCTTTTCTCTTTAATTAATGCATTTCTAAAATCAAATTCTAACTAAACAATTATGGAAAAAATAATAAATAAGCCTAAATTTTAATATTCTTTGTCTTTTCAATAACCTTTTTCAATAACCATTATAAAAAAGTGTTATACCTACAAATTTTAAATTTTTTTTTGTGATGTATAGTATTTTTAGATGTAATGATGCTAGTTTTTTCTATTTTTTTTTAATTAAAATTTCAAAATAATATATAACTTTTGATTTGTACAATAAAATTTTTTTTGGTGTTCAATATCAAAAAAAAAATATTTTAACATTTATGTTTTATCTTTAGCAACAACGTGATTTTTAATAATTAAAATAAACATTAAATTCTAATTGAAATTATTTGTCATCAATATATTTAATTAATTATTGAAATTTCAAAATTTTCAAATATCTGATTTTGTAAGTAATATATAAGCAGTAAATGATAAATGATTATTTAGATAAAAATCATTTTAATAATTAAATATGTCAATTTACTAATTTAATATAATATGGACTATAATTATAAAACTTCTATTAAAATAATATAGGATTTTTATAATAAATTTTGATGAATATTAATTTACAATAATATTTTATTTTTAATTAAAAAATTATTCATTCATTGATTTCTAAAAAAAATATTTATAAATTTTAGCTGGACTTTGTTAGATTGGTATGTTAAAAAAATATTATGCAATAAATTATAAATTAAGAAACTCTTGAACTTCAAATTTGGATGGGTTAATGATGAGGTTAGAGGTTTCAATGAAGACATATTTGAAGCATTTTTAGATATTTTTTATTGGGAAATTGTCACGAATACTTCTTTCAAGATAACACTTTTCAATTTTACACTAACTAACTTTAGTACTAAAATTTAAAAGGGTAAAATACAATTCTACAAAATTTAAAAGGGTAAAGTACAATTCTACCCCTATCTAATTAAACATAAACCAATAAATTTATCTTCTTCATTGATATGAGATCCGATGAGCTCCGACAAAGACGACGATTGGATATGTGAGATCGAGCGAGCTCTGGCAAAGGATGATGATTGGATATGCGAGATCCAACAAGCTCCGGCAAAGGACGATGATTGGATATGTTAGATGTCGGTGATTGCTTTTGTGATGAAAGTCGCTGTCAAAATCCTTATGCCTCCGATGAACACACTAACGATCCTTTCCTCTCGAAGCTCACTTCCGTTGCCGCGTATCGCCTGAGAAACTTCTCGCTCACTCGTTAAACGCTGATACGCCGCCGTATCTTGACATCTTCTATTCGCCTCAGCTCATGTCTTCATCTGTTCAGGTGAACTCATCACTTCCAATTCCAATCACTCGATGATGGATTCCTAGGATATTTAAAGTTTCCTAAAGTATTATGCCTTAACTTTTTTATGTTTATGAGTTTAGAAGTTTAACGGTAATGTATTCAAAATTGAATTTAGCAATACTATGATTTATTGAGTTTGATAGTTGACACATCATTTGTTACTCCCCATGTACGCATTGTATTTTAGAAATCTAATTTCAGCTGAGATATGTTCATGATGTTTTGATTATATGTTCATCCCTATGGTTCTCACTTAAGCATTTGGCTCGGAATATTAATTCTGAGGTGAAAAAAATAGTTTCAGTACATCTATCACATTCTTGGTTGCAATTGCAGATTCTAACAAACATGAATATACTTGTGAGATTACTATCAAAACACACTGAGAACCTTTATAAGCTTTTATAAAATTTATTAATGGTTCATAAATGGTTTTATAAACATTCATAAATAGTTATATAAATATTTATATAGTTTTATAAACTTTTCTAATTTTTTTTAAATCCTATATAAACTCTTCAAAGCCCATTAAAACCTTTTATAAACCCTTGCAAATCTTATATAAACCTTTTATAATCTTATTTGAACCATTTATAAACCCTTACAAATCTTATATAAACATTTTATAATCTTATTTAAACCTTTTATAAACCCTTATAAATTCAATATAAATTTACAGACTTTATAACATGTTTTTTCTATAAACTTTACAAAAGATTTATAAACTTAAAATTTCCATCTAGCTTCTTTCCCCCATATGTTTCCAATGTGGTTGGTTTACCTAACCTTCAGATCAAAGTTTGAGCTTAACCTTATAAATTCTATATAAAATCTTTATAAACATCTTTAAATCCTTTCGGCTTAAAGCCCAGCACTTTGATACACTAGATTAAATTCATAAAACTAAAGAACACGTGCACACTTTGTAAAGAGATCGTGATACGTGGCAGATTCTGAGGGACATGCAGACAGTAAGCAAAGCTCCACCGCTTCAGAAATTTTATATACCTTTATAAATTGTTTTATAATCCTTTACATACCCTTATAAACCTTAATAAATTATTATACAAACCATTATAAAATTATTTATATACCCTTGTAAACCCTTTAAATTATCATACAAACCATTATAAATTGTTTTATAAGGCTTTCTAAATAGTTATATACTCTTTTAGTTGATTTATAAACTTATACAACTCTTATAATACCCCTTATAAATTTAATATAAGCTTTCATAAAGTTCTTATAAACTTATTAATAGTATACATACCGCTTATAAATTATTTATAAACTTTCATAACTTTCTTATAAATATTTTTAAATGGTTTATAGATTTTATAACTTCTTTTATATGTCTTTATTAATGGTTTATATACTCTTACAAATATTTTTGCATACCCTTCCTTATAAGGTTTTATAAAGAGATGATGATACGTGGCAGATTCTGAGGCACATGTCGACAGCAAATAAGGCTCCACCGCTTCACAAATTTTAAATACCCTTATAAGTTGTTTTATAATCATTTATAATGATGTATAAACTTTATAAATTATTTTAATAAATCCTTATAAATTATTATACAAACCATTATAAATTGTTTTATAAGAATTTCTAAATGGTTATAGACTCTTTTAGTTGATTTATAAACCTATACAACTCTTATAATACCCCTGATAAATTGAATATAAGTTTTCATAAAGTTTTTAAAAACCTTTATTAATAGTATACATACCCCTTATAAATTATTTATAGATCATTTAGCTAAGAGAGAATGGTTTGTCTACTGTTATGTTATGTTATACCCAAAAAGTGTCATCTTCAACAGCTTGAGGGTTATGGCTTCCATCTCTAATAACAGCACCCATTTCAAGACTCTTTCTTTCAGCAGCAACATCCGACTCCTCTTTAACCTTATCCTCCTCCAGAGCTTTTGATTTAACCTCAGGAACAGCAAACTTCTTGCGGCATTCGTTTTCGTACTCCTGATGCTTCTCCTTCTTGGCATCTATATAGAGAGAACCGAATGCTATGAACCATAGCATAAGCAGCTTTAGCTAAAGCCATCTCTTGCTCCACCATTCCGTCAGTAGCATCACTCGCTTCTTCTGAGAGTAGTCTCGGGAACTACACAGCAAATAAAATATGGAAGCTAATGAACCATCACTTAATCAAAATATATCGGATGTATATAGTCAAACCCTAGGTTGTATCGTAATAAAATTCTAAAATTACTTGAAATCCAGATTTACAAAGGGGTTATAAAACTCTTTCTCATACAAAATGTGATTTTTGATGAGGATTCAACACTTTGAGATTTCGAGTCTCGATCTCATCTGCTTTGTGAGAGAGAATACACTCGATCTCGCCGCCTTCGCACGATCTCGTCGTCTCTCGTCGTCGTCGTCGCTCGATCTTGTTCGTCGCTCGATCGCGTCGCCGTCGCTCGATCCCGTCGCAGTAGCTTGATCTCGTCGCATTTGTCGCCGTTGCTTGATCTCGTCGCCATCGATTGACCTCGTCGCCGTTGCTCGTTTCCGTGAGAGAGAAGACGCTTTGTTCTCGTCGGAGAATTTTTTTACATTGTAGAAGATTACGATGGTTGAGAAGAATAGACAAGAGTCAGTTTAGTAATTCATCCACATCTCGGACATAAATTATCACACCTCATATTCCTTCGTACCAGATTCCTCGTGACTGCAACATGTCCTGTGATTAATTGCCAAATAAGATGGCGGATCTTTTGTGGCGCATCTACTTTCCAAGCAAATGTTTGGAGTTTAGTTATACTGGGTTCCAGAACTTGTATGTCTTCTTCCTCTTTTAAAATATTTGTGGCTACCCAATACCCAGATTTGACCGTATATTGTCCATTATTTATATAGCTCCAGCAGTATGTATCACGCCGATCAGTTGGGCTTATGGTCAAACTCTGAATCATGGGTATATCCTCATTGTCTACATACTCTTCCAGCAAACGGCTGTCCCATTCTTTCGATTCAAAATTGATAAGGCTGCTCATTGTCATCTCTGGATGCACCACTGGAGCCCTAGGGCACGCTGGTCTCGCTGGTATTGACGGGATCCATGGGTCCTTCCACACTTTTACTTCATAGCCTGAGTGCACTTTATTCCTAATGCCCAGCAGTAAGAGTTTCCTCGATGCCACAATACTCATCCACACATAAGATGGGGTATCTACTGCGCTTACTCTTAACGGCGAGCTCAAACGGTAATATCTTCCCTTTAATACCTTTGCCACTAGTGACTCCGGAAACTGAACAAGGCGCCACAGCTGTTTCGCTAACAGAGCTAAGTTGAATTCATGGATCATACGAAATCTAATTCCTCTTTCTTCTCTAGGTACACACATCTTCTCCCATGTAGCCCAGTGCATTCCTCGTTTCGGGGGATTTGAACTCCACCAAAATTGTGCAATGACACTTGCAAGGTTGTCACAGATTTCTAATGGAAGCAGGAAGCTCGACATCACATAGGTCGGTAGGGCCAATAAGATCGATTTGATAAGTACTTCCTTTCCTCCCTTTGATAGCCATCTACCAGTCCACCCGTTTACTCTGTGTGACAACTTATCTTTTAGGAACGCAAAGAGCTTACATTTGGATCCACTAATATCCTCTGGAATTCCCAGATATGTCCCCATTCCACCTTTATTTTGGATACCCAGAGTATCCTTGATCTGTTGTCTCTCAATATCTGGGATCCTCTTGCCAAAGAGCAATGAGGATTTGTCAAAATTAATACACTGTCCAGATGCCTTTCCATACTTCCTGACTACTTTCATAACTTCTTCACACTCACGGGGCTCCGCCTTACAAAAGAACATGCTATCGTCAGCAAAGAGAAGGTGAGATACCGGGGGGCTAGCACGTGCGACTCGCATCTCCGTTATCTTCCCTTGGTTCTCTGCTTGACTAAGAAGGCTAACGAGCGCTTCCGTGCATAGAATAAATATGAAAGGAGACAAAGGATCTCTCTGACGTAGGCCTCTCTCTCTGGAACTATATTTCCTCTTGGCTCTCCATTCATCAACACTTTGTATTTAACCGAGGTAATGCATCTCATAATTCATTCGATCCACACATCTGAGAATCTCATCTTCCTCATGACTGCCTCAATGAAAGACCATTCCATCCTATCATATGCTTTGCTCATATTCGTTTTTATAGCTATCCTCTTTACTCGTCCCCCTGGTTTTGTTCTCAATGCATGGAACATCTCCTGTGCGATCATAATATTATCTGTGATTTGTCTTCCAGCTACAAAGGCAGACTGGGTTTCAGATATCAGTTTAGGGAGGATCTTTTTCAATCTTTGGCATAAGATCTTAGATATTATTTTATAACTGACATTACATAGACTAATGGGTCTAAACTTTGTCATCTCCTTCGGCTTATCCGTCTTAGGGATCAGACTAATGTTTGTGACTTTTTAAATATAAGTACCTTATATATACCGAATATATATATATATTCGGTATATACTCAAACTTTCTTCTTCTTCTTTTTTTCCACTGCAAGATATATATTTAAAATTTATGGGTTGATTGGTTGACTTCCTGTTTTATAAGAAGTTTGGTATATTATTATATTTAAAATCACATTAGATATGTTGTAATTTAATTTATAAGCTTAGGTTGTTATCCTTTAATAATAATCTAAAAATGATCCAACATAGATTTTTTAATAGTAGATTTTTATAGTGACTCTATTTTAATAGAGTAGATTAGAGTTTGACTCGCCCTTTTAAAGGGCGGGCAAGATTTGTTTTTTTATCATTTGATGCATTGATCTTCCGAATTTGTAAATTGTCTGAGATTATTATCAATCTTAAAATATTGCATTTTGATGATTCTTGTTGAGCCATTAGATATTGATATATATTTTTTTGTAAATTTTATTTAGCCCGTCTTTTTTTACCAATATGTTTAAATTTGATGTTCGGTTTTCGGTTTTGGTTTTAAGTTGTTTTTTAGATTTCGGTTTCAGTTCAGTTCAAGAGATATATAAAACCTTCATTTATTTTTGAAATAACTATAATATCTTTATACTTGTGTTTATCCGACCCGAATATACGGAATCAATTTTTTTCAACAATTTATTTACTGAAAATTAGGAATTTCATAAATATAATTTTATGAAACTAAGCTAATTCATTTATATTACTCTTCCTTATTATGTTTATTTATATTTTAAAAACTGTAAATTATAGTAAAAAATATTTTAAATTTTTATATTGGTCAAAATTTACTTTAATATTATATAAATTAACATTATTTCATTCAACCCATATCATACTATATTGAATTATTTTTAATAATTTAATTTAAATATGTAATTATTTATTATTTTATGTATATTAATTTACTATTTTGTTTTAATACGTTGAAGTATGTGGTAACATTCATGAATGTATGTTATTCTTTAGTTTTGTGATTTATAAAATATTTAATAAATGAATTAAGTTACTTTATATTTATTAGTTGATGTATTATTTAATTATGAATATAAATAATATGGGAATATTATTTCTTATTCTATAATGAAAGAATTATCATTCGTTAATAATTTTATTTAATATTAGTTACGAATTTTATTATTTAAAACTAAATATTAAAAAGAAATTTATGTTTACATATTAAATAAAAAAGATATTAAAAGATATTAGTAAATGAAATCCTGGAAAATAATACTTTAGAATATCTTTTTACATATCTTATTTTGAATATATTAAAATAATAGATTGAATACAATATCTATTTAATAGTAATTAAATTATTTGTAAGAGAAAAAATATGAGGTTAAATAAATAAAATGATACAACCTAGACTGCTTGTAAGTATATCAAAAGTTCTTATTTATGTTTAAATAACCCATTAAAAGTATATTCATCAATAGTAACATGTTTCATCATATATTAAATATTAATATTAGCTAACTATATATATATATATATATATATATAATTTTATTACTCTAAATATAAGAATTATATATTTATGTATTTGGTGAGGCTTTGAAGAATTTTTTTTTTTGCATTTGGATTAATATATAGTTGTATATACGAATTAATAGACATATATAATTATTTATTATATTAATAAATAAAATTTAATTTATTTTTAATGGAATTTTGGTATTTATATAAATTAAATTCATTAGTTTATAAAAAGAATAGATTTAGTTCCTTAATTTTAGGCATGATATATATTTAATTGCAATTAAATTAGATATATGAATATATAAATATATAGTAGGTTAATTTAATTAGATTATTAGAGAAAAGACCAACGTAGACTTTTTTATAGTCTAAAACATAGTCGATAAAAATTTCTCCTGTTTTAATAGTATTGATGTAAATGTAAATAGGTCGGGTATGTAAAACCACACAAACCGGAAACCTCACTCCTGCTTTTGATAATCCAATCACCAACGAACCGGAATCACAAAACAGTAGACGTCGCCCGCAACAACAGTAAGGGTAAAACGTGAGGAAATCGGCCAATTCATACATCAACAGAGGGTCGCGGTCTCGATCAGTACATGAACACCGACTCTGTGCCCAAACATATATCAACACATAAAATATTCAAATTTCATACATCAACTAACACAATTCGGTTTTTACATACATTGACCAAATATCTGTTAGTCAAACGTGACGGAATCTGAGCTGTCCGTGATATATTGATTACGTGACATTTTATATTTCTAAATAATTATTAAAAACAAAATTTCGAAAAATGAGGTATGGGGGGACTTGAACCCGGGTCTGACCAGGGTAACAATGGACGCAATTAACTATTGTATTCTCTATTGCTTTCTATTATACCTAATTTTTAAAAAGTGTTTTCAGCTTCTTCCCTTCATTTATAGATAAAAAGTAGTTTGAAATTATATGTTTCCAAATTTGAACATTTTAAACAAAAAAACTCAATTTGTTTCAATTTTTATTAAAATTTAAAAATACTTTTTGAAACTATTTTAAAATTAATATTTGAAAATTTAATATTGTTTTTTAACACAATAACAATAGTTAAGCTAATTAATACAATTACTTATGATTTATATATTTTGTGGAAATAATTCTAAATAATTTAAAACTCATAACAAGGAATATGAACATATGAAAATGTGTAATTATGTTAGAATATGAAAATAACAGGATATATTCATATTCCTTGTTATGGGTTTTTAATTGCTTAGAATTAGTTTCACAAAGTATATATATATCATAAGTAATTGTATGTAAGTAACTTAGTGATTATTACTGTGTTTAAAAAACAATATTAAATTTTAAAAATATAAATTTATACAATAGTTTCAAAAATTATTTTCAAATTTTAATAAATGATTTTTTAAGAAAAAAAAAGATTAGAAAAGTTCAAGTTTGAAAACATATAATTTCAAATTATTAAAAAATATTTTATTTTTACTATCTATAAATCAAGGAGTAGAAAGGCCCTTTTATTATTTAGTTTTTTTGGATGATGAGAGGGAAGAAGAAGATGAAAATATATTCTTTTTAAATATTCATTAAGTATAATAAAAGACAATATAGAACACAATCAGTTAATTTCGTTTGTCACAGTGGCTAATGGTTACATTGTTACCTTGTTCTGACCCGGTTTCGAATCCCCCATCACTCATTTTTGAAATTTTGTTTTTAAAATTTTGTTTTTAATAATTAATTAGACGACCCTGTTGATGTATGAATCGACCGATTTCTCGGTAAAACGTCAGTTCACTTCATAACGGCGAATAGAGAGACAGAGACCCCTTTGCTCTTTTCTTTCCCTCAACAAATCCCCCAGTGTCACGTGATCTACCCAAAATGATTAACACTCCTATATAAACCCCAAAACCCCGTAACGACTTTCCGCGACAACATCAGATCGTTTCTCACTGACTACGCCGAGACTCAAGATTACACCCTCGACAGAAACACCACCGTCTCACGTCTCTTCCTTGCCAGCCAAGCAACCGACGTCCGCTTCCCTCTCTTCGTCGTAGAAGAACAAATCACAGGCGGCTCCTCCCCTCCCAATCCTCTCTGCGATTTCTGTAGATGCGTCGGTATAAAAAAAAAGGAATTCGATCCTTGATATCTCGTGAATCGTTTTCTTTTTGATAAAATATATGTACAGGTTGGAGTCATCATTATGTATCGAAGAGGAGGTATCATTTGATAATTCCTGCGAGCGATGAGTGGGTGAAGCCGTTAACAAAAGATAGCTTGGGGCTTACGTCTCGTCATTTGATGCATGGTGTGATTCACTGCAATGGGTATGGTCACTTGCTCTGTATCAAGAGTGATGGTGTTTCTAGTTTCCTCGCTGGTGACCAAATCATGGATCTTTGGGACCGGCTTTGCTCTGCTCTTCACACCAGGTCCACTAGATTCTTTTCTCTTACGTTTCTTGACTATATATAATGGGAATATAATATTTTCTTTATTTAGGAATGTTAATAATTCCACATCGAAAATAGCTTGGTATGAATAAAATTTTGCTAAGTATACAAAAAATTGTGGTATTAGAGCACTTTTAAAGGTTTTCAACTCTAGTATCTCATAAACAAATATAAAGGAAAATATATATTATTATTTATTAGATGACTACTTTATATATATTAAAAATCTATTGAAATATTTTTGGATAAAATTCTTATTAGTAAATTTATAATTTATGTTTTTATGAGACATACAAAAGAACCTCACGTCGGACTAATAATAAACTTTTGTATATTATAACACAAATTGTTGAATTGATGTAAATTTCATATGCCAATGAAAATTGTCATATTTATAAAAGAGATTGTGGCATTTTCATGCTAGGCTAGTTTTTTCTAAGTTGTATTCTAACTAAAATACTTTGTGCATTCAAGAATGTTTTTTATAACACACCCGGGCAAAAAGTGTTATGTGGTTTAGTGAGTAGTGTTTATGAAATTGTTAATCACTGATTTTGTCTTTCTGATAATGACTTCAGAAAAATTTCACTGGATGATACATCAAGGAAGAGATCAATTGATCTGAGGCTGCTCCATGGTGTTGCATACAGTCGCCCATGGTTCGGGAAATGGAATTACACGCTCTCCCATGGAAACTTTGGGGTCACAAAAGATCAATACACTCGAGCTATCCGCATTCTCAGCTCAATGGAACTTGCCAAGATCATGGAAGATTTCTCTGGAACAAGAAAATAGAAACTAATGAAGATGATCATCGGTTTTTACAGAGAGCCAGTCAAACCACACTGGTCACTCTTTCTGAGTTGCTGCAGTCCATGCTTGCCTTCAGGTCCAAATCTCCCATTGTAAGAAAGACTGCAATCTCTTCAAATCATGTTTCAAGTCCAGTTCGTGGAGAAGAATCTGGTACAGACACGAGTCCCACTTATAAGTATGACTCGTTTGATGCCTTGGCTGCGGGAGAAGGCTGTAAATGGTCTGGAAAGAGGTTGAGTGAGACAGCACAAGCGGCTCTCCATGCGTTTAAAGACCGAAACAGCGTCCTTACTCGCCAAGAGCTTTTCGAGGCTGTTACTGGTAATAGCACTCGTGATAGAGGAATGCTTAGTTTCTTGCTCAAACACATTGACCAAGTTCTAATGGGAGACCAAATCATCCAGAGGCTCACAACGCCAGGATCACAGATGTTCCGATTCTCCCTCAGGAAAGTATATCAAGATGCGAAGCAGCAGAAGGCATCATCAACCACTCCTGGACTGGACCCGTATCAAGACATTCTGTATCTGTATCGGAACCTCTTGTCAACGTATCCTGATTCAGAGGTATATAGTGATGCCTCTGAGGTTATCTTGAACTGCAAGTGCTTTGTCAAAGAGTGGCCATTACCGTCTCGCCAGGAACAGCAGGAGGCTATAATAACAGTAAGCTGCCAAGTTATGCCCAATCACGAAGAGCTACTCAAAGACTTGACCCGGGAGTTACCTCATGTAGAGCTCGTGACGGTGTCTCGAAACGCAATCATCAGAGAGCTGAAGTCTGCAGTGCAGAAAGCTCTGAGGGATACTTACTGCGTGATGGAGAGTTTTGACGTGTTGGAGATCAGAAGCAAAGATCTTGAGAAGATAGGTGAGAACTCTGGTCTAGAATCAGAAGGTGGTAATAAGATTAGGACAGAGTTTCTGGTGACAGGGTTTGGTCTGGACATATGGACAGAGCTAAGGTACGAAGGCGGGTTTGATAACTGGACCGTTGACTGCAAAATGCGGAGCTGTAGATGATGACGGTGAGAGAATGGTAGCTTGTGATAGTTGCAAGGTTTGGCACCACACTAAGTGCCATTACATAGAAGACGAGGAAGATGTGCCTTCGGTGTTTCTCTGCTACAGGTGTTCTTGAGATTGCTTGGGAGCCAAGAAAAGCGGCCCTATCATCATGCATTTTCATAGCGAATATTTTTTTCTGAAAAGAACTGATCGAAACTCCGTGTAATCCACTGACCATTTATCGAATCTTCTGGATTTTGTTAACTCAATCATCATGCATTTAATAGTGAAAATTTCCAAACTATTCATCGATGTTTGCTTTATTGCTCATATATTATATACTGTATATATACGTAGAGAATATTGTATGCTGCAGCAAAGGATATAAGCATGTAACTTGACTAAAAACAAATCCTGAGAATTTGAAAGTTATTAATTTTAGAAAAGATTTTAATATTATTTTCTGTTCTAAGCAATTTGAAAACCTATGTACATACTCCCTCTGTATTTTATTAAGTGTCACTTTAGCTGATTTTTCTTGTTTTATAAAGAGTGTCATTCTACAATACCAATGCAATTTATACAACTTTTCAGTTCAAAATTAATTACAAAATGCATTGATCTTATAAAAAAACTATTTATCTAAAATATTATTGGTTAGATATGTGATATTAATAAAAATATAAATGTATTTTAATGAATTTCTTAATATGTGTGAAAAGTGTCTAAGTGACGCTATTTCGAGTACGGATGGGGTATATATTTACTCAAAAAAAATAGGAGCTAATGCTAATCTTTTACTTAGCTATATTAAAGACCTAATTTGCTTGACTACAATGTTGAAGATGAATACATGACATTATTCTCTACTGCACATGCGGAAAATGCATAACATTCAGATAAGCACATGCATTATTCTCTACTGCACCAATATCTCTAAACTCTTTCCGTTAAATCTGTCATATCCAATTGGCACACAACATTCTTCCATTCGTTACTTTTTGTCCGCCATAATCATACCCAATTAATAGTTTTTCCTGTTACTTTTTCTTTTGAATTTTTAAATTTCTGTTTTTTAATCAATTTCTAAAGTGGATTTTGCAGCTAAAACATTATGACCATCATTCTTCTTCAATCACGATTACATATCTTTTAGTAAGGCGAGCAATAAATTATCAGTAACAGTTATCCAGCCACAAGACGAGGATGCCTATTCGTAAAGATTTTTTAATATTTTATGAGTTAATTTAAAAGATAACTAGATTTTGATTCATATGTCCGTGCGAATATTATTTTAATTTTATAAATATATGATTTTGATATAAACATAAACATTTTAAATATACGATTTACATATTAATGTTATATATTATATAATTTTATAATCTTATCTTTTAAGTTTATTCGGTATTATTAATATATTATGAGTTGTTAATTATATACATCAAATTTTGTTGTTAATTATTATTACATATTAATATATTTTTATATTTATATCATATGGTATTTATATTTTTATATAATATTAACTATAATTATAATAATTATAAAATATATAATTTATTTATAATAAGACTATATTACTAAGTACTAAATTAATCAATATTTTATTTCATAAAAAAATATTTTTTTGGTAAGATTTTATCAGATTCTTTCTTGACAGAAGGGTTCTGGCCCATTAAACATGCCATGTCTGCATGTCAACTAGTAAGGTCCAAGTGGTTATTATTATTTTAAAATATTTTATTATTTTAGCTAATTGTTAAGAATTTTAATAATAAAATAACTTAAATATAAATTTAACAATTTTCTTAGAATTTAAAGCAAGTATATGTTCAAAATTAGGTTTGCTTACATATGTATATTTTGATTCATATTTTAGAGACTTTCAATTTCACCAATATTTTTGAATTGCCCTCAGTTTCAGGTATTTGTGTTCAAATTTTATAAAGCATTAGAGCTTGCACACATGAAACATGCATGAATATTTGTTTTAATAAAATATACATAAAAAACATTTCACAACACTAAAATATAATAGTTCTAGGACATGCGTTCGTATGGATATTTATTCGATTTATAATATATAAATTTTAGATCGACGATTTTTAATTATCTATAGTTTGTTGATTATTTATAATGTGGTTGGATACAAAATTAATTAAAATGGTATGTTATATAACATATTTGTCAGTTAACAGAATTTTAAATAAGATAATTATTCTATGTATTTATTATAAACAAAGACATCAATTCTTATATTTATGTATTAATAAATATAAGTTTCAAAATAAAATGTATTTATCTTTTAATAAATACATAGATACGTCTCTAAGTTTTTTATATGCCAAATAAAATCTATCTGTATGCTCTTTTTTGAGAAAAAATATTAATTTGTAATTTATTTGTTGTATTCTTATAATTCAAATAGATATGTGCAAATGATATTAATCATCAAGGTATTTAATATATATTTTAAAATAACTTTATATTTAATAAAAAAAATTATAGTTTATATTTGTATGTGATATGAAATATAATATACATGAATATGTAACATTTAAAGTTCTTAATCGCATTTTTAAATAAATTTGTTTAATTTTATTGTAAATTTTGATAGAGAATAATTGAAATAATTTAACAAAATAAGTAATTGGTTAACGAATTAAATTTGATCAGTCTAGATAGGGATAAATCTAACAAAAATATTATTAGGTTGACAAAAAAAAAAAACAAAATAGTTATTAGTTATTAATTTAGTGGCACACATTGTAATTACTAGGATGAAAGAAAGAATATTTTCAAAAATTGATTCAGTTTTACTAATATAGTTTCAAAAACATTTTATACACCTGGATTATGTATCGAGATTATGCGTATGTTCTTTTATGTTCTTTTTCTCAGACGGTACTTCTATCTTTTTTTTACTTATAAATTCCTAACATTGCTATGTTTAAATAAATATATTATCATATTATGATAATGTGGTGATACTATTTAAATTGAATAAAACTACGTGACAATGAATATAGAAAACAAGTTGCCGCAGACCATTATCATGATCATTTGTTATAATGTACGCATTTATTTTCTCAAATTTTTTTCTAAAGATTGTTTACAGTTTGATTTCTGCCTTTTGGTAATATACATTTCGTTGACAAAAAAAAATGTAATATGCATTTCTATTTTTTTTCATTCATCAATTCTGTAGACGAATGTATAAATCAACTTTTTGGTGGAAAGCATTAAGAATATTTTAGTTGCTAAAAAAAGCATTAAGAATATTGCATAACATTCACATTTTTTTGAAACTTTGATGTAACATTCACATTTTTAATTTGTGAGTTCCAGTGAATCAACTCATGCACACCAAAACACTGAAAACTTTTTGGTCCCATACCTCTTTTTCTTTATGATGGATGATAAATAAATCACTCATACAGTCATATGCCATTCCACATCACTATCTTTCTGGTCCTTTTTTAAATTATCTTAAAACATTCATTATTTCTCTTTATAAGTTTTTATTTAAAACTTAGCCCGAAATAATATCCTTCTTAAATAGAAAATATAAATAATGTGTGGTTTTGAAAACAAAATCCACAGAAAAAAATCAGTCAAGAGGAGATCTTCTAGAAATTCCTTTTCTCTTGTGTATCCTCATGAGTGGTCTTAACGAAAAATTACTCAATAGAACTTCGGAGTCTTCTGAAACATCGGTGAGTGATGATGTGCATGATTTTTTCCCTTCTAAGTTTTCTTCTTGATTATAATGTTCTTTCCTCAAAGAAATTTGGTCTATTTCTGGAGAGAAACAAAACTTATGCTTTTTAGGGGAAGCTGCAATCTACAAAACAAATAAAACAAAGCAAATTAATGTCACTGAATTTTTGACCATAAACTTAACATAAATTACTGTATTTGATTTCATATGAACTGTGCAAATTTCATGTTTTGAAACGTGTTCACGACGTGTATACAATAATGATGTCTAACAAAATTAACTTTTAAGAAGTTGATACTCCTGTGTCAATGTACACGTCAAAATTATAGAGATATACTCAAATGATATAACAAAAAATAAAAACTAGTAATTATTTTTAGAGAAAAAAGCTAAAATGAATGAAACCTCGAGCATTGCATATTGTTGACTCAAAAACCAAGAAATGTATATATTGAAGTGTGAACTGTAATTAATAATGTGTAGAATTCAAAACACGCATATTTACCCTGTCAGAGATATGTCTCATTGAAGACTTCACTTTCTTTTGAAATTTCAAGATTGTTCTGTAAAACATTTTGTGTACCTTATAATCGAAAAACATTTGAATACTTTTGCCAACTACTAATATATAAAAACTAATAAAACAATGCATAACTAACAGGGTAACAATAGACTTATCAAAATAACATTCATAGGGGAAAAACTTCACAAGAGATTGAAATAACATAATATTACCTTGCAAGAGATAGAGCAAAATCGATTAGGACGATCTTGAATATATCTTTTACAAACCACGCAAGAAGCTGCATTCTTTGCTTTTGTTGAAGGTCTTGCATCTTTCGCTTGTGGCCTCGAATTCAAATGTATAGCTTGTTCTCCATTTATTTTATATGTCTTTTCCAATAGTCAAATTATTTCAATACAAAGAAAAGCAAAAGCAATATGTCAATTTAATTTAGAATTTCGTAGACTCGATCAAAACAGAGGTTAGAAAACAAAAAGTAGTATATCAAATAAAATAATTAATTTTAAAATGATTTAATATCAAGAAAAAACCTGTATCTCGGAGCAATCAAAGTAGTGTTGAATATCGAGGAGACGCACAACATCTTGATAAACGTATTTGCAAATCTGAAGCCGATGATGGACAGAGTGAACTGTGTCGCAACAATGTTTGCATATTTGGGCATTACAGTCAATGCAAAATACATTCTTCTCGTTCTTTCGAAGATACTTATGATTCATACATATCCCAAAGAACTCTAAGCTCAATAGTGTCGTAATCCAATCTTCATCAACTCTTCTCTTCTCACTCTGCAACTAATATTTTTTTGTTACAACTTTTCTTGTGAATATCTGTTCGAAATTTGGAAAGTTGACTGAGATGTACATGAATTATAAATATGGTTGTACGACAAATTTTAATCAACTTATTTTCAAAATGTGATATCAAATCTGTAGAAATTTGGCACTTTTATTTTATTTAAATTATTTTACATGCAATCATTTGAAACTTTAATTAGAGCGTTTCGTTTGCAACAATCTAAATAGATGGATCTGCAGAAATTTTAAAGTTTATTGAAAATTAAAATGAATAAATATATCAGACTGTTGTAAGTGATGAATTCTTATTCACTTTTATGAAAACAGACACTCAAATCTAGTGATATATAAGCAAACAAAAGGATGAGGTCTGCAGAATTTTGGAGCTTTATTGGTGTTTATGATGAATTGATATACAAATGAAAAACAAAAACAGATGAAATTAATTGGAGAATATATAGATATAGAAAGGGTTTGTACCAGATTCATTTGGGTATGAGAAAGTGGATTCCTTCAATGGATCAGATGAGCAGACTATTCTGATTCTTCGATCAAAATCATCTAAGTAAAAATAAATATTTAGGGTTCTTGGGCAAGAAGAAAGAGAGAGGAGAAGCAAAAAGAAAACGAAATAAGTGATTGTCGACTGAATAAATAGTAGACGGCCAAGGAAATATAAACAAATTATATTACGAATATTAATTGTACATATTGTATTTTCTGAAGATCCCATTATAAATTAAAAAGAAAATATTGTAATCTTCACCTAATATCATAACAAATCAGAATTAAAAAAATCTAATATACTTTATAATTAATTTAATAAGGGAAAATCAAAAGTCCAAATAGTCAACAATAACAGTGGCTCTTTTAAGTTTTGACCTTAAAAGTTTATTCTATTTTTACGAATTAGTCTATATGTTTCAAATACAAATGAAAATAATTTGACTGTGAGAGGAAAAGGTAGTCTTTATACTTTAGATGGTACGATAATGGTAAACAAAGCTTCCAATATTTACTCTGAATTTTCCAAGGAAACTAGTCTATTAATTTTGGAATTATATCATTCTGTACATATACATATATAGAAATATTAGATTTCGAAGATATACGTATCGCATTGCATATACCACATTAATAAAACTCAATATAGATTTTTTTTTTGAAACACTAATTCAATATACAGTAGAAACTCTATAAATCAAATACTTCAAAAATTAATAAGCATTATAAATTAATAAAAATTTCCGGTTCCGAGTTGGATCAGTTCAAAATAATAGACAAATCGATACAATTATAAAATAATAATGTGTTGACAGAAAAAAAATAAATAAATGTTTTTATAAAGTTCTATATAACTATATGGTCTCATTAAAATCAAAAACTAATAGTTTATCTAATATACATTTTACATAAGTACAAACTAAATATTATATTTTTGATTTTCATATAATACATAAATATAAACTAATTATTATATGAAAATCTCTCTATTTTCTCAAAATTTTAATATATTCGAAAGCCACATTTCAATTCTATAAAACATAAAAGTACCTCAAATAATATAATAAAAATATGAAAGTTGAATTCCTAACATTTAATTAATATATATAGGATAAATCAAAGATTTTTTATTTTAAAAATAAAAATAGAGAATATCTTTAAAAATAAATTTATACAAATTAATAAAATATCATAGTTCCAACATTATTAATTTGTAGAGTTTTTAGTGTAGGTACTATTATTATATCAACAACAATAATTAACAGGTTGACCGAAAAAATACTCACCATTCTCTCCTTTTTTTCATTCACCTTTTTATTTAATTGCAGTTTAATAAAGTTGTAAAATGAAGAAAAGCAGTGGTTACAAATATATTGTATTTTATCATAACAAATTTAAACCAAAGTAGCACTTAACTTATAGAAGATATTATGATCTTTACCAAACACTGTTTTTATCAGGGATTTTTTATTTTCTGCTGAAATATTTTATCTACAAGAATTTGAAACAGTAAATTTTTTGAATAAACCCAAAATAACAATAAGTATTGAAAATCACTAACGCATCAAATAAAAAATAAATTCATATAGGAAATGAAGTAATTTTAAACAATTTTAAGGAGTTACCAATATAAAACACGAAGATACTTTTTTATTACAAAAATATACCACATAAACTTAGAAAAAGTCAAAATGATAGAATTTAATGATATAATTATTAAAAATGTATCTTCAAAAGGTATATCATATGTTATAGTTTTTGTACTTTGAATGTATCTTTTAAACGAATAATAATTAATGATCAACAAATGCAACTTGCTTTTTTGAAGTTTATAATTAATTATTATTCTTTTAAAAGATACATTGAAAGTATAAAAACTATACCTTTTTAAAAGAATTTTTATCTCTCTAAAACATGCATCTTATAAAACGAAAATGGTAATAACCAATGAAAATTGACATATTGCTTTAAAAGTTATGGGTTATCTAATAAAATATGATTGTTATTTTTTTATCAGTGTTATAAACTAATCTCTATAAAGTTACATATTGTGAATTCTAGAAAATGTATAAAGCTAAAGATTTTAAACCGCTTAATTATTTTAAAAGAAAATGGAAATAAATATAAAACTCACAAAATCTTAACAGTTTTAAATTTACATTTTTGTGGTATTTGTTTAAAGCGAAAAAATTATAAATTGATTTTAGTAAGAAAAATTATTATACTTAGTGATGCATAGACACTCCTTTTCTAACCTTCATTTCTCTAACCTCTTTACATAAATTAACACAATTTTTTAAAAAAAAAAAATCTAAGCCCTTTCAGATTCGGGTTTTTTGTTAGTACTATAAGAAACCTACTTCATTTTCATTCTTTTTGTTTGGTCCGAAGAATATTCGGTTCTCTACTTGGAATAACGTATCGGTGTTCGGGTCTTCGATTTCCGGTGGTAACCTGATGGTAGATTTGATGCAGTGGTCTAAGATCTCGTTTTGCTTCTTCATGGTTGTGCAGCGTTTACTTCTTCTGCTTTGTGATCTCTTAGTATTTTTTAGTGTAGATCGGCTGTGGAGGAAGGAAGCGTAGTGAATCGTTATGGTGGCAGTTGTGGTGAAAGAATGTTGGAGGTACTTGAACTAAAGCGCTCCATGAGTAAGTTTGTTGTTTGGAGGACCACGGTGGATCTTGAAACAGGATTCCATCACCGGCTGACTACGACAACAATAAAAGACGATCATATTGGCACATTCACCGTCTTTGCTCTTTCTTAATCCCTCTCAATGAGTTTTTTCGTTCATGGTTTTCTATTTCTGATTTTCTTTTTGGTTCTCTCAAGTTGCAGTTTTCCTAGTTATTCCGTGTTTTCGTTTCTCGTCTTTTTTCAACTTTGCTTTCTCTTCGGATTTTATGGTGGTTCTAGCGGTTTTGGTTTTTTGTAGATGTGTGTTTTTTAGCTGTAATTTAATGTTAGAGTGGAGATTATAATTTTTGACTGTGGACTAGACCCTAGGTTATTTTTTGTTTGGTCCACTATCCCAAGCCTTATAAATGGAGTAATGGTTTCTATTATTTTAAATTTTATGTTTTATAATCATTTTGGCATTTATGTTTCAAAAAAGTTTACAAATTAATATATGAAAGTTTTTTTTCTGACAACAAAGGTTATTACATTACTCAAATTTAAGGTGGCTTACATAACCAGCCTAGTCTGGGTAACCAGTCGGAATAAAACAATCTATAAAATAAAGCTCTCTATGGAAAGATCTTGCCGTTCTAGCTAAAGATTTTGAAATCTGATTTTGCGTTCGTGGAATATGGATAATTTTGAAGTCTCGAAAGCATATATGTAGAGTCTCTATCCTCTCCAGTTATGTCGCAAAGTTTAGTCATGCTTGAGGTTTCTTTATCATGTGAGTCGAGTGCTGAAGTATACTTTCCATTATCCATCTCAGTGTTTCTACTTCTGAATGCAGATCAGACTCTCGCCAAACGTGTTCCCATAACTTAAACCTTCCCCATACTGCTCATCCAAGACCTCCTACACCGTTGAACTGTGATGTCGATGTCCATGACCCATTTATCATGCATATTTTACCCAAGTTTAAAATGTAAGGTTCGTCAAAATTATGGTCTTGTAGAGTTAGTGGTACCATCTCGTTTGCATTGAATAATGTTTGACACTCATTCTCCACATAGCAAACTAACTCTAAATAATCTTTATCTATTCATCTAAAAGAATATCATTTTAGCATTTCAAATATACTAAAGTATCCAAGGATAAAGACCACTGTCTAAATCTGGGTTGATACTGATGTTTTTTCTCCAGAAAGAATAATATATATTAGCTTAGATACTCGGGACATGAAAGATATTAGGATTTGTTAGCATTACTGATAAAGCCTAACTTGTAGAACTGGCAGATTTACAAAAATTGTATGAATAACAGATTTTTCATGTTCTTTCACATCATGGACAATAGATATCACATTTTAAATTATTTTATAAAATAAGAAAATGGGTTATTCATATAAATTAACAATCAATAAAAATAAAAATGGTAATATGCTATAACATATCTTAAACGAATATAAAAAAAAAAAAAGCAATTCTCGGGAACTTGGGGTTGTATAGTTGCGACTTGAGAACATTCCTCTAAAGTTGGGCTTAATATTCATCGGGCAGTTAACGTGTCTACTTTTTGAAATAGGTTGCATAAGGATGGGCTTGTGGAGTCCAACTACGTGCCGCTCGTGTCTATCAAAAACGGTGACTCGCCACCATCACATTCTATATTCTGATTATTTTTGTGTGGAAGAAACGCTGAAGTAGTAACAAAGAGTTCATATCTAAGAACTCTCAGAAAATGGTTTTATATTTGCATAAACACTACAAAGATGATAACACCTTAAACGAAAAGCTTGCATGAAAAATGTAGATACCAAGTCATACGTAAATGCTTGAGAGAAAATCTTCTACAACTACTAAAACTCGAAACCATCAGAAAAAGCAGTCTTTATTATACCTTCAACGTCCATCCACAGAAGTGAACGAGGCAGCAAAACCAGATGGGCGAATAGGGATACTCGTCTGTGTATTGTCTCTACTACCATAAGCTGAAGACGAAGATCCAGAGTCATCCATGGTTTGGCTAAGTCCCTCAGAAGCTTGCCATTTCTTAACAGCTTGAGGAAGAGGCATATCGTAGTCTATCCCGTAGAGGTCATCAGGATCTGCCTCAGAGGGTTTCCACTGGACGGTGAGTGAAGAAAGGACGTTGACGATGTGACCCATGTCAGGTCTTTGGTAAGGCTCACGAGCACAGCAATGGCCAGCAAGCTCCCATACTGTTTGGACACTAGCTAAGGTCTCTTCGTCGAGCTTGATGTTAGGGTCTATTGCGTTCTTGAAGGCGTCTTTGTCTTTGTCTTTGCTGGCTGCTACACGACGGAACCATGTCACTAGATGGACGCTGTCTTCAGGTTGCGTCACGTCAAGGGCTTTACGACCAGTGATTAGCTCCATTAGTATGACTCCTAGGCTGAATATGTCTACCTTGGTCGTCACTCTTCCCGTCACTGCCACACTCAAACCAGATATAGCAAAACGTTAAAAGTGAAACTTAAGGTGCAAAACGATCAAAGTATGAAACTTTAACACTTGGGTCAATGCAAAACGATCAAAGTATGAAACTTTAACAGTTGGGTCAGTGCAAAACGATCAAAGTATGAAACTTTAACACTTGGGTCAGTGCAAAACGGTTAAAAAAGTATGCAACTTTAACACTTGGGTAGAGGATCAAATCAATGCCAAACCTGCATATTCTGGAGCAAGGTATCCAAAGGTGCCAGCAACTCGAGTCTCAATGGAGTATTTGCCTTCAGGGGCTAACCGAACCAGCCCAAAGTCAGAGACTTTAGCTCTCATATCATCACCAAGAAGGATGTTTGATGGCTTAAGATCCCTATGGATGAAACTCTGATGAGCAAGCGTGTGTAGATACTCAACACCACGAGCTACATCCAATGCAATAGCCAATCTTCTCGTCCAATCAAGCGGCTTCCTCTCTTCTTCTTTCCAGTGGAACAAATGCTCGCTCAGTGTCCCCTGCGGCATGTACTCATAGACAAGAAGCTTCTCGTTACCATCAAGACAGTAACCAAGAAGTGCAACGAGATGACGGTGACGCATCTTAGTCAAAACTGTGATCTCAGACTTAAACTCTTCAAGTCCTTTCTCACTCACAGCAGAAGGCTCCATCCTCTTCACAGCTATCTTAGTCCCATCATGGAGCTCACCTTTGTAAACCGTCCCGAAACCGCCTCTTCCGAGAATGTTCTCTTCACTGAAGTTGTTCGTCACGTTCCTCAGAACCTGTATGGATATAACCAAGTTACCAGACTCCACCACATGAATGTCACTGCTCCCAGTTTGACTGTTAGAACTCTCTGTTCCTCCTCCTCCTCCAACACTAGAAGCTGCAACGCTGAGTTTAATAGCGTCTCCATCGCCAGAGTGATGAGGATGTACCACCACGTGGCTGTTTGGACTCTGAACTTTAGCCGGTCTTGCTCTTCTCTTCTTGTAGAGACACACACCGAGACCCACTAAACACAACGCGGCAACAACACCACCAACCACAGGAGCAATGATCCTCACACTGCTCCCCTTCTTAGAACCTCCTCCACCCCCATCAGGAGTCACACCCGGTGGTGAAGGTCCGTCCTTTCCGATGTTAGCGTTACCAGTAGTCACCACATTAACACTTCCCCCAAACACCGGCACCACTCCGTATATGTTATTGTTAGAGACATCAAGCGTCTTAAGCTTAGGCAATGTGGTAAGCTCCTTAGGTATACTCCCAGTGAGGTTATTATTAGAGAGATTAATAGTTTCCAACGAAGCAATCTTAGCGAAGCTCGGAGATATCATCCCACTAAGCCCCTGCTTCCCAAGATTCACCACCGTAACGTTGCTTCCTGAACAAGTTATCCCAATCCAGCTATCACACGGATTGTTACCTTTCCAGCTCGTAGCTAGCTTCACTGGATACCCTAAAGACTCAGCTACAGAGAGCAATGTCTCCACACGAGGATCACAGGGAGTACCAGGAGTCTCCAGACAGAACCTGTTAGTACTTTTTATCACATCGACACCAACAGATTTACCAAACTGTGGAGTTGGTCCTTGGAAGTAGTTGTTGGTTAAGTTCACAGTCGTAAGCGATTTGGAACCGGTCAACGACGGTGGGACAAGACCAGTGAGCTGATTCTCTCTTACATTGAACACTTTCAGAGACACTAAACCAGAGAGATCAGGAACAGGACCTGAGAAAGCGTTCCCCTGCAGATCAACCTCAACCAACGAAGTCATGTTCCTCAACAAAGAGACAGAACCGTTTAGTTTCTGACCGTTGAGGTATAACTTCTGCAACGAAGACCCTTCAAAGCTCGGAGGCAGCTCTCCGACCAAGAAATTCCGAGAAAGCTGGAGACTTGTCAAGCTGGGAAGCGTCTGGGAGCCGAAGAAGTCAGGTATCTTCCCGGTGACGTTACAGCTAGTCAAGGAGAGCTTCTGGAGAGAGGTGGCTTCTTTGAGAGACTCGGGGATCTCCCAGGGAGAGAGAGGGTTGTACTCGAGGTAAGCCTCTTGGAGAGAGGTCATGCCGGAGAAGAGGTTCTTGGGGACGGAGTCGAAGAGGTTGTCGTGTAGGTTTAGGGTTTGTAACCGGGTTAAACCGGAGAGATCGGGGATGGGTCCGGAGATTTGGTTCTTGAAGAACTCGAGGACGGTTAGCTCGGTGAGGGCTTGGAGATTTGAGGGGAGGGTTCCTTTGATTCCTTTGTTGTTGAGCTGGATTCGAGTGACTCTGTTGCTTGAGTCGCACTCAACGGTGGGCCATTTGCAAGGGTTGGGGTTGGACCAGTCTACGTCTTTGGTGAGGTTTAGGCAAGATTTGAGGGCTTGCATAGTGGGGGCATCGACGCTGGTTTGAGAAGCTGCGGAATTGAGTGAGGAGAGGAGGAGACAGAGGAGGAGGGTGCCCAGATGAGATTTCGTCATTTAGAAGGTAAAGGATGGAACTTTGTTTTAGGGTATTATGGTGGCATTGAAGGAGGAGAAGAAATGGGCTTGCTTTTTACAGGGGAAGGGGAAAGTAAGTGAGAGATGGAATCGGCGGAGATGGAGGGAGAGAGAGAGATAAGAGTAGGATGGATCATAAAAGCATAACCTTTTCTCCTAAATTAAAGAAATAAAGTAAATAGATTTTTATTCTGTTGGAGAAAAATGGATGAACCAGAGAAATTTAAAGGTGAATTTATTCTCCTAGTTTTTTTTTAATTTTTTAAATATTTTTTTGTCTATTTAGTTGTGATGGTACACAGCTGGCACGCGGCTTAATTAAGTTGTAAAACAGTATAATATCCGATAAAAAATCTGTAATTATGCAAATGAGGATTATCTCCTATGTTTATGTTTTAAGATACACGCTAGGCTTTAAAATATCAGAATCGTGAAGAAGGTACAGACTCTATGATATGTATATGAGACATAAATAATTTAAATTTCAGTGTAAAGGTTTGTAAGAAAAATTGGTAACTACTCATATTATGACTCTTTAAATGCTTAGAAAGAAAGAAAATCGACTGAAGATGAGAAAACGATATGGTCTTGATTTGTAATATTTTCTTGCATATCTCTATGATTGAGATTTTTGGCATTTTTGGCTAACTGCTAATAATATCGATTGTCTTTCCCGTTTTAAATATTGCGTATAGATCTTGGATTTTTCTTCACATTATTTCCATTTGCTTTTCTATAAAAACAATCTTATTTTCTTAACATCATTTCAATTTGCTTCTATAGAAGAATATTATTATTATTTTTTTAAGAATATTATTTTCTTCTACTACCATTTTGGGTGACAAATTCTCCAACGCGTCACATGGATGGAGTAATTAGGGTCAAATTAGCGGGTAAATCATTGTAACGTGTTAAAGACAGTTTAAGATAAATCATTTTATTTTTCGAACAGTGAGTAAACGTAATATATTTATTATTTTCGACGTAAATAATTATAAAATTATACACATTTCTTATTTTCGACGTAGATAATAATAAAAATGGGAGTATTAAGTATTAACGAGTCATTCGCATTGTCTTATCTTCTCACTAATTGTTGACCAACGAGATAAATGCGATTTGTAGTCCTGACAAAAAAAAGAACCGTAAAGACAGACGCCGTGAAATCCGGAGCCATGCATTGTCTTGATATTCGGCGGATTGGTATAACTGTCGTTATGTTACGCCGTTTACTCTTTTAGTCTTTTGACACCGTTAAATTTTAGATGTTTTCTGTTTGGTGGATTAATAACTGATCAATAGCGAATACTGACCATTTTCACGGTAACCTAGGCTATTCTCTTCGTATGGTATTGAATGTTTGTTGTGTTGTGTTCACCGATACAAAAATATGTACGACATATTAAAATGTAATTAAAATTAAATATTGTAGTACGACCATAAAAAGTTCAAGATATAGAAACTCAAATATATACTACTGTAGATAGTTGAAAAGTAGTTGAGAGTAAGTTTCTAACGATAACATTTGCATCATGCGCACCATGACCAACCATATAGTATTTTGTTTAAAACTTACTTTTATTTCAAGAAAAGTAGGTGGAACATATTTTTATGTCCGAAAAATGGTTAGGCTACGTGAGTACATAGTAACATACAACAAGTCTACAACGTTTTCGGATGTTCAAGCGGACAAATCGGTATGATGCAACGATACTTGATATCCTAATGGTATTTGTAACCCTGATGAAATAACAAAAATAAAATGATAAATAAAATGACAAAGCTGTACTTTTTTAGCCAACTTAAACAACTATACATGTTTACTTGTGATAACAACACGAATGTTTCAATTTATTTCAACATGTAGATCGGACTTAGACGTATATAGTTAGATAAATATACTTGCACCATAAGTGTCTTATGATACCGGTCTGCTTATTTAGTCTTAATTATGGGAGGATTAGGCGCATGTGAAACCAGCTTGGGGTAGCACACGGCAGACTCTAATAACCTGACCAAGTCTCAAGGTAATCTCTGATGAACCGATTGTGATTTTAACAGCGTTGCAGATGCCATAGAGGATGAAAAACCCAGCAAAGAGAGCATGGCCTCATCGTTTGAGTGTTGGGGTTCAGCTTTGAGGTGAAGCCTGTTGTAACAAGCTTAGAGTTGCGTCGAGTTTCTGGGACACACCGGAAGGCGGAAGCTGAGGTCCAAAAGCTTGGGCCACGGTGAAGCCAACCAAGAAAAGGTTGATGACGAGGAAGAGAGCTATAGTGGTGGACCTAGTGGTCATCATCTTCTTTGATGAAGCCATGTTTTGAAACTAATTGATCTTTATTTTCTCTCTCTCTTTTTATGTGTTTGGAGACGAGTGTTGAGTAATTAGTTTTGGAGAGAATAAGTATTATTATACAATTATACTATAATATTTTTTTTAAGACTTGGCTGCTTACTATGAGTTCAACTGGTGACCATGACAAAATTAAAGGAATGAGTAGGAAAAAAAATGTAAGAGAATAAAATTAGAGAAATGAAGAGAAATATAATTCCTTATTTATATTGGTGAGAAATTAATTTATTCTATATTCCTCTAAAATAAAAGGAATGAATGAGAATGAAAAAGAAATACAATTCCTTATAAATGATAAAAAAAAAAATTGGGAATAACAAGAAATGCATTATTCATTTACATTCCTTGGTCACCAAGCACCTCCACCATAAGATATTCATATATATAGTCTCTTCGCCATAAAAAGAAAACAAATTAAAGAAATTATGAAATAGACACAATAATGTCTAATTTTAGAAACCCACTATAACTTCTTATGCCATATCTTTGCTGTAAATGGCTCAATTTTTAAACAATTATTAAAACAAAATTTAACAACAATTCAGTTATATTTAAATATCAATATTATTTGTTTAGAACCCTTATTTGACATACTCCACCCCTCCCCCCCCCCCCCATAAGAATTCTCTAACTTCTAATTAAGTGTCAACTGAAATTATTATACATATAGACAATTAATGTACAAACATAGATATAATGTGTCAAGGCATCTAAGGGGGGGGGGGTTATTGAAACTCAAATTTGTGTGGAGTTTTAAAATTTTACAAGTTAAAAGGTTTTTTTAAAGTTGAGTATATTTGATGAATTGGTGCCAAAGATTTTGTATAAATTATCCTTGATTTGTATTAATTATCATGAATTTCCATATATAACTTTCTTTCTCCAAAACTTTCCTTCTAATATATATATATATATGTGTGTGTGTGTGTGTGTGTGTGTGTGTTTTCTAAAAAAAACATTTTTTTGTGAAATATAGTTATTTGATACTAAGTTTTATTTAAAAACATTTTTGCTTTATAATAGTGATAGTCTTGCCTAATTTTTATTTATATTCTTATATTAAAATACAAAACTATGAATTTTCTCATAATGTTGTCTGAAATGATTTTGTTATAATTTTTTTTCTTTTATTATCATTCACTTAACAGTAAAAATGTAATACAAAAGCTTTATGTTTGTGTGTATGTGTGTTTTTGTTTCATATATTTTAAGAATCTTATGAGTGTACATGGTATTTCCAAAGTTGAGTATTATGAGTAAAATTAGTGAAAATCTATGTCCCAATAACAAAAGACTTTAATATAATTACAAAATCTATAAAAACCAAACTTTTTGAATAACAAGAGATATACATAGAATTTAAAAGTCCATAAACCAATAACAAAAGATTTTAATAAGACTGTTAAAATTCATATACCGATAATAATAGATTCTCTAAATTTTTTAAATCAATTAAAATTCAAACACCAATAACCCCCTCCCTCCCCTAAACTCGTCTGGTTCATTTTCGGTCATATTCTCATCTAGTCCATCTAAAGAAGAGGTTTAGCAAACTAAGGATAGTTAGATGGGAATACAATTTTTTTAGAGAAAGTAAATGACAATTATGTGACTTAAATATTCTTGGACGATTTTTGACATTTTCATTTTAATATTACAAGAAGCATAATTTTTTTCTTTGGAATCTGTCACATTTTTTTTGTCATTTGCTACTAAAAACGTTTGAAGGATTTAGAGTTTACGGTTATAACTAAACTTTTAGAGTTTCAAATTTTCTCATACATAACTAAAGAAAAATCCTAGAATAACCATAAATTTTAATCACAAAATAGCATATAATGGTCAAAATAACCAAAATTTGTTTCATTAAAAAGAGACTTCTATTATTAAGGTTAATTTATCTAAACTCAGGTTTAGATTTGGAGATAGGTTTTGGGAGTCTAAGATTTTTTTCTAAATTATATAACTAAATCATAATTTGTTACAAAAATGGATTTTAAAAAAAATATTAAAAATAAAAAAAAGAAAAAAAAGTTTCCAATGGAAAAAAAAAATTCCAAAAAAATATTTCTTTTTTTTAATTATATATTTTTTTTAATTTACAAAGCAAATATTTTTTTAACAAAATTAATTACTCATATACGAATTTTGGACCTCAGGCCCAAACTGAAAGAAAGACAATTCTTTCCCAAAGAATCTGCTAAACCATTAAAAACCCTAGAGAAGAAAGAGTGTAACCTGTAGAAATCTTTCGGTTTTCTCTTCAATGTGATAGCTTGAACGATTCTTTGGGAATATGTCTAAGCTAGATATGAGTGAGGTTGATTGAAGAAGCGTGTAGAAAGGTTTCTCCGATGACCAAAGCCTCCGCCATGCAAGGAGAGGAGACATGGTCTTTGGAAGCTGGAAGGCTCTAGTCAGTTCCGACTTCTTTGAGTGAGTACTTGTGATGAATCAAATCATGGAGATGATGAATAAAAAAGATGATTTTACTAACAATTATGGTCCATCAAAAGTATTGCGTTGTCACTTGTCACGAATGAATTTGACAACCAGATCATATACACATAATTAATGAAAGACGTAGCTTTTAGTTCCTCTACATGGATTGGAGTCCTACTTGCAGCTTCACTCATTCTAGAGAAAATGTTTGGCAACTAAATTGAATGATACAAAGAACGTTTCGCCAAATGCCAAAACTCTACGGTAGTTGACAAATCATTTCACATTAGTTTCACCGAACTTAATCACTTCGGTAGTTAGGTTAATAGATGGGATATATTTTAGCCTAGAGGACATAAATTTAAAATGATATAATTAATATTTTCTAATATAATCGAGGCCTCCAGTTCTGGTGGTAAATGGCTCGCCACATGTAGGATTGATTATATTTGGTAGTGGCAACCTTATATAAACTTTAAAAATATAGCTACAAAATGTTAGAGATAATAAATAATTTTAGTTGTATTTAACAAATTCTGATTTTTTTATGGTGGTATTTGCTATCCTCTTGTGCAATGTAGGTTAGCCAATGGTTCGCAGCTGTAAATTCCACCACTTTGGTTTGATCCCGGTCACTTGCAAATCTTAAGTGGCAAGAAAATTCGGAGCTCTGCGGGTTTTCAAGATGATTTAGTCATTGGATCTAAAAGTTTCTAAAATTTTTCTAGATTCTTTATTGTTTTCACTTTTGCCAACAAGAAATCCCAAAGTTTGTTCCGTTCTAGGTTCTTTAATTGTGTTATATTTCGTTATATAAAACTTGATGTCTAAAATTAGTAATTAATAGTATGTGCTAAACAGTTTTCTCTAAAAAAAAATACTCATCTATTTCATATTATAGGTAATTTTAGCAAAAAACACTGTTTCACAAATATAAATAGTGTTCATATTTTAATACAGCTTTTTCACTTATTAGATATTATGTGGCCAATTAAATAATATAACATTTTTATAATTAGTTGAATTTATTGATTACATGCTATCTACTAGAAAAGATCAACTTTCTTAATATTTGTGCTTTTAGGCAAAACAACCTATAGAACAAATGGAGCTTCTGTAAGTTGACAAATTTTAGAACGTATACGTATAAGAATTTCTTTTCCTGTTGTCCAATGACACCAAAGATACTATATCAATCAAAATTGTGAATTTTTAAGTTTTTAACCTAGGAGCCGAGCCGAATTGCTATAATTCTTCATGACTAAGAGTCGAATATTCAAAAACAAGCTATAAGACTTTGGTCTCCATTACCTTTTATTCTGCTAGAACTGAAACTTGAGATCATCCGACAAACGTGTTAACAACATGAAAATTGATTTAGTCATCTAAATGGAATCGAAAAAGGGAAAAAGAACTCAAAACTCGTTATTAGAGGCACCTGCCATCTAACTAATCAAATAATACTACAAATTAACCGAACAGGTTTGTGCATAAACTATGGTTCGTTTGGGTCAACATTGCTCAAAGGTGACTTGTCCGAATTCACTAAAAAGGTGAATTTTATAGTAGATCAAATGGTGCTACCAAGACAATAGAACCATGTTTGTGGAGAGTGTTAAGAGAATGCGTGGCTTGGAACGAGAGAGAGAGAGAGAGAGAGAGAGAGAGAGAGAGAGAGAGAGAGAGAGAGAGAGAGAGAGAGAGAGAGAGAGAGAGAGAGAGAGAGAGAGAGAGAGAGAGAGAGAGAGAGAGAGAGAGAGAGAGAGAGAGAGAGAGAGAGAGAGAGAGAGAGAGAGAGAGAGAGAGAGAGAGAGAGAGAGAGAGAGAGAGAGAGAGAGAGAGAGAGAGAGAGAGAGAGAGAGAGAGAGAGAGAGAGAGAGAGAGAGAGAGAGAGAGAGAGAGAGAGAGAGAGAGAGAGAGAGAGAGAGAGATCTGGTTGATTAATGGAGACCAAAGGATAAAGAATTTGTAACTCACTTGCTTGTTCTAGTGAAAGTGTAGATATGCATCTCATAATTAGCACGACACACAATACAACATGCTTAGTAATTTTAATTTTTGTTTTTTTTTTCACAAATCCTTCTTTATCATGAATTTTTAGCATTTGTATAAATATGGCTGTCAACATCAATTTTAGCATTTATAAAAAAATATTAAAATTACTAAGCATATTGTATTGTGTTAGTCGTACTAATTAATTATGAGATGGTTATCTACATGCACTTTCAGTAAAATTAATTTCTACTAATTCAGTTCACCTTAAAATAGACCAGCAGCCAAATACCCAAGATAAATAAATAGTTTGCGCACAAACAAAAACTAATTTCTTGCCTTGGCACAAACTAGACCGATTTATTGAATAGTTATTGGAGTGAAAATCAACCTCTAAAGCCTTAAACTAGAAATAGGTTTGGCAATGGAAGAAGTAGCAACATGGTCAGTGTTAATTAATGAAGCACCAAAAGCGCTATAAACACCATCAGCCTCACTTCATTTGAGTTCACCAAGTTTCGTAGAAAAAACGTACGTTGAACAAAATGGCCCTACATGGTTCATTAAAAATCGTAGCTCTCTTCCTTGCACTCAACATTCTCCTCCTCGCTAGAATCCAAGTCGTCCAAAGCCGTTCTTCAATATCTCCACTCATCCCAGCACCTACTTCTATAATGGCACCACCAAGAATACGGTGTCCTCCACCACCTCCACCACCATGTCCACCACCACCTCCTCCACCACCACCATGTCCGCCCCCACCTCCTCCATCTCCACCACCACCATGTCCCCCACCGGCACTGCCTCTTCTATTCCTTTCACCAACTCCTCCCCCATCACGGCCTCCACCTCGTAGCACTTGCCCCCAGACTGTCCTACAAATACGAATATGTAGCAATATCGTAAATAAACTTCCAAAAATCCGTAGTGTACAGCCATGTTGTTCTATCATCCGTGATCAATCTGACACTGACGCACTTGATTGCCTGTGTGAGTTAGTGGATGCACCACGTTTAAGTCTCCAACCTAATATCATCACCCTTTCAAGGGCTTGTGGTCGTCGTATTCCCCCAGGTTACACATGCCCGTGACGACTTTATAACCTTCCTAGTTAGTTAATAGTTTGAAACTTACTTTGCACTTAAAACTATAACTAAAGGTCTTCGAATACTTATTTATGTAATAAAACATCGATGAAGTTGGTGTTAATTAATGTCTTTTTATTAGTTATACTTCTATTCTCTTGTTAACCATTCGTTTACATATATCTCTAGAGCAACCGATTGATGCTTTAACAGCTAACCAATCATCATCAACACCGAACCGTAATTTCACAACATATCATTCTTTTTTGACAAAAGATTTTCAAATTTTTTTAAAAAATAGAAACGTTTATAATATATGGCTAAATTGTTTCATAGAGAGAAAAAGCTTACATGAACATACTTCATGATTAACAACATCTCGTACTTATAAAACTAACAAATTAAATTTACAACCAGACTGACGTGCTTCCCTCTTTTTGTACTGTTTTCTATTCGAAATCTTAGTATTTGATAGGAGGTTTTTTCTCTCCTCCCATCCTTTGTCAAACCGAATGAGCTTATTGGCTTGATGTCGGTTTCATCGACATTACCTAGTACGGTGAAGCAAAACAACTCTCGAATGCACTAGATTAAAGCGTTGTGGTTAAGGGATCAACAACTGAAATTTTGTGGACCTCAATGCTTATGATGTTAAATGGAGATTTCATGATAAATGTTGTAGCGAAAGCAGATTGAGGATCTACTGATAGGGATGAATTCTTGAGAAATTTCACAACGTATTCTTACTGGTCAAATATTTGGAAAAACAATAGATGAAAAGTTTCCTTACTCTAACTATGCATCTGATACTATGAACTATTCATAATAGTTAAGGCAAGGAAGAAAATAATAGAGAGTGATGTGGTTTTGAACCGTTTTCTTAAATGGATCGGTTTATCAATATTCTACGATTGAAATAAATATTTGGGCTTCACATGGGATTTTCTATTTGGGTCAATATTTTTTTTTTTTGGGGGGGTCAATATTTTCGTATTTTGTATTTCTGATGGGTAAGCGATCTATTAATTACCATATTAGACTAAGCCGGTTTGAACATACTAACTAAGACAATTATTAACCCTGATTCTTAGGCACTGATTGGCAAAGCATATGAGAAAGCAGTAGCAGTATGCTGCAGAAGCTGTATGCTGCAGAAGCTGTATGCTTTTGTTAAACTGTTTAAAAAATTGATTGGTAGAGCAGTATGAACATGCTATTTAAATTTATTATTAAAACTAGTATATAATATATAATATATAATATATTTATTTATAATAAATATATTGTGATATATATATATATACTATTTTATATATTAATACATATAATTAATTATTTTTTACTAACTTCAAAATTATGTTTACAATTAAAATGTTATTTTAAAAATAAATTTTAAACTAAAATATCTATTTTAAAAAATAATATTTTGCATTTAAAATAAAATTTAATTTATATAATTTATTGAATTATATTATATTTTAAAATATAATTTAATTTATATAATTTATTGAATTATATTATATTTTAAAATATAATTTAATTTATATAATTTATTTAAAAAAATAATTTAGATAATTAATTTATTAAATTTATATAATTAAGTTATATAATTAATTTATATAATTTATAAATTTTATATAATTAACTTATCTAATTTATATAATTAATTTAAAATATAATTTATATAATTAATTTAAAATACAATTTATATAATACTTTAATTAAATATAATTAAATTAAATTTTAAATGTGAAAAAATATTTTTAAAAAAATATATTTAAATTGTAAATTTATTGTAGAAATAAAAATTTTATTTTCTTGATATAAAAGTAATTTTATGATATTATTAAATCAAATAAATTAACTAGTTATATATATTTTTAAAAATTTATAAATTATAAATACAAATGCTCTTCCAAAAGCTTCATATGAGAGCATTTGCTAGAGAGCATTTAGAGAGCATTAGCATTTAGTAAATGCTCTTCTAAATGCTTTTGTAGCAAATGTTGATTGGATAATGTAGAGCATAATGCTAATGCTAATGCTTTACCAATCAAGGCCTTAGTGGGATCCTTAGCTAAAATAAGTGATTTAATTAAATCTGTTAAGGAAGGTCTAGAAGGTTCTAGACTGATGGATATTAATATATGAGATATGTATGGGTGTAGAGATAAGGGTAGGAAGATATGCGATAACTTCGGTTGTAGATTTGGTGTTATCGTATCTTGTATATTCCGCTGTGTATATAAGTCACGTTCATGACGGTGTCCATCTTGGCCACCAGAGCAAAGGTCTCCTCATAATCTTCACCCTCTACTTGATGATTTCCACAGCAAACAAGTCTAGCTTTATACCTCTCTATAGTCCCATCTGCGTTATATTTGATTGTGAACACCCACTTGCTACCGATAGCTTTCTTTCCTGGTGGCAAGTCAACAACATCCCATGTTCGACTTATCTCAAGTGCATCTACTTCAACTTTGACCGCCTTTCTCCACTTACGATCTTTAAATGCTTCCTTGTAACTCTTTGGTATCAACCCAGCACTCACAGCCGCAAGAAAGACTTGATGAGCTTCTGAAAACTGTGCATCACTCACATAACTCGAGATAGGATAGAGTGATTTACCTGGAACCGTCTGCGATGACTTTGATGGAGACACGGTGGTACTGATGGTGTTATGTTTATCACAAGAGCTCTGCGCGTTATAAAGAACATAGTCACGTAGCCTAACCGACTGCTGTGGACATCTGTGTCCACGACCCAATGCTTCACTCGACACTTCTTCTTCCATATTCGGTTCATGATCACTATCCTTCTCTGCCACAGGCTCTGCAACATTCTCGACACTGTCTTGCTCTGCCTCTGGCTCTGCAATATTCTCGACACTCCCCCTGTCGAGTATAATCTCTGATTGTGGTATCTCATCACACGTTCCAAACTCCACCGGAACCGGAACTCTACTTGTCTTGTCTTTACTTAATGGATACGGAAACACTGTCTCATCAAATGCTACGTCTCGGGAGATAAAGAACTCATTTTTCTCCATATCAAACAACTTCCAACCTTTCTTCCCAAATGGGTATCCTATAAAGACACACTTTCTACTCCGAGTTCCAAACTTATCTTTGTCCCTCCTTGCTTGATGAGCATAACTCAGACACCCAACCACCTTAATGTTCTCATACTCTGGTTTCTTTCCATACAAGCATTCGTACGGTGTCTTCTCATGAAGGACCTTCGATGGAGTCCTGTTAATAAGGTGAGCAGCAGCCAATACACTTTCTCCCCAGAAACTGACAGGGAGATTAGCCTGAAACAATAGCGACCTCGCAACATTCAAGATATGGCGATGCTTCCTCTTTACTCTGCCATTTTGTTGCGGAGTGTTTACGCACGATGTCTGATGAATAATCCCCTGCTCAGCAAAGTATCTTGACAAACACGTGAACTCCGTTCCATTGTCACTTCTCACTGTCTTCACCTTCCTTCCAAATTGCCGAGCTGTTAGAGAGATAAAGTTTGGAAGAACTGTCTTAACCTCACTCTTCTCCATAAGGAGATGTATCCATACAGCTCTTGAGTAGTCGTCAACGATAGTGAGAAAATAAATTGCTCCACATGAAGACTGAACACGATATGGTCCCCATAGGTCAGTGTGTATCAAATCAAATGAACCCAAACTTTTATTAGAACTTTCTGAAAACATCTCTCTAGTTTGTTTAGACTGAAAACAAATATCACATCCACCAAATTTGGTTGAGACGTTTTTAACACCACAAATGAAAGGCAAATAACTCAAAACACCAAACGAAGGATGTCCCAGCCGTCGATGCCATAAAGCCTGATCTTCCGATGCCTTGACTCGATGACCTCTCGTGACTGTTACATCTCGATAAACATAAAAACCATCCTTCACCTCACCGGCTCCAATCAGAGTCTTCGTAAAACGGTCCTGCAATATACACAGAGTGTCAGAAAATACTGCAAGACAACCCGTTTGCCTAAGTAGCTTTGATACTGAAAGTAGAGTACAGTTCAAGTTTTGAACATAGAGAACGTTTAACAACGTGAGTTTCTCAGACAATTTTAAGCTACCACACTTGGTTGCCATAACATGACTACCATCCGCAAAGCTCACTGGACGAGGTATCACACTGCTAACTTCAGAGAGTAAAGTGATATCTCCCGTCATGTGATGCGATGCTCCAGTATCTATAATAACTTCACCCGTTTGTACTGTACCATTCAACTTGTCGGGGATTGGACTTTGCTTCTGTCGCTCCAGAAACGTCACAAGTGATGACCACTGATCTGCACTTAGTGAAGGAAACCCGGAGCCCTGGCTGTTCGCATTAGTAGAAGCTGCAGTCACCGGTGTAGCATTAGCTCTGGAACTGGAACTGTTAGTTCTCCCTCGTCCTCTGCCTCTGCCACCTCTACCACCTGATTGATTGCGTTCGTTAAACCACTCCGGAAAACCAATGAGCTGCCAACACTCCTTCTTCTCATGACCTGATCTTCCGCAGTGATCACACACGATGCCACCACGACCTCGAGCTACAGCAACCATAGCACCTCCTGGCGAAGGTTCCTCTCCTCCAACCCTCGCATTGAACCCAACAGGTGTTTCTTTGGATTCAACCCGAGAGACACCAATTCTGTTTTCCTCACGTACCACACGTTGATACACTGTGTTGAGGTCTGGCAAGGTCTCCAATCCAATCAGTTTTGTAACAACGTTGCCATATCTCGCCTCATCCAACCCCATAAGGAACTGGTGCACCTTCTCTTCTTCATACTCCTTGGAATACACTTCTGATGCAGCGCATGTACACATAGGAATAGGTTTACAACTTATCAACTCTTCCCACTTCTTTGACAACTTGCCAAAATACTCCATCACACTCGAACCTTCCTGCTTGCATCGAGCCAACTCAGACTTGAGTTGATGAACACGAACTCCACTTCCCACCGAGAAGCGTTTCTTCAGCTCGTTCCACATCTTGGACGCATCAGGAGTGAACGGCACAGTCGATCGTATCGCAGGTGAGATTGACGCCCTTATCCAACCCACTATCATCAAGTTTGAAGATACGTGCGTACTGTGATTCTGATTACAACTCATGCCCGCTTACGAGAAGATCACTGTCAGCGTATATGGTGTTACTTGGTAACTCACCTGTAGCATGGAAGACCAAGAAGCAAGATACGGTGTCACACTCGTCTGCAGAAGCAGAGTACTGAGCTATGTCTGATGCATTGAAGGAGTTGAAGTGGATGAAGAGGCTTTTGGAAGATCTTGGAGTTAAGCATGATGGTCCGATGGAGCTGTTTTGTGATAGTAAGGCTGCTATATACATTGCAGCGAAACCTGTGTTTCACGAACGTACGAAATACATAGAGAAAGACTGTCATAGTGTAAGAGATGGAGTTAAAGCCAAGCTCATCACGACCGTCCATGTTCGAACTAACGAGCAACTTGCAGATATCTTGACGAAAGCTTTGGGTGTTTCAGCGTTTAAATACTTGTTGTCCAAGTTTGGAGTGTGTGATTTGCACTCTCCAACTTGAGGGGGAGTGTTAAGGAAGGTCTAGAAGGTTCTAGACTGATGTATATTAATATATGAGATATGTATGGGTGTAGAGATAAGGGTAGGAAGATATGCGATAACTTCGGTTGTAAATTTGGTGTTATCGTATCTTGTATATTCCGCTGTGTATATAAGTCACGTTCATGACAGAGATGAATAATAAGATCCTTTCCCATATTCTCTTGTTTACAAAATCAAAATTAGTTAACAATAATGTTATCGATCCTTAGTTGGAGATTTTCTTTACCGACTTTAGAGGGGGTTGCAAAACCACGTGTCAGCAAACTATTGATTATATTTTTTCCCTCTTTTCATTCCGTCTCGTCTTCTCAGGCCAAGGTTTTGGTCGGTTGACACAATTGATGGAGCTTTTACAACGAACTTGACTCAACTCCAACTCCACCTTTATTAACTCTGGTAATTTAAAGAACTGACTTACTTTGAGATTCTTAGTGAATTAGTGTTGATGATGATACTAGTAGTAATCTTAGCTTGAACTCTTCTTCTTTCTCTTTCTCGATTTTGCCGTACTTGTCCTTCTGCTTATATAGTTCTTTCTCTGTTTAATATTTATGGTTCTTGTTCTGTTTTAGCGGCTTCCGTTTTAGTGTCTTGTTCTTGTCTCTGTTCAAGTTTCTTGTGTGATGTTGTTCTGTAATGGAGTTAATTTGTAATGGAATTTCTTGTGTGCTGTTATCTGTTATTCACTACTAATATGTCGTTAAATAACTGGCAAGATCATCTACTTGCTAGAAAAGAAACTAGGAGAAATGTTCATGTTCTTGTTCTATTTGAGTTTAAGTTCATGTTAAAATGTTCATGTTCTTGTTCTGTAATGGAGTTTAAGTAATCACTTGTGTACTCTAGTCTCTATATAAACTCTTGTAATCTTGTAGTCTTGTGAACTCTTGTAATGAATAAATAATATCTTGTAATGTGTCACAAACATGTATAAATATGCTTTTGTTCTTTCTTCTCATTCTCATGTTTTCAAGTTCATTCTCCTTCTTACCATACAACACGAGTTATTAAAACAAGTTCATGTTCTAACCTTCTTACCAAACAAAACGAGCAAACACAATTCGATCAAAACAAGTTCATTTTCACATTTTTTCTTGATCATAAATTTTATTCACAAAACAAAATAAACTTTCCCTTCTTCTTTTGATCAAACAAATTTTATTTAAAAAATATATATATATTTTTAAGAACCTCTAATTAAAAAAATTGCACCGCTTAAAATGAAAGTTTTTTAACATCGATCCTTAACCCCAGTGCCGGCTCTTCACCATGGCCATAAGGGAAATGGCCCAGGGTCCATGGCTCCAGAATTTTTTTAGTATGATTTTAGTAATAATAAAAAGGCTCATATTATTTTGATAGGAAACAAATAGCTAGTTATTTTATACCAAAAAGACCCATGATATTTAAATCTCATTTACCTATAATAAAAAGGGATATTTTGTCTTAAAAATACAATGAAAAATGTTTAAAAAGGGCCCAAATTCTTAAATTTTGCTCAAATCTACTAAATTATCTAAGACGGGCATGCTTAACCCCACTTAAAATTTATTTTATTATAAAAAGATTTCTAAGAACCTCTCGAAAGGTTTTAGAGTTGTGGATGCTCTAAATGCACATTGATATCTTAATTAAAGGAGTACCCTAACATGAGATTCTCTCTACTTGTATAATTAGTTAGCCAATTAGAGGAACTGTGAACATCTTAAGGCTTAGGCTATTAAGATCAAATACTCTAGATCATTTAATTTATAGATATAAAAGGGGTAAAGTTTGATTTTTATTCATTTGAATCGAATCCAAACAAAAAGTGAGTTACAAGACACCAATATATATTTTGAGAAATTTACATTGAAAAAACACAAAACTTCAAAACAAAATGTACATAGTCATTTGCTTACTAGTGTTCTTTGTTGTCTAATGGTAGAGAGATACGTTGATAAAAAAATGGTAGAGAGATACAATACTTCCCCCTTTAAATGTCTAAGCCCGTCAATCATTAATTCTAGAGATAAATCATTCGAGTTATTTCTAATTTCTGTTTTCTTGAAATCATATTTAAAACCTTCGATTCCGGTTTGTTATTAGGCTGCATGGCCCCATCGCCATCACATGAGTTACCCCCATTTTTATTATACATATGTGTATATATTGAGATGCCTATTCGAACTTTGAGGATTGATGTTTTTGTCTGTACAATGGACCCCGGCGTCTTTGGTCCACACGAGCTTCACTTCAAGTATGGATAAGAGAGAATTTTCCTGATTTATATAATTTATGTTTCATGTTTCAACAAAGAAGTTCTCCTTAATTTACGGTATTTTGGAATCAGTTATGTTTTCCTCCATTTTTCTTCGAAATCAAAATCAATATCGTACGAGGTTGGGAACTTGGGATATTGCCACAAAATGGTTCGAAAGAGGTGACGTGTGATTTGAGATTGAGACAAATTCACATCCACACAAAAATACATCTAAACGGTCTATATCTCTACCAAAGATACTATTTCATTTAAGTTACTTACACGTAACTCTAAGTAACTCCCAACAACAAAATTAGCAGGTTTCTAAACTAGAATTTATCTCTATTGACATAAAAACAATAAATTATCGCTATATGTTGGGATTGTGTTTTTGTATAGTGGCAAATAAATATTTTCATATTTTGAGACGGTTGTAAACCAATCAATGTAAATAATCTTTCCAACGAAAATTGAACTCTAGTGGCCGAGTGCATATTAGATACGAGTGCTACACCAATAGCTCGTTGGTATTTCATGTTTTGAAAACGTTATTGCTATGTTTTTACCATTTAAAATATTCATTGAAGTTTATGTTCTCATATTTTTGAAAGTGATACCATTACAACAATCTTATGAACACTAGGATTAAATCCGCCCTACGGGCGGGTACAAATATACAAATAATTAAACATATTTAAAATGTTTCATTAATTTTTATATTTTTCACATCAGATTTATCTATTTATTTTGAAAACCAAATATTTAGCTAAACATAGTCTAATTATTTTAGAAATCATAAAATATATTTTTAAGTTTGTTCTAATTTAACTTCTAATAATATATTACTTCGATTAACTTTAGCAAAAAAACATCTAATTAATAGTTATAACCTTAATCTAAATCTAATGTTAAATTTTATTTTTTATACAAAACACCCAGAAAGTAAAAGGGTATTATCATAAACTAAGTTTTTCATCTTTTGTTTTTGTATGAAAATATGTAGACTCGAAAGAACTGTTTTTTTCCCTCGAAGAACAAATCCTTTTCTCCTCTCTAATGTCGTGTTTACCTCTTGAAATTTTCCACGAAAAATATCAAATTTCAAACCAATAGTAGTGAAATTTTTTTACCAATATTTGTACATGTGACTATTTCACCTTCATAACTCGTTCTTCCATCACGATGAGTGTTGTTGCATTGAAAATCATTTATAGTTTCTTTATATAAAAATAATAAAATTGTAAAACTACAAATTTCTTAGATAGTATATTTTTTAATTTCTTATATTGTATATTTACTTGTTATTTATTTTTTATTATATTGTATACTTATTTATTTTTTTCGTTTATATACAATTTTAATATTATGACAGATTTTTAATGTTATATTTCTGTTTCTAATATTTTATATTTACTAATTATTTCTTTTATTATATAATTTTCAGATAGATATTTAATGTAGTTTTTCTATTTCTTATATTGTATATTTACTTATTATTTATTTTTCTTATATTTAAACTACTTATTCTAATATTGTAATAGATGTTTGATATAATATTTGTATTTGTTATATTATTTATTTACTTACTATTTATTGCAAAACATACTCTTATTAGAAACAATATTTTTTTTTTTGAACTAAGAAACAATATTTTCTTAAGTATGAATGGATGGTCTGAGACTATTGAAGATAAAATGATTATTTTGAGTGAGACTCTTTCACCAACATGTGTACATGTGACTATTTCACATTCGATAGTTTTTTCTGTCATATGAATCACTATGTGTGTTCTTGCATTGCAAATACATTTATAGTGATGTGATTGAGTGCGAATAAGTGAATGATATACTGACATCATATAAAAATATTTGGAAATAATAAAAATATGAAAACTACACATTTTTCAGATAGATGTTTAATGTTATTTTTTTCATTTCTTATATTATATATTTACTTATTATTTATTTTTTCTTATATTGTATATTTTTTATTCTAATTGTTTTGTTTTTATATCAAATTTTAATATTATGATAAATTTTTAATGTAATATTTCTGTTTCTAATATTTTACATTTATTTATTATTTATTTTCTTATACATTTTTGAGATAGATGTTTAATGTAGTTTTTTTATTTCTTATATTATGTATTTACTTATTATTGATTTTCTTATATTTTATATTTACTTATTATAATATTATAAAAGATGCTTAATGTAATATTTTAATTTTATATTATATATTTACTTATGATGAATTTTATTATATATTTTTCAGATAGATGTTTAGTTAGTTTTTCTATTTCTTATATTGTATATTTAATTTTAATTTTATTCTTATATTGTATATTTAGTTATTCTAACTCTTTAATTTTATATCAGATGATAATATTATGTTAGATTTTAGTGCAATATTTTTGTTTCCTGTACTGTTATATTTTTTTTATTTTTTTTATATTCTATATTTACTTATTCTAATATAACGATAAATTTTTAATATAATATTTATATTTTTTAAATTGTATATTTGTCTATTATTCATTTTATTATAAATTTTTGAAATATATGTTTAATTTAGTTTTTACATTTCTTAATTGTAGATTTACTTTTTTATTATATATTTACTCATTATATTTTTTTTTTGCTTTTATACTAAAAAATAGTATTATGATGTAAAAAAAGATAATAATATGTTTGATGTTTAATGTAATATTTCTACTTCTTATATATTCTATATTAACTTATTATTTATTTTTATTATATCATATATTTACTTATTATTGTATATTTAATTAATATTTATTATATTTTTCAGATAGATGTTTAATGTAGATTTTCTTTTTTACTGTATATTTACTTATGATTTTTATTTTATATACTTACTTATTCTAATATTATAATAAATTTTTAAATTAATATTTTATTTCTTATAATATATTTACTTACTAATATTTTACTGTACTTTTCTTCAGGTAAATGTTTCACTTAATTTTTTATATCTTATATTTTATATTTACTTATTTGTCTTTATTAAATATATTGAATATTTACTTATTTTAATCTCTTTATTTTTATATCAAAATGATATTATTACGATAGATGTTTAATGTAATATTTTTGTTGGTGAAGTCTTCGAGATTTCGTAGACGAAAGTGCTGAGAATCAGTCTGGAAGTTCTCTTCATGAACATGAGTGAAGGTTGTCTTGCTGGTGAAGCTGATCTCATTCTTATGCGGTGAGACTCCGTAAACTAATTTGGAAGGTCTGACAGTGAACCTGTTGAGCTTGTAAATTGTGTTCGGCTTCAGGTTATCTTTAAAACGGGGCAGAAAGTGTTTTGAGATAAACGCCTGAATGGTTGTTGCATGTGATGGTTTCATTAGGTAAGAGTTAGTTATGAATGTAAACAATGAAAAGATGGAATCATGCATTAAAATCTTTGTATATGTTGGAATCATGCATTAAGCAATGGCATGAAATAATACCTTAGAGTCGATGAGGAGTAATTCAATTCCCATGAGTGTATTCCTTTTTGTGAAGTGCCGGGCTTCCCAACAGTGAATCAGCCTAACAAAAAAATTTTGGTTAAAGAAATCTCCTTGGAGGTCCTCAAATGTGTTTAGCACACTAAGAGTTGATGGGGGAGCCATTGTTTTCTTTTGCTGGAGTTTTCTTTGATAGAGGCAATGATGTGAGCCGATGTTGAGGTTGTGTTCGTAAGGGAGACATAAGTCTCTTTATATATAGATTTTTGCTCTTTTAATTAAAGGAGAATTTTACATTATGAAGATTAGCCGTTTTGTGAAAAAGTTAACTTTTTAATAATACATGTTAATTTTACATATGTTTAATGTATTACTTCCATTTCTTTTGCTGTATATTTACATATTATTTATTTAATTGGAAATTATTTTAAAGTAAAATAGTAGTCTTTAAAAGTAAAATGGTAATCTTACATATGTTTAATTTAGTATATACATTTTGTATGTTATATGTTTACATTTTTTTCCAAAATTATATTTATCAATAAAATTAAATTATAAAGCTAATTATTATATCAATTTTTCAAAAATGTAAAGCTTCAATAATACGATTTTTAAGTAAAACAGTAATTTTTGAAAAGTAATAAAATAGTAATCTTACATATGTTGAATTTAGTATTTAAATTTTGTATGTTATATGTTTACATTTTTCAAAAATATATTTATCAATAACATTAAATTGTAAAGATAATTATTATATCAATTTTTCAAAAATGTAAAGCTTCAGTAATACGATTTTAAGAAAAAGAATACATTTTGTATGTTATATGTTTACATTTTTTTCCAAAATTATATTTATCAATAAAATTAAATTATAAAGCTAATTATTATATCAATTTTTCAAAAATGTAAAGCTTCAGTAATACGATTTTTAAGTAAAACAGTAATTTTTGAAAAGTAATAAAATAGTAATCTTACATATGTTGAATTTAGTATTTAAATTTTGTATGTTATATATTTACATTTTTCAAAAATATATTTATCAATAACATTAAATTGTAAAGTTAATTATTATATCAATTTTTCAAAAATGTAAAGCTTCAGTAATACGATTTTAAGAAAAAGAGTAATTTTTGAAAAGTAATAAAATGGTAATCTTACATATGTTTAATTTGGTATTTCCATGTTTATGTTATATGTTTACATATTATTTATTATTTTGAAATTATATTTATATTCAATTGTAAAGCTTTTGGAAATTATTTTTAAGTAAAATAGTAGTTTTTAAAAAGTCAAATGGTAATCTTACATATGTTTAATTTAGTATTTACATTTTGTATGTTATATGTTTACATTTTTCCAAAATTATATTTATCAATAACTTTAAATGCTAAAGCTAATTATTATATCAATTTTTCAAAAATATAAGCTTCAGTAATACGATTTTTAAGTAAAACAATAACTTTTGAAAAGTAATAAAATGGTAATCTTACATATGTTTAATTTAGTATTTACATTTTTATGTTATATGTTTACATATTATTTATTATTTCCAAATTATATTTATATTAAATTTTAAAGCTAAATATTATATCAATTTGTCAAAAATGTAAAACTTCAGTAATACAATTTTTAAGTAAAATAATAAATTTTTAAAAGTAGTAAAATGATAATCTTACATATTTTTAATTTAATATTTACATTTTTATGTTATATGTTTACATATTATTATTTTCAAAATTATATTTTTCAGTAATATTAAAATTCCACGTGGCATCTTTCTGAGAGAATTTTTTTCGCTGATGTGGACAGTTTCTGAAGCCTCAAAAGACTACTTTTAATAGTATAGACTAGGATTTAATCCCGGGCTACGCCCGAGACTTTTATCTTCTTATAATTTAATTTGTTTAATTATTTATATTTAGGTTATAATATATAAAAATGTTAAGATTCCAATCATAATTAAAAAAAATCTTTAAATTTTAATATGTCAAATTTACATATTTTTTAATATTTTTAATATTTTTGTAATTTTGTTCGATATTTAGGTAGTATTTGTAGCAAAAACAATTGTAGAGTATTGGAATACATATTCTAAATTGTATGTTTCAGTGAATTTATGAATGCTTCATATTTATGGTATGTATAATAGAAAATTTTAATATTTTTGAGGTTGAAATTATTGTATTGTATTGTATTGTTGATTTGATAATTTTTTGCAGTTGTTGAATTTTGTTGTTGTTTGTGTGCTTAATTGCTAGGTTAAAGTGGAAATATATATATGTGTTAAGTTTAGATTTATGTCCCGATGAATTTCCATGTAAACTATCATCAGAACCTTTTAAATTAGACAAATAATTTTGAACTCTATATCTATTTGAACTTTTATCTCTATTTTTTAGTTATGGAATTTAATAAATAATTTTCAATGGAACCTTAATTATATAACCAGGACATTTGAACTTTCTCCATTGGAACTTTAGATTATATATGTGTGTAGTAAAAAATTTATTTGATGTTATATATATTTTCTCTTATCTTTTTTTTGTTATTGAAATTTAGGTTTCTATTAAAATTAAAGAAAAAAAAATTCATCCATAATTCATTTTACGAAGCCCACATATTGAAGACCCAATATTATTCCAAACTCAATACTACATTGATAGAAAACAAGAAGAACGAGTAATTAATGAGAGGAGGAGAAACCAAAGTGAATGCAAATGAGACTGATGAAGATCGACTGATCAACGAAGCTCAGATACAGTAGGCAAGCATTCTTTGACATTCTTTTGTTGATTCGTTTCTTTTTCTGTTTGCCATTGAGATATTTGACTTAAGTTTCTGAATCTTTGTGCCTTGTGTCTACTTATTTTTTCGGGCAATCACTTAGAGTTTTGTTCTTGATTAGTGAGAGTTTATGAAATCAAAATAAGAAAAAAGATAAATATATCTTCTGTACATTGATTTGAAGAGTATTTTGCTTCTTGTCTTTGTAACAGTTTCAGACGACGATGAGATTGATTACTCCATCAAACCAGAGCTCTATGATTCAGATCTCAACGTTAAAGATGAACTGTGGATGGCGAAGAAAATAGATGGTCGTACTTCTGATGATGTGCTTAGCTGTCCAGCTTGTTTCACCACTGTCGCTTAGAGTGTCAAAGGTGATTTCACATTTTTAATTTCACTAGAAACGAATTGAATCTTTGGTTTCTCAGCTCTGTCATTAGAGAATTGCAGCAGGGAGGGACCATTTCAGACAGCAGAGGAGAGTATCCATCGAAAGAGAAATGAACCAATCAAAAAGTCGTACTTTGCTACAGGTCTGTATCCAATTTTGTTTAGTAGCCAATTGACATCCATTCTTGATACATTATATAGATTCTAAGCAAGGATTTGATTCTCGATTTGCAGAAAATTTGTCTTGGACAGTCGAATCAACTGTGCTCAGTGACAAAGTTACAGACCTGAAGAGAACTCTATGGAGACGACTATTGTGCTCCCAGATAATGTAGATCATACACTGCCAAGCTAAGAGGAGAACCTTCTTTCTAGCTAAATGGAGACCTTCTTTCTAGCTACGGACGGGCATTAAGCCAAATAATTACATATCTATATATTATCAATTTTAATGAATATTTAAAATATTTAGCTTATTTTAAATTAAAATGATATTTATATTCATCGTGTATGTTTTATTATTTTTATATATTATGTTCATCTTACTATTGAAAAATTTTCAGCAATACATAATATGTTCATATGCTTTCAGTTTTTGCTCTACTTTAATTATGATAGTTATGATAGTAAGCAGAATGTAGATTTTAGTATGAAACATGAATTACATTTTCGTTCTTATATGTTTTTTCTTAAATACATTGCGATTTTATTTCCAATGTGCAAGTAGAACACATAACAACAATAGATGTTCAAATACTTCAAATTATAATTATAATACAAAATTTTAATTAAATATGTAACTAAAATACTTAAATTACAATTATATATTTGCATATATTATTTATTTTTTGAATAATTCTGTTATTTTGGTTGAATTGCTGCTTGGTATATATATTCATTTTTTATATAGCCTATCATTTGTCTTTTTTGGTTGAAAATAAATGTTATTAAAACCTATGAATTTTAATGGGTTTTCTGCGCTATGCATGGAATATTAGTTTTTTATGAAAATCAAAATTGTGAACATTATTTATATGACATTAATTTTTATATTTTAAATAAATTGTGTAGTTGCTTATTGTAGATAAGCTATTGTTCTTTTTTTTGGTTAGTAGTACTCGGTTTACGATATTATAGTCTTGGAGCTGGAGACTATGTTATGGACAATGTGATTTTTACCTTTGTAGTTGAGTTATATTGATAATTTACTTGTGGTTGTTTTTTATTTGGTTAGTCTTATTTTTCTTTTTCAGTATGTTTATTAATTTTTTTAATTCTTTAAATGCTTAGTTACGATTTAATATATAAGTTTTAGATTGTTTTGCTCAACGTACACACACACACACACATATATATATTCTTAAAAAGCTTGTAATGTAGCGGATAAATTGTTTAGGGGTGCTTTAAGAGTTATGGATAAATCGTTCTGTTGTTAATTGGAGTTACCTTTTCATCAAGGAGGAGAATGTCCAGAGTAGGTGCGAGGTGTTCATCGATGGTGTTTTGTGTGGTCTGCTTAAAAAAAAGTGAAAGAGAAGACTGATTCACTTAAAGTAAATGTATCTCATGGAAGAACCCAGCCAAAAAAATCTCTTACACCATGCAACAAATATTGAATTAAACAAATTCTTCTTGCTTGCACTTTCATAATTTGCAAGTTTCCAAATTGGCAATATATTTTACTTTCATATTTTATTATTGTTTTATATTGGACCTCAATATAATCATACTCGAAAATTAAAGAAATACATGATCACTCTTACACACAAATAGTTTCCTACAACTCATGGTCCATCTTTTGATACCACTTATTCCTCCGAATACAATAATAGATGGGTTGATCATCACAAAGAAATCAGACCTTTTGGATTTCTAGAGACTCATGTATTACAATGCGATGAAACCTACTCATAATGTATATCTTAAACACTCATTTTCTCTTTGGATGGCTAAGAAGAGATGCTCTTGTATGTCGGATCTGTGGCAATGTTTATTCTATGAATTCTCCATATTTTGTTGTTCTATTATTGTCCGCACAGCCAATAAAAAAACAGGAAAACCCAGTTCTTTTGGCATCATAATATAGATATAATTATGACATATAAGAGAAAATAAAAAGACTTATATCTTCTACAGAAATACGGTTTAATGTATATGTATCATTTGCAGAGTTGATCAATATACATAGATGACAAAAGTACCTCAGAAATTGACTCTGATTAGCTGAGAACATAACATTAAAATACAAAAATAAGTAAGTTTCTATCATAATACCAACAAAAGATAGAAACTTTCAGAGAAATTTCCATGGGTTTTCAAGTTCAGCAGACGCATCTAATTAACGTCATTCACGAACTATCTTTTCACTGGCGGCTGCTGCTCTGATATTAACACTGTAAACCCATTTTATACATAGTTAATTTGAATCAGTTTTATCTTGTATTTGATGAATAATTCATGGATTGTGATCCTCTTAACTTTTGACCAAAGCAAGCAGCGATGTTTTCTCTTCAACAGAATCTTCATCAGTGCAAACTTCTCTTTGACTCAAACGTTGCGGGACAGTGAGTCCACCTTTTTTTCCTTTGATTTCTCTGTGCTACTTCTGCAACTACTTTGTCCTGCCATCCCCTTACTGGCGTTGCATGTGTTTTGAAAAAAATCATCCACTTCGTTACTTGCGTTCAGGCGGAAAAGAGGAATCATACGGAAGCTTAGTTTGTTTGTCTACCTTGTCGGCTTATGCTTGATGATGATATTATACTCTCTCGTTGCGAGTTCTTTGGACTCTTGTTTGATAGGTGTAAGATTGATGTCGATGGAATAATTTATAGGGACTTGTTTAATGTAAAACTATACATTTTTCTTCTTTTGTTTAATGTAGTATTGCCATTTTTTTCTAATTTTCTATTTACATTTTAATGGATGTTTAATGCTTAATGAAAATTTTCCATTTCTTATATTATGTATTTACTTATTAATATTATTTTTATATACTATATATTTATTTAATTCTATATTTGATATTTTAAGATAGATGTTTAATGCTTAATGTACTTTTTCTATTTTTAATTGTGTATTTACATTTTAAAATAAATGTTTAATGTATTTTTTCTATTTTTATTTTATGTATTTACTTATTAATACCAATTTCGTATATTATATATTAGTTAATATCTATATTTTACATTTTTAAAGTTTATTTACATTTTAAGATAGATGTTTAATGATCAATGTACTTGTTCTATTTTTTATATTACGTATTTACTTATTACAATATTGTATATATTATTTTTGTATGATTTATTTTTTATATGGTAATATTAAAATGTAAATGTATATTTTCGGAATAATAATTATCAATTATATTAAAATGTAAAATATACATTAGATCAATATTTTCGATGATATGATTTAATGCCACATGACTTCTTTTCAAAAAGGGATTATACGCTGATCCACGCTCCCAGGACGCTACCATTTTATCTAAAATGGTAATCTTACATATGTTTAATTTAGTATTTTCATTTTTTATGTTATATGTATACATATTATTTATTATTTTGAAATTATATTTATATTAAATTGTAAAGCTATATATTATATCAATTTTTCAAAAATGTAAAACTTCAGTAATACGATTTTTAAGTAAAATAGTAATTTTTTAAAAGTAGTAAAATGATAATCTTACATATGTTTAATTTAATATTTCCATTTTATGTTATATGTTTACATATTATTATTTTCGAAATTTAAATATTATTATATTCTAAATTATATTTATCAGTAATATTAAAATGACACGTGTCATCTTTCTGAGAGAATTTTTTTCGCTGATGTGGACAGTTTCTGAAGCCTCAAAAGACTACTTTTAATAGTATAGATTGCATTTTATATGTTATATGTTTACATTTTTCCAAAATTATATTTATCAATAACTTTAAATTGTAAAGCTAATTATTATATCAAATTTTTAAAAAATGTAAGCTTCAGTAATACAATTTTTAAGTAAAACAGTAATTTTTGAAAAGTAATAAAATGGTAATCTTACATATGTTTAATTTAGTATTTACATTTTTTATGTTATATGTTTACATTTTTCCAAAATTATATTTATCAATAACTTTAAATTCTAAAGCTAATTATTATATCAATTTTTCAAAAATGTAAGCTTCAGTAATACGATTTTTAAGTAAAACAGTAATTTTTGAAAAGTAATAAAATGGTAATCTTACATAGGTTTAATTTAGTATTTCCATTTTTATGTTATATGTTTACATATTATTTATTATTTCCAAATTATATTTATATTAAATTGTAAAACTAAATATTATATCAATTTGTCAAAAATGTAAAACTTCAGCAATACAATTTTTAAGTAAAATAATAAATTTTTTAAAAGTAGTAAAATGATAATCTTACATATTTTTAATTTAATATTTCCATTTTTATGTTATATGTTTACATATTATTATTTTCAAAATTATATTTATCAGTAATATTAAAATGCCACGTGGCATCTTTCTGAGAGAATTTTTTTCGCTGATGTGGACAGCTTCTGAAGCCTCAAAAGGCCACTTTTATAGTATAAATGTTAGGAAAATATTTTGATAAAAAAAGTTATAAATGTAAATCTAATGATCATATTGATGAATTCACTATTGTAATACCGTTCAGGTTTTATTTGCGAACCTAAAAACATATAATTTGTAGTAAACACAAAACTTTTTTAAATAGCCTTTTTTTAGTTAAGAAATTAAATGTAGTTTTCTGATAGTATCAAATGTATGAGTAAAAACCTCACATCGAAAATATGAATGAGACTTAAATAATATACAAAGGATTTAAGTCACTTCACTAATTACCAATTGGTTTTAAGATGAAAGTCTAGAAAACTTATCATGGCATCAGAGCGGATCCACACCCTGACCCATTAATTTGGCCCGAATAGTAACCCGTTCATCCCATTAGCTAATGGCTTAGAGAAGGCTCAATTCCGCCGAGATTGCTAGAGAGTAAAAAATTGTATCGGAAAAAATATGATGGATTCACGAGAGTAATGGTTATACGCATCATTATCTCGACGGAGGGTGTTGGAGTAAAAATCCCACATCGAAAATATGAATGAGACTTAAGTAATATACAGGGAACTTGGACCACTCCACTAATTGGTTTTAATTTAGAAATCCAGAAAACTTATCATCAAAAAGTAACGAATACTAACTTCAGAAGAATTACAAAGAGACAATTAACCTTTTTTTGGACAAAAGAGACAATTAACCTAAGAAACATTTTAAGAGAGGATAATGATATTTTTGGAATTTCTTTAGAATGAGATAAAATGATTAGAAAATGGTTAATCTTTACAGTTTTGATTTTAAAAAGTAAAAAATCTATATTACCAGAGTTCCACTTTGCCTGTTCTCCGTTTTCCCTGTTTATCTTTGTGGTTTGTGTTGTTTTTTTCTCAGTGGAGGTGGAACCTAGCCGAAGCTCTGTGGTTCAGATTTGGCGATTTCTAAATTCAATCCGGGCGATTCATGGCGTTGTTGGTGGTGCTAGAGGACGGCTTCACTCTCATTGTCTCCTTTTTCTACCGCTTTGAAATCTCTGTCCAGCAATTTTCCTCCTTATTGGTTGGGTTTCCTTCAAGTCGGTGGCACGTATAACGCCGGATATCTTATCGTAGGTGGCTCTCCGTCAGTGTGGCGTAGGACTGATGTAGAGTCGTTGTCTCAGTGAGTTATGATCTTGATTAGGGACGGACTCAACAATACCGAAAGTGCGGCACATGCCCCATACTCTTTTATTTTGTTTCCTTTAGTATCCAAAAAATATAAAATCTGTAACATGAAAACAAGGAAAATATAGAGGTGCCCCACTTAATTAGAGTTCAAAGACTAGCAAGAGCAAAGTATCCTACCCTAATTAATAGTAAGATTAAAAACATAACCCACTTTAGATACAACAACTTTATTATAATTCATAACCCACAATAATTATCAGTCTCAAATTTTCAAAATCTTAATAGCTAGCATCGTTACGTGCTGTGTTTATTTTTTTAAAAACCAAATCTACGGAAAAAGTTTTTCTATTTACTTTAGTTTTTTTTTTTTACTTTATCTTGTTGCTTGGTGTCAAAAACATATCCATAAGAACCGTTTTGACTTCTTCGTGGAAGCATCTTTGGTCCAGTAGTTTGATCAATAAATCATTAATGTTTCTACACCAGAATGTCTGAGTTTCAATTCCCAGCGAAAACAGATTTGTAGCATGGTACAAAGAATACCGTCAACGATGGATCCGATAAAACGGTTCAGATAATGCAGTCAGACATGAATCTTCATAGGACAAATAAAATTATAGATTATAGAATCATCTGTAACATTTCTCCGAATTTGTAATAGCATAATATATCTAACATTAAAAAAATAGATTTTTTTACTCACGTTAATAAGCTTGTAAAATTCTACTAACACGTACTTAATTTTTACTCAGCCTAAAAGGCTTGTAAAAATAGTTCCAACATGCATAAACACACCTACAAGTAGGTAGGCCGTCGGATCTAAATTTTGTTTGGCCAAATATGAGTGCATAAGATCCCATACATATATCGATGACTGTGATTGGCTCTGGCAACAGAGTGATCCGTGGGGTTTAGAACCATGCAAAAACCTCACGTGAATAATGTATATTGGGATCTTGCAGTTTTTAGATTCACATGTGCTCGCTTATGCTAGATTGCGCTTCAGCAGGACTAGTTGTGACGATGAATGATGTCACTTTGTCGAGATAATTTCAAACGTATTCCACCGAGTATGAAACTAATAAAATAAAAGTATCGACTCTGAGTAATTATCACTAAAAATAAAAGAGTTAATACTGTAATTAGGCTTGGGCACGGATCGGATATCCGAGTTTTCGAAAGTATTTGTGATTTGCTTCGTATGTTACGGATATCTAATTTTAGTATTTGCTTTGCTTCGGAGAAATACGGATATTCGAAAAAACGGATATCCGGAAAATAATTAGATATTTACGGATATTTGCGGATACTTACGGATATCTCATATGTTTTGATTAATACAAATAATCTTGAAATTTCGATGCATATTTGTTTTGTATAATATAAGATAAAAATTAAAAGAATTAGTAAATCTAGTAAAAAATTAAACTTAATTAACAATTATAATAACACAAAACTTAAGAAAAAAATTATAATTATCATAAAATATTTTTTTTCTTTTTATGTACAACTTTTATATAAGTAATAATGTAAATAAAATCTATCAAATCACATGTCAGAATAATAATTATAGAGTTTTATACATATAAAACTTTAAATATAATCAAGATATACATGTACTTATATATTGCCGGATCGGATCGGATATCCGCTTCCCAAAATTTTAGTATTTGTGATTTGCTTCGTTTTTGACGGATATTGAATTTTAGTATTTGCTTCGATTTGTAAAGTTACGGATATCCGGATTTTTCGGATCGGATCGAAACGAATAACGAATCGAATCAAGATTCACGGATATTTTGCCCACCCCTAACTGTAATCATTTACATGTGAACTATTTGGACCCCTCTGACACGGCTATTACCGAAAAAGGAAGAACGAATTAACAGCGTTAACACTCCCGTTAATTGCGTTGCAGGCTAGTTTTATATGTGTGTCCGTTTACATGATATGTATGCAGGACATGTTAGAGATCCAACGGCTATTGTGTGCTAGTGTGGATGACATGTATTTGTCCTTGTCAGCTTCTTTATAGGACATGCTTAATATATTATTATTTTATGTATTTGTTAAAATAAAATTTTAAAATCTATGTTCTTTTTTTTTTTTTTTTTGTCAACTTAAAATCTATGTTCTTTCATAACGTTTCATGTTTCTTTTACACAAGTATTAAAATTTCTCATCGAGGAACCAAATAATCTTAAGTCATTGCAAGAGTAGACTATGTAAATATTCTAGAATTTCAGAGTATGTTTTTTGTACGTTGTGATAGTTAAATAAAGATAGATCCATCACGGGATACATTAGGTGAAGAGAGGATCCATCTTTCTCTTTTTGACGCTGCTAATTAACGTCGGCAGCGGTTCAGTAATCAGTGTGACCATGTTTTCCTGGTCCATTCATTGGCACAGAGCCGAGGCTAGCCAAACATTGTGAATTTTAATTTCCCCGCTCCGCACGTTTCTTACCATGTGTCGATCTTTAAGATCTCACGATTATTTTTTTTTGTTTACCATTGTAGTTTTCAAATGTCTTATTGTCATCTCAGTGCCACATTTATCAACAAAATACCCACTAAATGGTGCTTCACAGATAACGGCATACCCTTAATTTACATAACGGAGTGGGGTACCTTTTATTTTTATTTTTTTGGCATTAAAAGACTGTTCTATTATTCAAACTTGAGGTGGTCTGGGAATCCAGACCGGAATAGAACAACCAAAGTAACAAAACGATCTATGAAAAGTACGAGCAGTCATAGCTAGAGAATCAGCTATCGAATTTTGTGTCCTTGGGATATAGCAGATCTTGAAGTCCGAGTAGTACATCTTGAGTGTTTGAATTATCTCCAGCTCAGTCGAGAAGTTTTGCCAAGCTTGAGGATCTGACAACATCTTAATCAGATCCTTGTAATATGTACCAAAATACTGACATTCCGACTGTTGTAACATAGTCTCCATGGCCCATTTTAGCGCTTCCAGCTCCGAGTGTAATGCTGTCTCTCGCCTTCTCATATTCCTAGTTCCCATTAGTTGCATGTTTCCTCTGATGTCCTTCCAGACCCATCCTACTCCACATAATTGATCGGTAGAAGTCCATGAACCATCTACCATGCAAATTTCCCCCAAGCTTAAGGCTTGTTGCTGCGGGACATCTTGGCTTATCAGCGTAGACACTTTTGCATCATGTCAAGATTGACATTCGCCCTCTGCATACCTGACTAATTCCGCTGGATCCCTCTCTATTCCTCTGAATAGCTTATCATTTCTAGCTTTCCAAATGTACCAAATGATCCAAGGGTATGGATCCCTATCATTCTCTGGCTCAATGATACTATTCTTCCTCCAGAAGAGATAGTCCATATTGTTATAGATGCTCGGGCTGGGAAAAACCTGAGGGTTAGACGGTGTAGATGAAATCGCCCATGCTTGCAGTGCAGGTGGGCATTCAAAGTTTGCATGAGTAGCCGTTTCTTCTGGCTCACCACATCTCGGGCAATAATTATCACATCGCATGTTCCTTCGTACCAGATTCCTCGTGACCGTGACTTGTCCTGTGATTAATTGCCAGATAAGATGGCGAATCTTCTGTGGAGCATCTACTTTCCAAGCAAAGGCTTGCAATTTAGTTATACTGGGCACTAGGACTTGGTATCCTCATCTTCCTTCAAAATATTTGTAGCTACCCAATATCCGGACTTGACTGTATATTGTCCATTTTTTTTATAACTCCAGCAGAATGTATCACGTCGATGAGTTGGGCTTATGGCCAAACTCTGTATCATCTGTATGTCCTCCTGATCTATGTACTGGTCCAACAAACGACTATCCCACTCCTTTGTCTCAAAATTAATAAGACTGCTCACTGTCATTCCCGGATGTACCACTGGGGCCTTCAGACGAGCTGATCTTGCTGGTATTGCTGGTACCTTTTATTTTTGACGCCTATAAGTCTCAAATATATATTTTTAATACCCCAATGATTCACTTTTTCTTAAAATATACCCCGATTGTCTTCGAGGTGGGATCTTTAGTCCACAACCTTTTATCTATATTATTAAAATTAAAGTATATTTTAAGGATGTTTGAAAATAGGTATAGTATTCAAAATGAAAATTATTTTGAAACATAAATAGTAGTATTACATTAATTGTATTTCCATATTTCAGTTAGTTTAGTAATTTTATTAATTATATTACCTTAACGATAATACACATCATTAATTATATCATCATAATAATAACACTGCAGATTTTTATTTATTAGTTAATCAATATATATTTAAGCCAATTATAAAATCAAAAATGTAAATAACTAAATTTTATATGTGATTAAATATTCGATTATTAAAAATAATTATTTTAATTTCAACCGGTGGAAAATAATGTAACAAAAAAGATTATCCAAAGCCATGTTTTTATGAATAATAATAATTTAAATAAAAAATAAAAATGTGTTATATTTATTGTCACTAATTTTTTCATCTAATATAATTATTTTACTAAATAAACAGTATATTTATCAGTTTATAAAATCATTTAGGCATGAACATCTATACTATTAAAGCATAATACTTCTTATGAATATGATCCTGATTTTTCCAACTAATTACAAATATTGTATGTATCTCTTTGCCGGCAGTATTTGCAACCAATAAAAAATCATTATTTTGCAATTAAATTAAATAGTATTTAATAATTCAGTTCTTAGATTTTTTTTTAAAAAATTGTTTCTTAAATATTTACGCCATATTTTTCCAGAAAATCTTTCACGTTATTAATTATTTTAAAGCATTTATTAAATGAAACCTCAAAATAAAATTAAGTTGAAATAACAAATGATTATCAACAAAATGATAGTACGGGTTTGAGTTATCTCAACTTCTTAAAAAACAGTTTCAATTTAAATAAAAACTAAATTTAATAAAATTATAGAAAATGGTGAAACGCACAAATAAATTTTTCAATACAAAGTGTCGAATATATAAAATATTTTATTTAAATTAAAAAAATCAGTGTAAAATAAGTTTAATTTTGGGTTCAATAAATAAAATTATATTACGGATTATAATTATCTAGAGTCTCCAAAACTTTATTTCTATTTAAAATAACAAAAATAAGTCATAAAAAGTTAAAATATATAATTTATCAAAAATCATAATTTTTATTACGTTAAATAATTTTTCCAACAAAAAATATACCCGCTCTTTTTAAGGACGGATCAAAATCTAAATCTAGTTGACAATTAAATTTCATGTTCCTTTTTTCGGTTTGTATTATGTATTTTTTTTGGGGGGGGGGGGGGGTGGGGGGTAATTCCTCATGCAAGAAACTTTTTGTCTTCTACAACACGTAAAAACGCAAAAAATATATATATATATATAAAAGATATTTTTCTCTTTTATGTGACATGTGGAAGGAGCTTTGTTGACATGTGTCCCCATTTTTTAACCTTTTTATATTTTAGATTATTTTTTTTTTATATTACTACAATTTGATTCACCACTTTCTAATTGTACACTATCTAATTTTTTCATACTAACCATTTTAAAAGTTTGATTATCCATTTTTTTGATTAAAAAATAAAAATGAATAAAAATAAATAAAATCATATAAATATATCTTTTATCTTTTAGTTTATGCACAACTAAAAATAACATAAACTTTCATTATTTTTACTATTTTTATTATTTCATTTACAAATTATATATTTATTTTAATATTAACCAAACTAAGAAAAATAAACTAGAGCACAACTCATAATCGAAACATAAAATCTCTATAATCATAGAGAAAAACAAAATGTCAAAGACACACTAACTAAGTAAATGTTTAGAACTGAAACAAGATCAAGAACAAAAACTAACTTAGATCATTTTATCATAAAATATTTTGGTCATAACAAAGAAATGTCAGAAAAGAGTAGAAAGGTTAACTCTGATACAAAACATCTCTCGAATACAAAAATGCGATCAAGGACCAACACAAAGAACTAATAAAGCGTGTTAGAGCAAGAATATTCAACAGAAGCCAAAAATCACCACGAAAAAAAAACTTAACACACCATAACACAACCACCAGTTAAGAGGTAATAAACATCTTACAAACTAAACAAGGACAAAAAGACGTCCATACTAACGGATAACCACAAAACTCTAGATAGAAGGGACCAAGATTACAAGAAACTAACTTTACACACTTATACTAAAAAAAGCAGGGGAAGAAGACATACAACCTGAAAGAGGAAGAATGAAAGTTAACCACCGAAAAATAAAAGCCCAAGCTTGAGACAAGAAAATACATTATAAATCTACAAAGCATATACAAAAGAAAACACTATCTAAACCTCGAGTCGCAAATTTGGCAAAATAGGGGACACTAGAGACTCGAGTAGTGGTGAAAACTGCAACGAGAAGATATATGGGAGGGTAGACGAAACTAAATCAGCAAACCGTAGAGCCATCCTCAAACCACGAAAGAGAACATAGAAGTCAAATGATTAAAAACCAGATCTTAAAAACCAAACCGAGTAGGGACTATCGACTAAGTTAATAAAAATAAATCAACATCGAAAACGACTAAACTCTGACCCAACACAAGGAGATGCACTTCCTAACATCAACAAAAATCTAAGTAAGAAATGAGCATCTAATATTCAGGAACAACCTATAACGTTGTGAGAAACAACCACACAACATGAAACATATAAGCCCAATCTATAACAAATACCTGGCAATCCGACGAAGAACAAACACAGAGGTGAATATTTTTTGGTGAGGATGAGAAGCAAGCACACCGAAAAAATAAACGAAATACATAGATGGTGACGACTTAATGTCAAAATATGAAGAGAAAACACAAAACATCTTAAAAATTAATGTTCAAGTAATTCATATATATACACAAAACATCTTAAAAATTAATGTTCAAGTAATTCATATATATATATATATATTATAGACTTTTCTTTTCTTTTCTTCGCCACCTGGGGGGGGTGCAACACTTGTCCACAATTGAAATTTAACCATCTTTGTTTTTCTGTCTCTTTAACCTAAAAATTACATGATGTTTTTATGTCTAATATAAATATTGTAACTACATTTTGTTTTTATGCTAACATAAATACTTAAAGTAAGATGAAACATGTAAAAAACTAATATAAATGAGGTCCAATGATCCAAACCTAGAAGAAGCCCAGTAAATTAAACGGTTATTGAGACAGCTCAAGACCACTATGAGAGATGGAGACGTTGAAAACATAAATCATCACCGTAATCAAGACTCCCATTGCTTGACCTTCAAAAAAAATCTCCATGCAGTCTCCACTTCGTCTTCTTCTGAATCTCTCATTCTTTATCCATGGTTCGACATATGAGAACATTCTTCTTACAATTTCCTCTTTGTCTTATTCTGAATAACAAAGCCTAAGCTTAACCTTAGACGTCCACCGTATCTCCAAACGTATTTATTAATATTGAGTTTTTTGGTTTCTAATTGATTCCCCAAAGTTCAAATTCATTATGATACCTTTAGTTTATATGCGTAAATCAATCGTGTTATAGTTTTAGTGTAAATTCATCCGCTCCTAGAACGGACCAACCACTAATAAATTATACAAACACATAACCACTAATAAATTATACAAAACACATTGTAATTTGAATCAATTCATATTAATGGTTGCATTACACCACAAGGCGAGTTATTCATTTATAGTACTATTTAACTTTTTGGAAGAATAGTTCATTTGACGATTTTGTCGACAGAGTTTTAAATGAAGTGCTGTTAGTTGGATAGAGATGAGATGACACAGCACCTGTGACTATTTCTCGGGGACACATGTGCGAGAAGCAAAGCACTTCATGCTTTATTGCTTCTCTTGTGTTTCTTTGGTACAATCTTGCTTCTCTTGTTTTTCCCTCGCCGTCTTTTATAAATCGTGTTATACAGATTTCCTCTTGATAGCCTTTTCAATGCGTTTTACATTTGTTGGTAATTACTTCATATTAGTAGTATTAAGTATATTTTCGCTTAAGGTAAGATAAAGTGAATGTGCGCAAAAATAAGTAAGTATACTGATATTCCTTAGCATCATTACAACAAGTACCGAATTTAAATTTCTTAAAAGTATTATTATCGGCTGTATTCACATTCCCCTATTCCAAGGTCAGCAATTGTGAGACGGGATCATTATTGCTCTTGCGAAACTAAAATGTCATTTTACTGATTAGTGAATAAATTTTCGTGTAGTAGTACGATTAGCCGAAATAAATAAATGATAAATCTCTATAAAAGTCATTTTCACTTTATAGAATTATAGAAAATAGCTATACCGGTGTTAAAAAAAGAAATTAGATATACTAAACTACAAAGTAATTCATAAAGGATATCTTATTTTTAGTTGAAATTTGAAAATAAAGCTGAAGCGGAATCGGATAAATTTAGCAATAATATGCAATTATGTCCAAAAGGAAACACTATTGTAATCATTTTAATTTATTAATTTATCACGTATTCGCTAAAGATCTTTGTCTCCGCGTACAATAAAGACAAAATACAGGGAATATGGAAAAAATAATATTTTGAAATCGTAAATTTAAAAATATAAACCCACCCAAAGCCAGATGGAAACCTCATATTCATTTTTCTCTCACTAGCCTTCGTCTCCTCTTTCTCTCTCTCTGTAAACCATATCCGTAGCTATCTTTCCTACGCAAGCTCTCATCTCTTCCTCTCTAACTTACCCTAAAACGTTTTCGGTTCACACCCAACACAACACACACACGCACACACGGAAGCGTTTGACACTTCAAAATGGAAACTTTGAGTCGTTTCTTATTGTTCATGTCTCTGTTCTCCGGTTTAGTTTCTAGTTTTACGCTGCAGAATCTTCCAATCACATCGTTTGAAGAGAGTTACACGCAACTTTTCGGTGACAAGAACTTGTTTGTTCATAAAGACGGCAAATCTGTCCGGTTAACGCTGGATGAAAGGACCGGTATGGTCTTTAATGTCCCTCTGTTTTCTCGTGTCTTGTTTCTCTGTTTTCTCGGTTTAGTGATGGTTTAATTTTGGTTTTGTTTTTGGCAGGTTCTGGGTTTGTCTCAAATGATCTTTATTTCCATGGATTATTCAGTGCTTCAATCAAACTACCTTCTGATTATTCAGCTGGAGTAGTTGTTGCTTTTTATGTAAGTAAAAAACAATTATAATGATCTTGTTCTCATAATATGATTGATTTTTACTATTGATCTTCGGTCTTAGTAAATTTTGTTGGAATTGATATTTTCAGATGTCAAATGGAGATACGTATGAGAAGAGTCATGATGAGATTGATTTTGAGTTTCTTGGTAACATTAGAGGAAGAGAATGGAGGATTCAGACAAATATTTATGGTAATGGTAGCACTCATTTGGGAAGAGAAGAGAGATGTAATCTTTGGTTTGATCCTACTGAAGATTATCATCAGTACAGTATCCTCTGGTCTGATTCTCACATCATGTAAGTTAAATGGAATGAACTACAAAAACTCATTCATCTCCTAGTTGCTCTCTTTGTTTGTTTGATTGTCTTAAATAAATAACAAGAAAACCATAGAATCTTGAAAGGAGGTTAGGTACTTGACCCCATTAGATTTAATTTCCTTTGGTGTTCAATACTTTCCTCTTCTATTTAAGGAAACCCAAAGTGGGGTTTAATATTTTGAGGGATCTTTTGTTTTTTTTTATGCTCAAATTTCTTCTAGTGGAAACTTTTGTGATGCTTGGACATCATTTACTCTTGGGCTGTTCTGTTCTTGTCAATTTCAAGCTTGTGAGCCCCCAAAAAATGGTTTACAGCTTTCGATCTTTGGCATCAACAAAGACCCCATACAAAGTTGTGTTTTTATATAGGGGTCCCCAATCGAAGTTGTGAATCTTTATTTAGTTCATCAAAAGCTGGAGTATTTACGCCAGAAATACCTTTTAGGTTAATGTTTTTTTTTTGTTTTAATAACTAACCTTTTCAGCTGCTTTATTTCTGGCTATCCAGATTCTACGTAGACAATGTTCCAATCAGAGAGGTGAAGCGAACATCATCAATGGGCGGTGACTTCCCGTCGAAGCCCATGTCACTCTACACAACAATATGGGACGGTTCAAAATGGGCAACTAACGGTGGCAAGTACGGTGTAAACTACAAATATGCGCCTTACACCGCACGGTTCTCTGACCTAGTCCTGCATGGCTGCCCTGTGGACCCAATCGAGCAGTTTCCAAAGTGCGACGAAGGAGCCACCGAGTATATCCGTGCGGCGCAGGAGATTAGCCCGTCACAGAGGGCTAAAATGGAGGTTTTCAGGCGCAAACACATGACTTACTCGTATTGCTATGATCGGACAAGGTACAAGGTTTCTTTGCCGGAGTGCGTTGTGAATCAAGCAGAGGCTCAGCGGCTTAGGGTTTATGATCCAGTCACGTTTGGTGGGACTCCGAGGCGCCACCGCAGCGGAAATCACCGGAGCAAGAGAGGCCGTATGGATGGAACAGAGTCGATATGATTGGTTGTACATTGTCATTAAATCATGGTATCGGTTTGGATTGGGGAATGGGGGTTTCTATAATAAGTCCTTTTATCGGTATACTTTCGTTACAATGCATTTTTATCATTCACAGTTAGAGAGGGGGGGGGGGGGGGGGAGAGTTTTGTTCCTTTGTTGCTTGTATATGAAATAAAATGATTTATTTATTTGAGAGATTTGGAGTTGTTTGAACAATTTTATGATAAAATTTATCTCTTGTTTTTGTGAATATATTCCGTTTAACGAATACTCGAGTTGTATTTTCTTGTCATTTTATTCGTATATGGACACATCTGTGATTAATTTAGTTTCAATTTGGGTACTTTATAGACTAAAGTTTTGTCTCTCTTTCACTTGTTTTATTCAGTGGGTCCAACGAATGTTATTATATTTAACTGTGTCTGGCCTGTGGCCATGTTCATGCACATATGTATATACATTCAGTGACAATTCATATAAACCATTAGGTCGTGTCTAAATTATATATGTACAAATGTTTTTGAAGCTTAGCTCATTTTCATTGTCGAGTGTCGCATTTTAGGGTCCATCTAAAGAGATAAGACTTGTGGAAAATTAGCTTAAATCATTCTCATTGTGTTGTTTCACAGATGTCGATGTTTTTTTTTATTTTGCCAGCTATTGTCTATCCGGAAACCCTCTGCATGCTCCCAAAGCTCTTATCATCCCGAAAGTACCGTTTTCAATTTTCCCTTTTCGAGTCGGATCAAGTCAATGTGGGTTGGAACGGCCGTTAATCGATTATTCGAAAAAGAAAACTCCCTTTTGATAAAAAAAATTATTGGCATCAATGGTTAAGACTTAAGAGTTGATGTTATTATATATTGTGTTAATACACTGCTAAAAAAACGCATTGCTTAACTTAAAAACTGGATCTATTGCCAAAAAAAAATTCTTTAATCAATTAATTCCTCACAAAGAGGTAAGTTTCTTCAACCATCCTCTTTAGACTGATATAGTGTTTGGCCCATTGGCTGTTTGCTTTAAATGGTTTCATTTCTAAACCTAAGATCTTATTCCTTTTCTAAGGTTTGGTATTCGCTCTCAGAATCCTAGCTGCTCCATATTCTACAGACCTAGACTGCTCAGACTCAAATTGGAATTACCCTGGATTCGACTATAAATTGGAACCCTGATGTCAAGGAATGATAATGCATTAATTAATGTCCTTAAACTTGTTGTTCCTTTTTAAAGTGTTCAGTATATAATAGCTAGAACTATGTGCACTTATTTTATCAATTTGAACATGCTAAAGGCACTAGAATTACATCATTTTTATGGTAATTTTGGTTTTGGACACGAAAAATATGTTTTAGGTTTGATAAAAAAAAGAAAATGTTTTAAATATGATAATTCCTACTGTAAATATATGCATGAAATAAGTATTTGTTAAAATGCATTGCTGATCTAGGATCTGTTAATTTGGTAGTAAATTTAACCCAAAACTAGATTTTGACCCACTTTTTTTAAGGGCGGGTATATTTTTGGAAAATTATTTTACGTAATGAAAATTATTATTTTTGATAAATTGTATATTTTAACTTTTTATGAAATTTCTTTTAAATTTACTTCTATGACTTACTTTTTTATTTTAAATATGTCTAAGTTTTCGAAGACTCTAAATAATTCTAACCCGTTATATGATTTTATTTATTGAACCCAAAGTTAAAATTGTTTTACACTGATTTTTTTAATTCAAATAAAATATTTTATATCTTCAACACTCTCTGTATTGAAAAATTCATTTGTGCATTTAAAAAAAAACTATAATTTTAGTAAATTTAGTTTAAATTAGTTTATCTAATTTAGTTTTTATTTTAAATGAAACTATTTTTAAGAAGTTGAGATAATTCAGACATGTATCATGAGTTTGTTGATTTAATTATTTTTTATTTCAACTTGATTTTATTTTGAGGTTTCATTTAATAAATGCTTTCAAACAATTAATAATGTGAAAGATCTTATAAATAATCACATATATTATATTTTTAAAATTTAATGTGAAATATAAAAACCTTAATTTAAGTTGGTATATGAAATTGGTCTTCTTGTTGTATTATTTATATATATATATATTAAATACTTTTTTTTTGATAATGGCTATTGGAAAATATTTTAGTAAAAATAAAATTTTGAATATATGCATAAGTTAAATCAATTTTTGATATAAATCAAGTTTAAATTATTATTTTGATTTGAAATATTTATAAAATTTTAAATTTTATTTTATGATTATTTAGACAAAAAAATGTTCTTAGGTAATTAGATTAGTTCATTCCATATATTTTAAAAATGATCCAAGTAGATAGTTTTTATAATATAATGGATTTTTAATTTTTATTAATAACATAAGCCATTATTGTTTTTATTCTTGACATACTTTTATCCATGTTTCAAAATTTTGTTTTTTTTTGCATTAGTTTTCTATGAATTATTATTAATTTTCTGATATTTGTTTTTGAAAATTGAACTCTTGATATTTTTATATTTGACTAACCTAAATAAGGTAATAATTATGTATTTACAACTTCTTATATAATATAGAGGTCATTATAATATACTATTTATATTTCAGTTTGTGTTTTTATTTTCACCATAAAGAATTGTAAATATAGTGACATAATTGTAAATAAAAAGAAATATAAAAAGGATATTATTTAATTTATTGTAAAAAATGGATAAATGTGTATATAAAAAGAAGTATTAAATATGTTATCAATGTTTCCAAATAATTCTCATTTATTATTAATTTATTGAAAATACAGTGGCTAAATGTGTAAATAAAAGAAAGTACGCATCTCTACTATTCATGTTTCCAAACATATCTCACTTATTCTACTATCCTTGTTTCCAAACATCTCCAAAATGTACTTCAACTTTAATAAGATAATCCTACTGTAAATATATGCATGAAATAAGTATTTGTTAAAATGCATTGCTGATATAGGATCTGTTAATTTGGTAGTAAATTTAACCCAAAACTAGATTTTGACCCGCCTTTTTTAAGGGCGGGTATATTTTTGGAAAATTATTTTACGTAATGAAAATTATCATTTTTGATAAATTGTATATTTTAAATTTTTATGAAATTTATTTTAAATTTACTTCTATGACTTATTTTTTTTTAAATATGTCTAAGTTTTCGAAGACTCTAAATAATTCTAACCCGTTATATGATTTTATTTATTGAACCCAAAGTTAAAATTATTTTACACTGATTTTTTTTAATTCAAATAAAATATTTTATATCTTCAACACTCTCTGTATTGAAAAATTCATTTGTGCATTTTTAAAAAAAACCTATAATTTTAGTAAATTTAGTTAAAATTTAGTTTATATAATTTAGTTTTTATTTTAAATTAAACTATTTTTAAGAAGCTGAGATAATTCAGACCTGTATCATGAGTTTGTTGATTTAATTATTTGTTATTTCAACTTGATTTTATTTTGAGGTTTCATTTAATAAATGCTTTCAAATAATTAATAATGTGAAAGATCTTATAAATAATCACATATATTATATTCTTAAAATTTAATGTGAAATATAAAAACCATAATTTAAGTTGGTATATGAAATTGGTCTTCTTGTTGTATTTTTTATATATATATTAAAAACATTTTTTGATAATGGCTATTGGAAAATATTTTAGTAAAAGTAAAATTTTGAATATATGCATATGTTAAATCAGTTTTTGATATAAATCAAGTTTAAATTATTATTTTGATTTGAAATATTTATATACAATTTTACATTTTATTTTATGATTAGTTATATATTTTAAAAATGATCTAAGTATATAGTTTTTAAAATATAATGGATTTTTAATTTTTATTAATAACATAAGCCATTATTGTTTTTATTCTTGACATGCTTTTATCCATGTTTCAAAATTTTATTTTTTTTTGCATTAGTTTTCTATGAATTATTATTAATTTTCTCATATTTGTTTTTGAAAATTGAACTCTTGATATTTTTATATTTGACTAACCTAAATAAGGTAATAATTCTGTATTTACAACTTTTTATATAATATAGAGGTCCATATAATATACTATTTATATTTCAGTTTGTGTTTTTATTTTCACCATAAAGAATTGTAAATATAGTGACAGAATTGTAAATAAAAAGAAATATAAAAAGAATATTATTTAATTTATTGTAAGAAAATGGATAAATGTGTATATAAAAAGAAGTATTAAATATGTTATCAATGTTTCTAAATAATTCTCATTTATTATTAATTTATTGAAAATACAGTGGCTAAATGTCTAAATAAAAGAAAATACACATCTCTACTATTCATGTTTCCAAACATATCTCATTTATTTTACTATCCTTGTTTCCAAACATCTCCAAAATGTACTTCAACTTTAATAAGATAGATAGACTAGGTGTTTTCATGCGCGATGCGCAGATATTAAAATCTAAAAATATAATTATTTTATAGAAATAGAGTTTTGAATTTTATATTTTAATTTCATTAGTTAAAATATAAAGCCATAATGATTTTTTCTAGTTTGATTTATCCAAGTTTACTTTAACTTTTAAATTTTATTTTATTTAAGTTTTAATAAAAATAATTATGTTTTATAATGTTATTTTACTCATATTATACTTTATTCAGTTACTTTTATTTAAACATGTGTATTGTAAATATATAAGTTAGTTATAATAAATATACATTAAATATATATAACATAATGATAAAATATATAATTATAACTATACTTTTTAATAATATAAAATATGATTCATAAAATATTCATAATTTTTATTTATATATACAATATATTATTTTAATATATATATATATATATATATATATATATATATATATATAAGTTATTAGGTATTACCATATTTCTAAAATTTTACCAAAATAAATATTTTTGAAATAAAATTTATTAGTTATATTACTATATTGTGAAAATCTGCCTAAAATATAAATCTGTATATAGAAAATAGTTATGACCATATTTAAGAAATATTATCAATAACATAAATCTCGATATAGTAAGTTAATGCCATTTCTTTTAAGACATGTCATCATTTTTTTGTTAAGAATGAATGTAGTGGCGACATATGTACAAATCACTTCTCAAATAATATATATGAGATATCCAGATTTTTTGAACTCTCACAATTTCTAATTTTGTGGTTATGTCCTTATTATTTGATTTGAAAGCTGAATTTGCTAAAATTTGGGTTTGGGATGGTCCAATTACCACCCACGCATTCATACCATTTTCCTTTATTAACATACTGTATAAGATATTTTATAACATAAGATATTTTATAACACATGTGGGTTTTCTTTCGTGTTCGCATAAATAATTTTCTTAAAATAATTTTATGTAAAACAAAACTCTGAATTCATCAATATTTATTGTTTTCTACTTTTTTTTGTTTGACATATAATGGTTTTTAAGAAACTGATTATTAATGTTTTATAGAATTTCAAGATCATTATGATAGACATGAGCAGCGCAAGACGGCGAGATCTGGTGGGTGATGGAAAAATAGAACAGGTTACCGGTTAGAGGTGGTGAGGAAGCTACGAGGGTAGAGGAGAGGCTTAGCCAAAAGGCACGATCGAGGTGAGTCAGAAGCGAAAGTGTAACGTCCTGACCTTGCTCACATCTAATGGGTCATTCATGTTAGCTCTCTCAGTTCGTAAGTTCCATCCCGTTCTAACAGTCGGTCCATTATTTTTTTTTTAAAGGCCCAAAGTCATTGTTTACTGACTATGCAATCACCACATGATCTTTTTCCGTGTTTTGTCACACTCGCATGCTATCGCAAATCATTTTCTGATATGTCACACATCTTTTCACTACTTCAGCTCAACCACACTTAACTCTTGAGTTCTAAACGGATGTGTTCATGAAGGTAAACGCACTTTGGTGACATAGATAGCCAAATTAGTTCTCTTAAGCCTTTCCATATATCACAATTCATGATGTTATAATTCACTCCTTCTCAAAGAACACAACGTTTTCGTTGCGTCCCACGACAGCTCTCAAGATGTCTCTCGGATCAGAATTGAAATGGCTAACCAGCTATGATACCACTTGTAACACCCTGACTGTCCACAACTAACAGGCCACCCACATCTGCTCTCTCGGCTCGTGAGTCTCATCCCGTTCCAACTCGTGAGTGGTTGGAAGAAGCTTTTGATGCGGCAGCTTTGGGAGATACTTTTTTTATTTTATTTTTGAAACTAAGAAATATTATTAGAGCGAATTCCTTTTTTTTTGGTTTGGGAGTCCAATATCTTTTGGCCATTAATCTTGCCTCAAGTGTGGTTTTATTCTACCACACATTGTAATGCATAAGCGTAATTTCCAACTTGTTAATTCAAAACCATATGTTCACACATCAAAATTATATATAGATATGTAGAGCTATAATATATTGATGCAGAAAGAATCCAATGATATCCACATCATGCCATCTCACATATTCAACACAGCAATCTATATGGATGCATCGTTTATAAATAAACACTCTCAAATTATTTTAACTCACTCTTTTTAGAGGAATAATCTTTAAAAGAGACCAAAATTCTTAGACTTTTTGGACAATGTGGATTGGTGAAGAACATTGCCGGAAATGTCATAGAAGACAAACTTAACTTTAGAGTGAGTGATGTGAAGAGACATGAAACCTTGTCCGTCGTAATAAAGTTTGAGTTCTTTTGGATCCCATGGCTGAATATCTCCTCTCCATGCCTTTGATCCGCCTCCGCTTGTCAGATATTGAATTCCACTTCACAATTCCAAAAAAAAAGTTTCTTTTAAAAATAAACATTTAAACTGAACTAAGTTCGTATAAACACAAGTTCGCTTACAAAATAACTGGTACAATTAAAATTAATAAATAAAGATAAGTAGATTTTTACCCTTCAGAACCAATGTGTTGCAAGCAATGATCATGCCCGTTTATGTACAAGTCCACTTTATTCTCCTTCAAAAGTAAATACAAAAAATTACAACAAATTTACTAGGAAATATATCATACAAAAAATAAATATGCAATAGTAATTCCAGAAAATGATTATTGAGAGCTATTTACCTCAAGAATTGGAACAATTTGATCTACTAGCTCTTGAGTCGCACCATGTTCACCTGCTGTTTTGATCCCATGATGTCCCACGACAAATTTCCATGTGGCTCGCGACTTCTTAATCTCTAAATCTAAATCCTAACATCTCAATAATAGAAATTAGAATAATTAGAAAATGTCAAAACCAAAACGAAGATTTATTCGTCCTGAAACAGATTGTATTTACATGTAAGAGTTTGGAGATATATCTATTTCTGGGTAAGACGTTACTCCAATCGTAAGAGTGATCTTCTGGATCTGTGAAGTATTTATTTACAAATGGATTTGTGTCCACAAAGAAAAACTCCACCATTCCTATAATCACCAAAACACTTATCATTAATCTTTAGTAACTAAAGTATATATCATCAACCTTGGATTTATTACGCAGCAGTACATTAAAAATCCAAATTTTTAGTCTGGATCTGTTAAAATTAAGAAATCGTTTGTGTCAAATTCAACGTCCTAAAAAATAGAATATGTATTGGACCTGAGCATAAGACAAAAGATCTGCGACAAATCCATCTCCAATCTTTTTGGGTGAGAACTTCACTTAATTGTGCTGAAACATTTCCTCTGTAGTCATGGTTCCCCAAAACTGCAAAAATATTTAAGTGTGTACCACACGCCTTTATTAGGAATGTTTTCTCACTAGCACAAATGGTTAAATCATTAAAAAATATAATTATGTATTAGTTAGATGTAATGAATTTAATTTCGAGTAAGTCAAATTACCAGAATACCACTGTTTTTGGAGACTAGGATGAGTGTAGATATGAGAGAAAGAAGCTTCAAAAGAAGGATCAGTGTCTCCTTTTAAACCATCGTCATAAAAATTATCTCCTACTGATATCACAAAATCTATGTCTAGTTGCTCTCCAACAATTCCCATCTGCCAAATTGTCAAAATTTTCAGTTTTTTATTTCTAAATATAAATAAATTCTTAATTATTCCCAAAAAATAAAAAATCGTAGGATGTTCACTTGATCGTGTCAGGTACTTTCAGAAATTAATTACATGAGGTGTGCAATTTTTTTATTTGATTAATAATACAAACGTATTATTGAAAATAACTTTTACTCTATTGCTGCCAAAGAAAGGGTCGTTTAAGTTAGAACTTAATATATTCTTTTGTACGCCAAGTGTTATTTATGTTATTATGTATAGTCTTATATTAAATAATTAAATAATCATTAGTAAAAAGGATAACAAAATGAACCATCGAATGTTTGAATAAAATGTCAACTTCCCTTTCAACGTTCAAGGAATGTATTTAGTTTAGGATTTGGAGTACTTTGTATTAAAATAATAAAACTTTTAAAACAAAGTTTAAATGTTAGTATAATTCAGTGTTATTACACATAATATGATTTTTTATTATATTCTAAAACCACTATTAATATGTTTTGGTGGATCCGATTGTGATTCTTGGTAAAACCTTTTGCACCAGGGATATATGTGTCAAATTCGAGTCTTAGCAGCTACGAGAATTGATTTAACAATCGGTTCTTATTTTGGCTCAACAAGATTATGAGTTTCGGTTTAGAGCTGCTTGTCTTATCTAAGTTCTAGTGGAAATTTAATTAATAAATCATTTTTTCTAATATTAAATTATAATAATAACTTTCTATATTCACCTAAATTTTATAATTTATTAGAAACTAAATCATTTTGAATATTCTTAAATGTAATGAAAGGTGTATTTGATATTAGAATATGGAATGATTTGTATTAAATGACAAATATTATGTTACTCAGATATAAATTTTAAATATCTTTCAAATTCTTGTATTATAGACTTATGATTTCTATATGGACTACAAAATTTATTATTATTATTTTTAAATATCTTTCAAATTCTAAGTGTTTTGATGCAATCTAGTTAACAATACAAAAATCTCAATTTAATGGGCTCAGATGACATTTTATCTTAATATTTTTTTTTATGATTTTGTGTGAATTAATTTTTTATTTTATTTTATAGTTAAACACTCCATCTAGAAAATGAAATTTTATATTTATAGTCAAGAAATTCCACTAAAAATATTACAATCACAATAATTTGTCCAATATTTCAAATAATTTTAGTAATAATAGATTTCAAAATTACAATTCATAAACATTAAAGTTTATAAGAAATCTCCGATATCAGATAGAGCACTTTGGAGAATATGCTTTTTAATGAACCATATGGGCTCTTCGATTACAATACTCAAGTCAATGTCTATATATTGCGTAGAATGAGTGACTTCCAGTTAGGAAGATATGGACGCAACATACGCATATGGCATATATATATATATATATATATATATATATATATATATATATATATATATATATTCACATATTGAATAATTTAATATTGTTTCTTCTATAGTTACGCGTTTCGTCAAACCCGATAACACAACTTTGACAAAAAAGAGTATATCAACTTTCAAACTTATATGAAGAACAAACAGATCAAATTAAGTACACATTTCCACTAAAAATTTAACCTAATCACTTGAATGTATACACAAACAGATATTTATGATCCAAAAAGTGCATTTCTATCTTACAAGCCAAACATCTATTGTGTTTGCATCGTAGATCTAAGTTGGGTAGTATACGTGAGTAAGTTTATATATGCTTTACACGTGATCGTTTTGTCACTTTTGACAGAAATATGTCTTGAGGGCGTTATATAGAATCAATAAGCTATATTGATTATCTGGTAAAAATAAGTTATTACCTGGTGAGCAACGAGCGATTGATTAAAACTTCCTTTCCGACCCCAATCTCCAAAGACAAGAATGTCCAAAGAGCCATCAGATTTCACCGGATGCCCAAACCTTTCAAGCTTCGAGAAAGAACCATTAATGAAGATACATAGAATTAGAAACATCAAACGCAAACTAAACGTCAACAGATCCATTTGATCTGACTTCTTAGTTATGTTCTCTCATCTTAAAAAACCCAGTAAACAATGTATATATATACAGAGAGGAGTCTAGATGCCAATTAATGCTAGATGAATCCGCAAGGAAAACACGGTCTATAAATTATTGCAAAACTGATATAAACAATTTACTATGAAAATTAAGAGGACTTTGAGCCTCTGACTTTCAAAATAAAAATTAAGAAGACTTGACAGCTTTTATGATAAAAACTATTTTAAGTAAGATATGGCCATGCTCCATGTTACTCACACGTTAGACCATCTTCAATGTTGTTTTATTTTCTATTTTTATTTCATTTTGAAGCAAATTATATTTCAATGGTGTTTTATTTGTTGCTTCAAAATGAAATAATAAACAGTGTTACTTCAAATTTAAAGCAATATTTTTCATTATTTCATATGAACCAGAACTTTCTAAGTAATAATTAATCTTTAACTTTTACTTATTCTGATCTTTTACCGTAATAAATTATATATGTTAATAGAACTGAATCAATTTCAATTTTTAGACTATTTTTTTCATCTAATTATATATTTATATTGAAAAACATGAGCATATTCATTTAAGAACTTTAACTCGTTTAAAATTTTTGTAATAACTTTTTAAACCATTGGTTTTAATTTATGTTCAACATAACTTTTTAAACCATTGATTTTATAAAAAAATCTCATGTTTTTTTTCATCTCATGAAAATGTTATCTCTCTTTAATACATGCGATTTACTTAGTATTCGTACATTATTAATAATGTAGATATATGAATATCGATTTGGTTAGATACACTTTTGAAATGTAATCAATTAATTTAAATTGATTTAAAATGCAGTGACAAAATATATAAATAAAAAGAAATATAAAAAGAAAGTACTTAATTTATTGTAAATGCAATAGCTAAGTGTATAAATAAAAGAAATTATCAAAATAGTGTTATCCAAGTTACCAAACAATTCTCATTTAAACTGCTATCCATGTTTCTAAACAGTACCCAAAATTACTCCAGTTTTAATAATATAGATGTAAGATACATGAACTCAAACGTTACTTCTAAACACTTTTATTAATCATTTAAAAAATATAAGATGTCTTTTTGACAAAATATGGTGATCTGTGTTTGTTTATTCATGTTATGTGATAAATTTCTTATATGATAATGTTTACTTTATATTATTAGATAATAATTATGTTGGATTATTGTTAAAATAAAATAATTGGATAAAATTATTAAATATGAAAAGGTATAAGGTGTCATTAATAATTAATAATAAAATAGATATGAAATATATTTGAAATATTCCTTTTACAAGAAAGAAATAAAGCAAACTATGGGAGAAAATGTGCTTCATTTTTGCCTTATATTTTTGATAAAGTGCATTTTTGGACCTAAAACTGAAGCAAACCATTGGAGATGCCTAAGGTCAGATGACATATTTTTCTGATTTCAGTTTTACTATTTTCTTATAATTACATATAGTACTTTCCCCTATTTATGTCAATATTAATTTTATTGGATATTCGATGAATGCATATAATCTTTCAAGTTTTGTAATAATTAGTAAAATATCCAAATAATTCGGATCTTCGAGGTTTAACTAATTTAATCATAGAAGATTATATTAAGGATTTCTTTCTTTACAGGAACAATCATAACAATAATTGAAACATATACAGATAGTCGGATATTATACTAATGAATTATACAAAGTAATGTGGAAAAAAAAGGTAATGTGGACACTTTAACCGACAAACAAATAAAAGGCAGGCAAATGTGTACACACGTATCTTCTTTTTACTCGGCTATATACTGTGAAAACTATACAAAAATCATCACTATAGAGACTATGATATTTATTAATTTATAAAAAGAATTAAAACATTTCTCTATTTTAGAATATAATTTTGCAAATAATAAAATAGCTAATTTTAGAAATTTGAATTTTATATCAGTTTTACTATATTCTTTGGTGTATATAAAAGTATTTTGTTATATTTAAATATGGCTTTAAATATATTTATACTAAATATTTGATATCAAAGTAGCGGAATGTTAAGACTATCTACTCGAAATCTGTAAAATTTAGCAATTTACTATATTTATTAATTTATCGAGTATGTATATTGGAGTAGAAATAAAGTATAAAATTTTGGACATGGATAAGAGCTTATCCAGATCGAGGGACATGGATAATAGAGTTTGGTCCAACAGTTACGGATCTTAAAGCATATTGCTGGAAAGTGTGTTGTCCACCAAAGATGAACCACTTTCTGTGGCAGTTGTTGTCAGGATGTATACCTGTTAGAAAAAATCTAAAGGCCCGGGGTCTCAAGGGAGATATTGGATGTGATAGATGTGGAGCAGCAGAGGAATCTATTAATCATGTATTTTTTGAATGCCCACTAGCAGTACAGGTTTGGGCATTATCGGAAATTCTTACGCATCCGGATTATTTTCCAGGACAATCCTTGTTCACGAATATGGATTATTTATTCTGGAGAATAAAACCTGCAATGGACGATCATCATTTTGCATGGATACTTTGGTACATATGGAAATGAAGAAACAATAAGGTTTTTAATAACTTGGACACGGACCCAAGGAATACTCTTAAATTGGCTATGTCTGAATCTTTACTTTGGTCAGATGCACATAAAATGATACTGCAGAAGAACCAGACTTTAGCAGCATCTGAGTCTGTCTTATCGATTCGATCCGCACGATGGTGTTTTACAGATGGATCTTGGAAATCGGAAGATACTTTTTCGGGTCAGGGATGGTATAGCACTTTGGAAGGATTTGAAGCTTTGCTGGGAGCTAGAAATACAAGGGCAAGTCAATCGCCTTTACACACGGAGGTGGAGGCTCTCATATGGGCAATGGAATGCATGCGGAACTTAAAACAGTATAATGTTACTTTTGCAACATATTGTTTTCAATTGGTGAAGATGGTTTCGGAACCAGAAGAATGGCCGGCGTTTGCAAGCTATTTAGAAGACATCAGAAGTCTCAAGAGAAGTTTTCACAGCTCAGAGATTATTCATATATCAAAGACGCAAAACAAAAAGGCGGATAGCTTTGCACGTAGTGTAGTGTGAGACAACAAACGTCGTTTACTGTCCATATGGATACAGAGCAACCAGTTTGGTTTACATAATCCACATGAGTCTGTAATCTTGTTAACAAAGAAAAATTATAAAATTTTAAATTAATAAATAAGATAAATAAATATTTTTTTTAATTTTAAATTAAATTACTGTAAAATATTATAAATAAGGAAAAATAAGAAAATAACCTTTTGAAAACTTATGTACAAGTGGTGGATTGTTTGTTCTTTATCAACACTGATTTTTTTATTTATTTTTTCAAATATTTCAATATAATTTTTATATTGTTCTTTGACATCTACAAGTGTATTAATTGCATTTAAAGTACATGTTTTCTATATACCAACTAATCAAATAAAAATAAAATGAAATTTTTATTAGTAGGATTTCATCAATAAATATACCGTAAAATCATTGCTTCTTTCTTATTTTATTACATAAAAAGAGTTATGTCATTTAATAATTATATGAATTAAAATGTTATATTTTTAATATTATTAATTTGTATAGAGTCTTTACTGTCTGTATATATCATATGTAAATTTCCTTTTCTTACACTTTATGTGCGTTATGTTTTTTTATATATCATATGTAAATTTCCTTTTCTTACACTTTATGTACGGTATGTTTTTTTTAGCGCTGATTTATTATGATATTGCAGCTAAGAAAGATCACATAGACGTTTTGACAACCGACAATATTACATGTCTTATGAGATCTACACTTAACTTTATCATCTGAATCGTCATGTGATCTCTTTTACGTCTTTCTTCCGTATTGTACATTAATAAATCACTCACTCTAAGATTTGAAACCTATATTTTCTATAATCTTCAAGAAATTTTGTAGTCTGAGATTCGAATCTCAGACCTGGTGTAGAAATCTAAACAACACTAGGCTATGTGCTAATAGGTAATTAATCGTATCACATGAATATAATTAAACATTATGCGCTGGAAAATAATTGCGGATTATTTTATCAATGACTAGGGTCCGGTCCCACCCTACCGGTGAGATGTGAATTGTAAAATAATTTCACTAGCTAAAGTATAAGTATAATAAATATTGCTTGTTTTAATTTATTTAGATTTTCCGTTTGTTCTTGCGAGACATGTATGATATTATGAAATATTGTTTAACAATCATTGGTTGTTTTCATGTTTCATATTTTTACATTTGTTAGAGTGAGGCATGTATGTGAGTTTGATATATTGTTTGAGTTTTGTTTTAATTTGATAAGTTCTTGGTAGCTACGCAAATTTTGAAATTATGGAACTCTGAACACAAATAATAACTGTTTCATGTTTCGTAGAGCGCCAAAACAGTTCAAGAAATGTATGCATAAGCGAGTAATATTTTTTATGGTAAACACAAAGAAACTGATATTCTTATTTAATTTTTTTTGGGATTTTTCCTGATGGAAATTATGTAATTTTAATTTTTTTCCCCAAAAAAGAAAAGCAAATTATATTATGTATGCTAGTACTTTATCTTAATACGATCGCTTCTTTTAAGATGCAATGTAACCATACAATCAACGCAAGAGGTTGAGCAGATCATGCACATACCAATTTTTGTTCAAATTAAAGTCAAGAGATTTCTAAACATCAACGATCATGTAATGATAATCAATTGGTTAAAGGGTGATCGAAAATCCATACAATTCGACAGTCTCGCGAAAGAATAAGAATATTATGCCCTTTTTCAAAAAAAAAAAAGAATAAGAATATTCCATATTTAAATACATTACTTCAGTATCAAAGCACCAATGTAATAGGTCACCAATATTGACGAACCAAACTCATATACGGACAATGTACTATTACATGATCATGTTGATGTCTGCTATGAATGAAATAATCACACTGAGAACTCACAATGGCACTGATAATTGAATACCAAAGCATAGAATCAAGACCATCAGATTTATCAAAATACCTCCCGTTTCCTTCTTCCAATTGTCGATTTCATTGGTAGCTTTTCCTGTATTTTCTCCAAATCAGCTTCCAAAGAGCTGATAGAAGATTCTAGCTTTCACCCTAAAATTCAATAAATTTTATATTAATTGACCAAGAAAAAACGCTTACATTAGTACAACTTGAGTTCCATTCATTAGAAAGCAGTATGTCAACTCAGCAAATCAGCTAGCGTATTGCAGAGTTTGACACTACGATTTTTACAAACTTACATATACTGACCCTTACACTCTTGGTAAGTAGAAAATACCTGCCTATAAATTTCACAAAGCGGTAGTGCCTTTCTCTCTATGAGGCCTGTGGAAGTTAAAAATGCAACAACAGCATGATGCACAACAAAATATTTATTCTTAAACATAAACGGAAAACAGCTGAAAAGTTGACTTCGGAGTCGTAGCTATATGTTAGCACATAAATGGGCAGCAGAAATCAATAGAGATTAAAACTATGGTATGAAAAAGTTCGAATATATCTCATATTTAACCAGAAATATAGAGCATAAGAGACATACTGGTATTTCAACTTAGCAAGCTGATTACTCAGATTCAGCCTTTCTTCAGCCACTTCCTGAGCCTCTTTAAGCTGCTTTTCTTCATATTCACGTATGTTAGAAACACTAACAGAATGGCTAAAATCCTTATAGATACGGTCCACAATCTCATTGATTCTTTTCTCCAACTTCCTAATTTATGTATTTCTCTTATCAACTTCGGCTCTTGACTACAATACCAATGGCATTCAGTCATGTTACTGCCATCAGGTTTGAATCTATGCCAAAATAGCAGAAAATATATTATAGTACCTTAGAAAGTTCAAGATTTATGCGTTTACTTTCTTCAGTAGTGTCCCGCTTCTCTTGCTCAAGATGTGGAAGTTTGTCTTTGATGCTTTTCTGTAAAAAAAAAAAGATCCACTAAGTAGTAAGTCCTGAACAGTGCACACTGAAGTAAATTATAAAAGTGACCATCTTGAAAAAGATAAATTGGTAGTTTACCTTCTCAATTTCCGCATACCGAATCTTTTTTCAAGTCCACTTATTTTACCAGATATTTCGGACTCCTTTATCTGCGTATCTCGAATACATCCAACCTTTTCCAATTCTTGTTCATATTCTTCTTTCTTTTTCAACAGTCCTGCACAACCAAAATGACGATGAATCTTAAGACACCTGAGAGGGAAGGCACTTCAAAACAAGCTGGTGACACCAATTACTCAAACCTTCAATTTTCTTATCATCCCATTTGTTAGACGTTGCTTCCATTCCACCACTGGTACCACCAGTCATTGTTCCCGCTTTCGTGAGTAATATATCATCATCAGTAACAACTGGAAATAATAGAAATCAGGAAACTTAGACACCTTTAGTGAGAGCATATGAGAAAATTAACAAGGAAACAGGAACATACCTTTGAAAATCTCTCTTCAGTCAAGCTAGGAACCTTGGCTTCTTCAAGATCGTCACAAACAATATCGTCCAGATGCCATAATCAAAGTTGATTTAGCACCTTCAAGTACATTAATCAAGAGAGCATATAATGAACAATGAAGAACAAAACTCAGAAAACAAACAGTATTCAAATACATCAAAGAGACAGACATAAAGAGAGAAAGAGACATAATCTTCTCTTCTAGCACCGTATTAGTTGAGGATAAACCATCAAACCCACAACAAATCCTACCATCTCAAATTCTCTAGATGCCATAAGGAACAACCTTGGCGAGAGCGTCGAAGTCTGACTGCGCAAGAATAGCATCAGAAGCAGGCATCTTTGTAATCCTTGATAGTATTCCAATCTTTTTGCAGAGGAGAGACGGTAATATATTTATACCCGATTTCGTCGACAAACAGAGCAACTGAAGGTCTCATAGTAGGCTTACGAATTAAGTGGATTTAAGACATAAATCACACCGTATACCGTTACAGAAACTGGATCGTCCCAACGCCGATCTAAGAGTAACGAAGAACGCGAAGAAAAATCAGAGCATAGGGTTTCACTCTACTGTGGTCGCTGGGCCGCAAAAAGAACAGAGCGTGAGGCAAAGTCCAGTTGAAGCCCGAAAGACAAAATACGAAACTATGCGTTTAATTAAAAGGGGACACATGTCGTCACGATTCTGTTCAAATTAATGACAGGTCACCTGAGTTGGATAGCTTATGAGGGATAGGAACTCTATTTTATATAGATATAAACAAGGGTCGGTCCGCCCTTCGGACAAGATTTAAAATTTAACAAATTTTAGAATGGGTATAGTTTGTGTTATATTAAATTTCCTATATTAGTTAGGTTTTTACAGATTTTAATAAATTTCATAGAAAATTTAATAAGGGCAAATCTCCAAAATAGCACATTCCTAAGTTTATATCACAAAAATAGCACTCAAAAACTAAAATGACCAAAATAACATTTTATCTTTTGAAAAATATAATTTTTTTTTATTTTTCAAAATTTGAAATCTTATCCCGAAAACCTCACTTCTCAATTCTAAACCCTAAAACCTATATCCTAAACCCTAAACCCTAAAATCTAAACCCTAAACCCCACCCCTTAAGTGCTATTTTGTGACTTTTGACTTTGAATGCTAGTTTGGGAACAAAAACTTCATTTAGTGCTATTTTGATTTTTTTTCTCATTTAATAATTATGTTGCCATTAATCCGAGATTTGTATATAACTACAAAATAAGATTTGTGTGTGCATGAAATGTAAAAAATGAAAATAGGGTGCAGAGTAATAGTGATGGTAGTTTTGGGAACGATGTTTGTTGATGAAACATCAAAGTCGTACTGGTGCCGCTTGCTTTCATTGCAAGTAATAAGAGATTTCAAGTAAATGAAATAAGTTTGATATAGTTGCATTATATAAAGTGTAGTTATAACCTTTGTTGTTCGAATATCCTTGAAGATTTCTGTGTAGATGATATTAGTAACTCCATCTTCACCGTCCATATTGGAAGTTTCGTCTAATATTTTAAGACCAGATGGGGTTGTTACTCGAGACATAGAAACGTACAACTTTCTGAGAGTAAAAACAGGGTGAGGGGAATATAAAGAAACTTGTTTCAGGCTTTGGTCTTGGCTCTTGTTGATTGTCATGGTGTAGCATAATCTAAACAGGAATTGTCATCGACGGAAAGTGAAGGGATGGATGGTGTGGTGGGAATAAGCTGCATTCTAGGGATCAAAACTTCTTCCCCAATATCTGTCCCTGTCATGATTTTAGCTTTAACAATTCTGTTTCCTAGGCGGGTGACTACCATTCTCGTACCATTGCATAAACTTTGATCCTGGTTAAGATTACGCAGCAGCATCACTGGAGCTCCAACTTTCAAACACAATCTGTAGTTGGGCAGTCCCGGAAATTCTAGTGAATTAGGTACTCAGGCGGGTAGTGGTTGGTCCAATCATCATCTGATGTGCTTCCAACTCAATGGGACTGGGACTTAAATATTCCCTAGCCTGCAATGGGACCCTGGAGAGGAGATAGACGTTCACCTTCCGTACTGTATTGTTGGTAGGTGTCAGGACAGCCCTTTCTTTTAGATATTCTGTATCCGGATAGTTCTGGAGGAAGTTAGGATATACAGCATCCGCCAATGCCTCGTGTTGTGTTATAGAGCTAGATATTAAGAAGTCTCCGGAGTTGGCTCAATAATTTTTATACGTAACTTATATGTGGATGACTTCAATTTTTCTTATGTATGAAAAGATAGTTTCTGTATTAATCATATTTAATTATCTTTTAAAATTAAAATGTAATATATATATATATATATATAATCCTTATATCATATATCTTTAGAATTAAAATATAAATCCTTATATCAATCCTTATATCATATATATTTAGAATTAAAATATTAAACTAAACTAGATCTTGACCCGTACAACTGTGCATGTGCATGTTTTACAGTAGATAATTCGTATATGCAAAATTTAAAAAGTTAAAATTTTATGGTTCAAGTTTTACTATGTTTAAACTATGTATTCCATCAGTGTGCTGTGTAATAGAACGTATGTAAAATGTTGTGAGCCGTAAACATTGTAGTAAGAATTCTACAAATATATATACTTTTTGTAATTTAATAATTTTTTTAACTCAATAATACTGTATCATTCTTAATTACACATAAAATAACTCATGAGGTGGATCACTTATATAGTTATATTGTATTTGTTAAATTATATATCAAAATTTTTTGAGAAAGGTATTTAAAATGTACAAAAATAGAAAGTAACAATACAAAATATATATTATATATTATATTTTGTACTTTATTTATTCAAAAAACTCTTAAAATGAAACTATAAATAATTTTAATTATTTTTGTTTAGAAATTAATAACAATCATACAAAAAACAGTAATAAATATTAATTGTATTTTGGACCTTAATAATCTATGATTCAAGTTAAGCCCATTTTTTTTCTTTAGTGCTATCAATGTTTCCAAACAACATATTTTTTTACTATTATCTTTACTAGGTTCTTTGTCCGCGCTACGTGCGGATTATGCATTATAATTATTTTTCCAATTATTTTTTAAATATATATTTTCAGTATATTTTTATGAATATAGTTCTGTAGTAATACACCAAAATTGTCACTACAGATATGAAGAAGATTTTTCTTAATATTTTTGTCGTGTTATATTTGAAGTTATTATTTTATATTTTTTGTTTATTTTGCTTCTAAACGGTTTAAATTTGATTTATTGTCTATTTTAAGCTGCTAGTAACATATATAATAAGATTGAAGTTAAATTTTGTTTTTTGGTGTTGATGTGAGTAATAGATTTTAGCATTATTTACAAAGTTAATTTAAAAAATCAGATATGAAAAAAAAACCAGATATGGTTATGCATGTCCCTTTCCCTTCACCTTTTATATATGTTTGTAACAAACTTTGATATCTAACGTTACAAACATTATAAATATAATTATTTATAGTTTCTTACACAATTTTTGAAACTATTAATTACAAAAATATTAGAATATCTTTCGGGTAATTTTATTAAAAACATAAGTATTATATATTTAAATAAAATAGTATCAGTTTTGAATATTTTTATAATCAATGTGATGAAAATTAAATATAATATTATATTTTAATAGATTATATTTTAATCTCAATTTACTATTTTATTTCACATATAACGATTTTGATTGGTTCGATATTTCGTTGTCTGTATATTAGATTATATATAATTTTTAACTAAATCCTCATTTAGTTTTAAATATAATAAAGTTGAATTAATTTAATTATATTTATTTTCATCATATTAATACGAATATTTATTATTTAATATAAATGTTGTTTAAAGAGGAAGTAGAAAAACGAAAAAAAAAAACATTAAGTGTTAAATTAATTAGAGTTGCACTAACCAATGTAATAAGTTATATTCTATAAGTCATACACATTTTTAAATATCATAAATAACTAAATCATAATATTTGATTAATGTTTTGCTTTTGCTGGTTTATCAAATTTAAGAAGGTTTTTTTTTATCTTTAAAAGTTAATTTATTATTTAATTAATCATATTGCTAACTTAGTTTGACATATAATTTTTGGTATAAGAATTCAAACCAATTTGGTTATTTACTTTAAAACATATTTAATTGCAACAATTCAAGTACATTGAAGTAACTGTTTATTAGTTATAATTATGCTAAAATGTGAATATTTTTGTTATTTTAATTTAGTTTGGGTATTCATCTTAAATTTGTAAGTATTTTATAAACATATATTTTTATATGTTGTATAAAACTAACATTATAAGAAGCAAATTGAAAAATTGGTCTCCCAATTTTTAAAATTAAATAGTTAATAGCTTTTATTTTGAAAAGTATTTTTGTTAATCTGAAAATATTTTATAAATTAAAATAACAGAATTACTATAGAAATAATATATAAAATAATTAATATGTAATTAATTGTTAAGCTAATTCTTATTAATTCAGTACACAAATATTACTGACTTCTGAAAAAAAATTATGTAAGAACTGTTCATAAATGTTTTTCATATAACTTTAGAGAGAAAGATAGATATGTTTCCATTTTTGGTTTTTGGAAAATAAAAAAATAAAAGATAGACATTTTGATAATGGCAATTACATAATATGTTTAATTCATTAAATTATCGACGCAATTGCCATCGAGAAAATTAACGTGATTACGTGAGCGGAATACATAGGAAAAATATTTCTTAAATCATATGTTACTGTACATTGTATATTAACAATGTATATTTTATTAAAATCCTAGTTTACAAATTAAATCTTCAGAATATAAATATTAATTTTTAAAACTATTTAGAATATATTAAGAAATCTTTTGGTTAATGATATAAATTAATTGGTAAATTTTAAAACCCTCAGTTTTAACCCTTTAATACATGTCTTTCTATTCACAATTGGGTCACAATTTTAACTCTTTTATTTTTTTTTTTTTAATTCGTCCTGCCTGAGACAAAGCTGAACTGTCAAATAAGACTTCATGATTTCTCTTCATTCATCGAAACCAAAACTTTTATTCCAAGTCTTTTAAATTACAGTGGTATTACTACAACAGAGGGTTTGAAACTGAAATGCAAAAAAAAAAAAAAATCCATTAAAGAGACGCAACATTACAGAATTCGCATTAGACAAAAAAGAGTTAGCTGCTGCAACAGCTTGATTGAAGTATGATTCAGCTGAGCAGTCTGTGTTTGATCTTCAATTCATGTTTCTTGCTGCATGAAATGAGTTATGTTGTATATTAATTCCCATATGAACCATCTATCAAACCTGACCCACCAATGGATTCAAAGGAAAGTGCAAGACCAACATTCTTAGACACGCTACCATCTAAGCTCCTTACCTGCAAAAGGTATGCATAATTATCACAACTTCGAGGCAGTGTTCAACTCCCTGAACCATAAACCTTTACATCAAAGTCATCATTGATTTGTAGGCTTCTGAAGTCTTTGGAAAATGTTTGATCTTATATTCCTCAATAAATCTGGAATTTATATGTTAAGAATCTCAGTTCAGTGGAATTAATATAAAAATTAGTTTACTTTATTAAATAAATAATTGGCTCCTTGGATCTTCTTCTACATTGTGATCTGCACACACAAAGATACGAAGCATTTGACTATTATCTTCTCATGAATCTACATTAGTATATTGTTTCTTACTCAGACTTTCAACGGAGAAGCCAATGAGGTTACATTTACGACAGCACCCGAGTTGGCAAATTCAAGACTTTATAGTTAATGGCTCTGATTCTGTAAGAAAATCTGCAAAATCAAGTGAAGCTTCTCGTAGAAAACCCAAAAGAGTCAAAACACTCGTCACTTACATATAGAAGTATAAATCCAAATACTGAGCGAGAGAGATATGGAGACAACTGTCGGGCTCTGTAAACGTTGTGACCTCTCAGACCTTGTAACAGAGGCATGTGGATGTGGATTATATATTTATAAGTTAGACAGACGTATCAGAACAACATAAATTGACAGGGATCAGAAGACCAGGTCTTACCTTCTCGTTGATCAGGAGTAGCTCAAGACCAATGAGCATATCATGGTTGCTGCTGCCGTGTATCACTTTGAAAGCCAACTTCACTTTGAAAGAAGATGGTGGGAGGGTTTGCGTCAATGCTTAGAACCATTAGAAGCCATTTGTGAAGAGGTTTTTCTTGTGTGAGAGTAATCAATTAGGTGGTGGTGTAAGTCGGGTCATCTTATGTAAAGAGAAGCAGGGGAAGCTGAAGAGTTTATCACTATTTAGTTGTTACTGTATTAAAGTGGGAAATTATGGATTTATGGATGTAGATAGTGTGTGAAAGGGTATGCGCCATAGAAAAACGATTCCTAAACAGTGAAGATAGGATAATGAAAGGTTGACGACGAAGGTGGAAGACGTTGGTAGAGTTGCCGGTTTTGCTTGAATGGGTTCATAGAAGACATGGGCCTAATTGTGCCGTAAGCAAGTAGATGTTAGAATGATGTTGGTAGCCCACAAAAAATATTGGTAAAACTGATGATGACATGTCAATTTCATTGGCTAGGAATATTTTATCCTAGGTGGATAGGTTTAGAAAGCTTTGATTTAGCTCCTTTTATATAGTAGGATTTCTAATTTTTTTTTATTTTTTTTACTATTATCCTTGTTTCCTAACATTTCTAAAATGTACTTCTACTTTAATAAGATAGATATTCCTAAAATTCTCAATGAAAATATTAGTGACCTTTATTACTTTTGTTACGGCTTTTAGAAAAATGTTTTTTTATTATTTTTAGAAAACATACTTTTCTTACAATATAAAATTAATAAAAATTTTGTTATGTTACTTGGTTCTCAATATTTGTTATATTTATTGACTTTCAAAGTAAGTACAGGTTGTTGACAAAAAATAGTAAGTACATGTTATTTCATTAATATGTGCATTTTTGTGTGCTATATAAACGGTTATATTTTTATTTATAACAGTTTAGTGATGTAAAACTCTTTATTTCTTTGATGGAAGAACGATGGACCTAATTAGTTCTTTGTTCGGTGTGCCCCTATTATGATGTTTGATTGTTGTGTTTACTAAGTTAGTTGGGTCATAGATAGTCATGTACTTGTTTTTAAGATTTGCGAGGTCATCGTAATGTTTTTGTTTCGCTTGGTTTTGTTTATAGTCTCCTAATATTGGGTTTGTATTCCGATGTCTTCATTCTATGGTCTTTTTTTGGATCCTTAAAGCATTTTTACTGTGTATTATCCCCTTTTTAGTATAAAGTGTCGTCTACCACATCTCACATTCCATTTATCATTGTTTGGTTGTTCTTACACTGATCATCAGATGTATACTCCTCAAAAGATGATGAAGTAATATTCATCATACTGATTTAAAATACCTAGTTAACATGTGAAGAGAAAAAAAAGCATCCAGAAGATCCTTTGAAGCATCCTATATTATGCTATCGAACTTCAGATTTGTAGTCCACATTTGTGTTGCCTTCCCTACTGAAGTTGAAGCTTAAGCCTATGAACGTACAAAAATATTAAAAGGACCAAGTGTACACATAACATAAGCAATTAAATACATAAACAACAAAACCATATGATAAATGTGATCCTAGAACGCCACCCAAAGAGAAGCCTCCTTACAGTGATACACAGTTGTCTTATTGGATCCCTTTGCATACAGAGATCTGAAAAATTAGAATATCCAGCACAAGTCCTTTAACATAATAAGATTTGTTTTGAATAATCTATCTATATAAACGAAAAATCAAAGTAGATATCCAGAGATATGGTTGAACCTTACTTGGAACTCAAGGTTTCAGTCTTCGATTTACATCCTTTCAGTATTGTCAAACATACGTATTCGACACACAACATATGACATGGATTTCCACTGGTCTCCAGCTACATTTCCAACCTGATTATCCATAGAACTTTAACCGCAGTACAACTGTACAGATTGAGAGGGTAAGGTACAAAATAATTTTAAGATGAGAAGAATCACTCAAACAGCAACAAATTTGTATTTGGGGTGCTCTTTCTTGAAAGTCTGAGGGTTGTCTTCCCTTCAGATCACAAGAAAATAGAACAACACCAGTACTAACACAAAACAGAGTTAAAAACTTTATTATCAAACCGAAAAGAAAAACAATCAGAACAAATATAAAAAATTCTGAACAAATCAGAATCATCAAAAAAAAGCCAACAGTCATCTCCCAAATATTTTAAGATAACCAAACGCTTCTGGGAAATTTTTTGATAATCAAGACATGAACATGACGTCTCTTCGCTAGGACATAACCACAGAGCGTTTCCAGTTTTTCTTTTGAATCGGGAAGATGAACAGAATCAAACCTTAAGGTTTCGGTGACATGTTTGGTGGAGAAAACGGAGATACCAAAAAAAACCATCAGGAAATAAACGAAAGCCCAATTAAATCGAAATAAAACCCACATGTTAATAAAAAGCTTCACACGCCGTATTTCATTTATTGTAACACGTGTCACGACCAGATAACTCGAATTATTGACATGGCGCCTGACTTGAATATCCTAAAAGGAGAAAAAACTTTTTTTTTTATATATAAAGATATATTATGCCACGTGAATATTACCACTAAATATGACAAATCTTGGTTAAATTTTGGCTTTGATGAGTGAAATAAATTCACTCATGGAATGAAGGAGATTCTTATTGACTTACCCACGTGAGTCAATATTGCCAACAGCCGTGAAAGCTTAATCGCCAATCGGGGCCCTTGTAGTGTATGAACATAAAGACGCGACCAAAATTAAGATGACGCCGTGGAATCGCATCATTGGAAAGCCTTAAGACTAATTGTCTATAGTGTAATAGTTTAGTGGTTCCACGTAAGTTATATTAAGAGACAATATTATTAGCCTATTAGCTTCAAGAAGCGCTAAAGCTATAGAAGAATCGTTTTAGCTTCAAGCAAACCATTGGTGAGCTTCGAATTAATCCTTGTTTATCTTATGGGTTTTTTTTATATATATTTTCTTTTGTGGTGGTCACTAAAATCAAATTAACTAGTATTAGGTTTCAACTAATCTTGTATCCATCTTTTCATTTAAAATCAATAATAGGTTCTTATATGTTTATGCACCTCAGTAGCAACTTGGTACTGATTATAAAAACCTACTAGATTTTGATCCGCGCTTTAAAAGCACGGGATTTGCTTATATTAAATTAACATATTAAAACATGTATATTCTGGTTCGTATTTTTGACTAAGTTTTTTCAAATCCGGCCCGGATTCATGGTCGAAACAATAAATATGATAACCCGGTATATTATTTGGTTAGGATTTTATCATTTTAAAATAATTTGTTATTTTAAAATCGTTAAGACCCAAAATCTGACTATCTTTGGTCGAATATGGGACAACATATTTTTCATATTTTTTTTATCTTAACCATTAAATTAAAAAATTATTTTGTAATGTTTATATTAGAAATACTTTGTCGTGTTTATATTATATAATTCAATTATTTTAATTTGTTATATAATTTGGACTGGACTTGTATTGATGAGTCCGACTAATAATTTATTATAATCTTGAACAAAAAATATCAAGATGGACTGTATTTTGAATCCAAAATGTTTAGCAAAGCCTGGATTTTATAAATAGGTCAGAACTCAGCCGATCGTTTCAATGTCAACCGATAGAGTCTAGGCTTTTTTATTATTATTTTGATAGTTACTTTGTTTCATACTATTTGAATAACTAATGTAAATAAATTAAGATAATTTTTATAATAATATTGGTGTATTGTTTATAGTCTTTTTTGACAAAAGTGTATTGTTTATAGTTTAAGGAGTAGTTTATGGTTTATATTTTGTATTTGTGGGTTTACATTATAAAATGCTTTGTAATGATTAAAATGATTTGTTATGCTTAAATATATTAATAATATAAATATAAGATTCCAGAACAAAAAAATATTAAGTTTGTTAGACAGATATAAAAAAAGACTCACCATGAAAGTGTACACCTCCGATAGCTAGATAGTTATCTTTTCGATTCAGGATTCATTTTTTTCAAATAATTTAGAATTTAAAGGAAAATAAATATCATTGTACTGTAAATAACCGATCTATTAAAATGGGAGAATCTACTTCATCTCCAGGTAAATCGTTTCCTCAGATTTGTGGCATTTGATTTGATTCGCATGTCATGTCCGATTATTTTAAATGGTATAGATAGGATGAGATCATGGTCTATTTGAGACATTCAAAGGAAGATCTTACTGAACTCGTTCGATTTGACCAAAAAGATGAAGGAGCTGTTCTCAGACAAAAGATCTTAATCCGATTTGTTCTGGTAAATTCAATTTAACAGTTTTGTTTTTCTTCTTTATACATTCAATGTTGATTCTTTTTAAAGGATTGATGAAAATCGAAAAATAAAACTCGTCAATAAAATGTTCTTTTTCCTTATTTGCATGTTGGATTCGTTGACTTGTATTCCTATTGCCATGAGATGTGTTGTGATGACTCCATAGTAAAACTGAATTTTTTCAAAGTTTGATCCTTGCAAGATGGATAACGATAAATATTTTTTTTATTCATAGATAATAAATCATACACTTCTTTACCCACAACATTTTTATATATAAAGAAGAGTTGAATCTCTCCTAAGCCGTGACACGCTGGAAATTGAGTCCTTGCAGTACTGCCACGTATGAAACGCTGCGCATCATTAAACTGTGAAATGTGAAGATTTGGGCTTTAACACATGAGGCCCGTCTGATGCTATTCACATACGGCCCGTTTTGTTCATTTTCGCTCAAACCTAATTTTGGGAGTTTCCTCATCCCTTCCATGTGCGGCGCAGAGACGGACGGGGTTCGTAACGGTGGTCGAGCATTAAATCATCTTTACTCCTCTCCCCACTACGAGTCGATCTGCGCAACTCTTCTAGATCGTGTATAAGTATGCATCCATCTCATCGATTACCTTTTCACGTTCTCAGAAACTCTTTTTTTTTTGCTCTGACCCAATCCTTACACATCGATCCTACTATCCAAATGGCCCTTACAAGAGTTTTCTTTTCCAATCTCAAGGCTGGACGGTGCTCATCCGTGGTGGAGGCGAGACTGCTACGTTTCTGGGAAGCCAAGAACGTTAAGCGCGGTGGAGAGCTTATGTGGATGGATCTGCTCATGGCGGATGTGAACGTGAGTTATTCCTTCCAAAGATTATTTTTGTTTTCTTATTTTTTTTGTTTTTTTTTTTGGTTTGGAATCAACTGTTCTTATACTATCGTAGTTGCTTTTTTGCGAGATTAAGTTTTTTTGGTTCGATTGTGTTTTGTCTTTTATGGTTTGGCATCAACCGTTCTTATATTATCATATTTCTTTTGTTTTGACATCAAATTTTTGGTTGGATTATGTTTTGTCCTTTATGATAGAGATATGCATATTATCATCATCAACTCCTAACTCGGCTTGGTTACTTAGGCTTAGAGGGTTGTCCCCATTTCTCGAGTAAAAGCGATCCTTGACCAGTCAGCCTTTGTCAACCAAGTATCCCCATCCCTTATTAGAGAAAGTCGATAATGAAATGATGCAGGCTGTGCTAGCAGTGTGTTCAAAAGAGTTTTGGCTCTTGGTAGTCTAGACGGTCTTTGTTTTTGTTACTAAATCCATTTAGAATGCTAACGGATCAGGACGGTACTCTTTTGTGTTTGTTGCTAGGATGGTAGTAGCACATGTGACGGAGTTATTGATAGATGTAAGCAAAGAGGGAGAAGTGTTTGCACATGAGGGCAGAGACTTTTGGGTGGAATCAACATGGATCCACAGACTTGACTATGCTCAAGTTTTTCTTCTTATGCTCTGGCTCTGCAGTATCTTTTCTTTAATCATTTGTCACATACCTTTCCTGTAAAAATATTAAGCTAAGCCTACAGAGAACGTAGCTTCTGTGTATGCTTTATGGGTTTTTTTGAAAGTTAGCACCTTTTATCTATCATCTTGAACAAAACAGGTATTAGACTTTTTAAACTGTTGTTCTGTTGGCAGCCACCACAAGAAAATCAGTTGCTTTTAGTGTGAAAAATTGTTTCCCTCATACATTGTTATTTTGTCAAAGTTATGCCCCTTTTAATTGAAAATCGTGTGTTCATATGCTTAAAGAAAAAAGAATCGTAGGAAGTGTTTACTATGTTGTTCATGAAGTATAAAGACAAAACTACAGAAAGGAGATCAATATATTTTTCTGTTCAAAGATAATTCTATACTCTTGCTTTGAGGTGTGCCTCTTTTTTTGTGTGTTGGTAGTATAAAGTTAACATATTCTTTGATTGTGCTATTTAGTTAAGTAATTTATATATGTTTTGCAGTGTTGTCTTTAATTATTATGTTAAAACATGAAAAAGGATATTTGATGAAATATGAATTATAGGCTTTTGTTCAATACAGCCAACACTAAAAGTTACAGAATATATAAGAACATTAATATGTGGTTGGGTTCATCTTGATTTCCAAATTGTTAAAGGTTACATTACATTTTAGTCTCTTTATGTTTTGCTTCACTCTATCTTTTTTTGAATAAATTATTTGATATGAAGTGGTATGTAACAAAAGTAAAATATAGTATAGAAGTATATTATATTATTATTTTAGTAAATACTTTTTAAAATAGCATGCGAAAAAGATCTAACAAACAGTTTTGTTGTAAACAAATTTCAACAAAAGCTATAACAAGCTACAAAACATAACCAGTAAACACAAAAAAAAATTAATATTCCATTCCAGATGTAATTATGATCTAAACAAAATATATTCTAAAACACAATTTCCTGTTAAAATAGAAAAATAATATTACTTATGATATCATTAAACTATTTCTATAGTATTTTAAAATTAATATTTAATTATTTTATAAATTTTTATTATAATATAACTGAATTATTTTAGAATTTGTATAATTTTTTAATCATGAAAAATTAATTAGTATAAATGATTTCTAAAAGTTGAAACTTGAAATAAATATAGTTATATTTATTTATTTTTTTTATTTATTTTACTATGTCAAAGTGAAATAAAATAATAAGAAGATATATAAATATATTTATATAATTACATTTTCCAAATTATTTTTGCTAATTTTATTATTCTCCAAAAAAATATATAATAATAAATATTACTGAAACATTAGTTCAAACCAAAAGGATTATTAAAAATAAAAATATGATTTCAGAATTTTGTTTATTATTATTTTTCTTATAATGTCATTTCAATCTAATATATTTTTAAAATACTTCATAAAATTAATATAAAATAACTTTTATTTTAACTTCCCGCCCGCAGGGCGGGCCAACCCTAGTTAGACAGTAAAAAGTTTATTAGTTTACGTTTTAAATCTGAGATTTATATAGAAACCCAAAAAGAATTTGTACTTGTAAATGATCCGATTTTAGAAAACTCTGATCAAAGAGCAAACCACTCCAAGTTGAGCTTTCTCTCTATGTGATTTCATGGTCTTAGCAAAGTTACCCCACAAACAACAGACTCTGCGTTATCACTAATAAAAGAAATGCGAGTTAAGAATTGTACATAAGAAGTCAAATTCAAAACGCAATAAAACATAAATATCAGAAATATGCTTACTTGATGTCTCTTAATGTGAACTCAATTTTTTTCTCCTTTCCACTACATTGGAGGATTTGAATCTCAGAGACATTAATGGCTTCTCCAAGGATGTCTAAAAAACACAACAATAAGGAAAAATAGATTATGTAAAATTTTAAATGCATGTCATCGTTCAGATATTCATTTGGCTTAACGAATGTTTGGTTGATGAAAGACATCTTGTGAGGATGTTGTGTGGTCAAATGACATCTAGCTGGAGTCAGAGAAAAAGTTCTCTACTGTCTTCGATTCCCAACGACTAAATATAGCTCTTATTACATGTAGCCTGAATTTTGAAACCCTGAAAAATACACATAGTTATAGGTTAAACATTCATGTGTCATATGATCATCAATAACAAATTAAACATTACTCGATGATAAGGAATTAGATTAACCTTTTGTCTGCAAATATGATTTCCAAAGTCTCACCAAGCTGTGTTGGATGACTTCCAGGTGTGGATCACCTTAACTTGGACCAACCATGACGTTTTCCATGGCTAACTTTATGAAGGTAAGATATCTGTTTCCTGGAAGACATTATATGCTCTCTTTTTCTAAGAAATGAATGTGGAGTTTTGAGATTTGGAAGAGATGGTGTGGGTATATATAAGAAGGGTTAAGGCGTGAGTTTATACTTTCTGTTATTGAGTTTATACTGCGAGTACATCCAAGGCCTGTTAGAGCTCACGATAAAAACCCGCCGTATTTGATTTTTCCAATATTCAATTGATCGTATGGAAAGACGCCTACATGGAACCTATACGAAAGAGCAAACAAGCAACGGCTTCGCCCCTACTTGACTTTGATTTGACTAGGCATTGATTCCCATCTCGGTCAATCAATCGGCCCTCCTAGGACTGTTGTTTCAAGAATCTGACCTTAGCAACCCGAAACGTGAGGGAGGAAGCTGACTACACCTTACCCCTTGACTTTGATTTCCGCATTGCTCTATGAGACGACTGCGAGCATATACATATGGATCTATGTCAACCAAAAGCAACCACTCTAGCAAGTCTACCAACCAGCACAGATCCTCCCAAGCAACTTCCAACTGCGCCAACTAGAAAACTTATCCGCTTGTCAATTCTTTCTTATCTTAAGATATTTCTAGTTACCTAAATATCATAAGCGCATATCTTGGAAATCAAATCTAATTTAGTTATATAAATTTTCTGATTTCGAATAAGGCGTGAGTTCATATTTTCTGTTATTGAACATAGTATCATTTCCGCATATCTTGTGAATCAATCTAATTTAATTATGGAAAATTAATAATTCTGATTTCGAATATTTGATATTTATGATAAAACTGCTGATTTGATTATTTGTATTACTGTTATAGATATGTGAAAGATTTTAACTATAATGATTGGCTGGATCACAAATTTTGAAAATAAAAACTAATTTAAGTAATAGAATGTATGGGTTTTCGGATGAAGTATATTCAATATTTTTAAGCAAAAAAATATATTCAATATTAATAATAACTGTTCTAATTTTATCAAAACTATTTCTGTTATTGATATTCAACTGTATAATGATTGGCTTGATATACACGTACGGGTATATTCCAATATTAAGTATTGGAAAAATTGCTAATTATTTTCTATTTTCTATAGTTTAAAAAAAGATAAAGTTATCTATAAAAACTGTCGGATATCAAAGATCTTGGTAGTGTTCCATATTTTTAGGTTTATAGTTTATTGTTAACTAGTGGTATTCCGGCGCTATGCGCCGGGTTCGTATATTTTATTCTAACATAAATTTACAATTTATTTTGTGGTTGTAATAAATAAAATATGCTCAAAAGTATGCAAATGAAATTATGCTGAAAAAGAATGATATTTTCCCGATCCATTTGATAGTTGTTTAGTTCAAAATAGAATATTATAAATGGTCGTGACTAATCGATTTAATAAGAATAAAATGGCGATTGAAACTTAAAATAAAATAAAATTGGTATTTTATTTAGAGAACATGCTTATACTTTTAAGTACCATATTGCCAGTATATAGAAGAAATAACATTTGAAATTTTATTTTACAGTACCTACGGACGGCTGAGCAAATGCTCAGATATATTAAATATTATTTACTTTTAACAAAATTTTGAAATTTTAATGTAAAATATTATTAAATTGTACTATTGTTTGTTTATTTCAAAAAAATTACTATCTATTTTATGATTTCATTTAGAGATTCTATACGTGTTTGTTCGACCATAGATGTTTTTCTTGAAAATGAATTTCTTTTAATTTTTAACATGTTTTTATAATTTGACTATAATAATAAGAATAATTTTTATTAAAAAAATAACAATTGTGGTCGATTGTGTTAGCTTATATTATTTTTCCTTTTATTTTTTATATTTTTATTTAAACTGTTGATTTATACTCCCTCCGTTTTCTTTTATAAGTCGTTTTAGAAGAATTTTTTTTGCTCCAAATTATATGACGTTTTCTGTTTTCTATGTAAAATTTATTAACAGTTAATGTTGTATGATCAATGATAATCTATCTTCTAGTTTTTCATTGGTTGATTTGTGGTTGTGTAAATAATTAATTATGTTTTTGTCTAGAAAATATAAGAAATTTATATTTTTCTTAATCTATGTGCAAGATTCTAAAACGACTTATAAAAGAAAAAAAAAGAGGGAGTATTATGTAGCTGATTCATTGTAATAAAAAATGATATTGATTAATAGATTAGCTGGACATGTTTAAGGATAATATAATTGTTCATAGAAAGTGATTTTTTTTATAAATAAAAAAAGCCTTCAATGCAATATTCATGTGAGGACGTCTTCGTAGTCATTCAGTCTTCAAACTTGTTGATCTCATTGTTTCTCTTCTTCTTTGTGGAGCGCCCTTGCTCCAGAACTGCTGCATCCTCTCCTGTATTCTTGTCAGCTACAGGTGACTCATTTGGTTCACTTGGAGAAGCTGTTTGCCCATCAGCAGTGCTTCCTCTAATGCCCGAGTCCCTCATGTTCTCACATGGATGACTTCTTTTCACGGCTCCGCTAGCAGGTATGTAATAACTGGATTGTCATTGCCACCCTAGTGCATTAACAATGATAAACAATGATCAAAAACATCATTAGTTTCCCGACTGAGCATAAAGAAGTTAATGTATTGACTTGGTTCACAAACTTTGGTTGGGTTTAGGGTTTAGAGAAATGTGCATAAGTTGGTAAGTGTTGCAGCCCTAGTATTTGTCAACTACCTTATTACAGTATCAAAAGCTACAAACTCAGCTGAATCAGATGCAACGGAGACGGTCACAATAACAATTTCAGAATGTAGTTTAAAATAAAAAAAAGCTGAAAGGAGGAAGGATTTTGTGTTGATAAAACATTACCTCACAACCCCAGATGTGTTCTCCTCATTACATGAAGCGCAAGTGAAGGAGGAGAAGCCTCATTGCCTCCCCACTCATAATCTCTTTGTTGTGTACCAATTGATTCCTATCTAGGGAATAAAGCCGATATTCAAATAATATGGGTTAGCTAACCAAATGATTAAAATATTACCTCAATGAGTATGGAAGAGGATGGTAGACTAATTTCCCAGAATGTTTTTGGTGCTTTACAAGTTTCAGCTTCTTTCCTCTACCACGAATCATGTGTTTTGATGTTTCAGCTTGTATTTTCGAACCATCCAGTGGAGACACGTAAGAACCTGATGACAAGAGCAGTCACATTAACCATAACTAAGTGGAACAAATGCAACACTGTTTTGTGATAAAGGATGAAACCGTACCTTTTCGAAATGTTTTGTTCCCAATCTCGTCCACCTGACCCGATCATAGCCTTCACCCTTTTTTCATTAGATATCTGGAGCCAAAACACAAACATTGAGCATGGAAACATAATTCAAGGTTTACAGTTACAAAAAAGCTTTGTATCCGTGGTAGCAGAGAATGTACATAAGGCATCTCAACATTGTTGGTATGGCCTCAGAATCAATCCGATAACCATGTTCAGATTGAAAGGCACTAAAACTATTTCACCATCACAACTTGTAGTTAAAACCGAATGGGACTAAAAACATAAAAGTCAGAATTATTAGGTAACCTTTCTTTACATCAAATCCGCTTAGCCTGTAGACAGAGCCTTAGTGAGACGTTTTCTAAATCTGAGATGTCAAAATCGCACCAACAGACCCTTGCATAAGCGTTGACTGTTGGAAAGGAGCAAAACAAAATATTAGAGAATCTGAATGAATGTAATTGTCGACAGTGTTAACGGGAACTAAAGTTTCTTACACACTTATCAATGAGTAACATGTCGACAGTCATCAGACGATATTTATGGCCTCCCAAAACCGCAACAGAAACCTCCCCAGGGTTGGAGCGGCTTTCAAATCGGCAAGGAGGGTGTATGAAGTCGCAATCGTCAGAATCGGTTAGTAGACCAAATTATTCTTCTTGATCTCGTTTGAGTTGTGGTGGTCATCATCGAAAGGAGTGATATTTATACTTGAAACCTTAAGCCGATTACTGTGGGATGGGAATAGGTCGATTTAATGCTTCCCAGTGGGAAGAGTGGGATAATCAAGCAGAAGACCGGAGTTAAGGGCTTTGTAAAGGAAGGATGAGACGTCATGGGGAGGTGAAAAGCATGCCTGAAATTTTTGTCGGTAGACGAAGAAGAAAAACCCGAGGAAGAGAGAATCTAGATATTGACGTCGCTTTGACCAAAAAAAAATTGGACGTCTTTTTCCATTTTTAAGCCCATCCACAATCAAAATAATGTTTATAAATCCCATCCAAAATCAGAAAACCCAGTCGAAGCAAAGTGAACAAAATGCGGATTCAGCTTGCGTGTTGAGAGTGCCGGTTGGCGCAAAACGCCCATCCCTTGCCGATGACGTGACAGCTTTTGGTGCCATCCCAAGTCAACTTTGTTATTATAGATAGATGACGCAAAATAATCCAAAAAAATTTGGGGTTTCATAAATTAGGAGTTTGTTGAGTTTTGATCATGCTTATTGATGACAGACCATGAGCAGCCTTCATTATTTTAAGTTTTGCATGACAAAATGATAGATTCATAATACAAAAAAGTTGTGAAGATTCCTATTATATAAATGCGACTGTGTTCATACATGTTTCAATTTCATAACTTGAAAACAATGAAATGTTGAATCGTGATGTTGACAGTATATATGATGGGTTTTGATTAAATATATTAAAATAACATATACTTTATTGTAATGAATATAAATAATTTAATATTAACCGTTCGAATGTTCACAATGATGTGATGTCATATGCATATAATTTTTTGTCAATTTATAAACGCTATAAATATTGATGTTGAAAGAGAAAGAGAATAAAAGAATATGAATTACGTTAGAAATTAGAACAATAGTTGGCATGGTTTATATTTGGTAAATAAAAAGAATAGAATTTAAATAAGACAGTGGCATTTGGATGTAAATACTTTAAAACTTCAAGGTACTTTAAATAAGTCCTTTGTGTTTTAATAGTATTGATTAATTCCCCAGTCGCCGACTACGAGAAAGCTGAGTGTACCATCAGCCTTTGGAACCGTAGTATCTCTGCCATGTAGTAACAAGCTGATGATAAAATGATTAAATGCTGGGTTATTGATGTGGCTTTGTGTATATTTTTCTTCTCTTTTTTTTCTTGTTTATATATATATTTTATATTCTATATAATTTAAATTTCAAAATAGAGAGAGAGGGTAACAAGTGAATATAAGGTTAGAGTTGAGGGAGCACTAGTTGGTAGTTGAATTCTCTCTCGGCTCTTTCACCCCCTCCTTAACGCGGCGTTGATTAGTTCCCCGGTGACCGGCGCGTGGTGGCTCCGATAGCACCACCTCCGGTCTTGTTCGTGTTATGTCGTCTTTCTTACTAAATCTGGTTGTCTTGAGCTTTGGTGGTTGCAGATCTGGGCAAGAAGAGGTTTTCATGTAAAATGTTTGATCTTGACAGGTTCTGGTTGCGTACGCGGCATCTCAACAAGGTCGTTCACACTAGATCTGAGGTTTTGATCTCTCTTTGCTTGATATGGTTGGAGATGCGAAAGGTCAGTTTCCGGTGTGAGCTTTGCGGTGGTTCTGGACAGGTTGGTTAAGTCCATCTCCGGTGAAAGTTTTGGTTTCTGCTCGCCTGAATGGTTGCCTCTGTTCATTGGAATCAATCCAGTGGTTGCTGTGCTGTGATGGTTAGCGCTTTTTTGAAAAATGAATTTTAGTTTTGAGAGGAACAAATGGAGTTAGTTGGTTTTCAAAGCTAATGCTTCACTGTTGGTCGATTGCCGCCGATTTGTTCATGATAGTCTTAAATTTGGAGTGGTTATTATTCAGTTACCGGCTGTGTGAATAAGAAGTGTCCGGCGAGCTTTTATTGGCTTTTCTGTGGGGTGATGGTGCGTATGAGGCACGTGAAGAACCCGATCAAGGTCCAATGGCGAGTTTTAGTTCGGATTGAAGGGTGTTTACAATGACGGTTAAAGATTCTAACCTCTTTCGATTCAGTTTATGTGTTGGTGATGTTCGGGTGCTTCCAGTCTTTCTAGTGGTTCTTCTCAACTTGTGTTATTTTTTTATGAGTTCTCGTTAAGTAAGCTTGTCTTTGAGTGCAAGGTTAAACACTCCTCTCCAGAAGTTCTTTCTTACTATCTAGCCTCTTAACTTCTTTTTTTTTCTCTTTTTGTTAGTTTAAGGATTTGTATTATGTCTATATTTTGCCTCCGGGTGGTATTTGTTACCTCACTAGCTCTTGGTTTAGGAAGGCTAGGTAATGTGTCTTTGTATAAAAGTTTGTTTGATCTAATTTGAATATATCAAATGAAATAAAAAAACGAGAGAGGGTAACATATGTACACAAGGCTTTACCTTCTAGAATTGTTTGAAGAATCCAATCTCATGTATACCAAAACCCAAGACAAGCAAAGTTGAGCTCCTGTTAGGTTGGAGGTCAGCTTTTGTTCCTTCCAACATTCTCACAAGTATAACATAGTTGATTGGTTGATCCACTTTAGTATATTTAGTGCTATCTACAACTAGTAAGTCTAGAATAGTATGGTTAGATAACAAGCAAAAATCAATAAGTTCATTGTCCTCTTCTTGATTCAATCAAAACTCTTTTTGAAAATATTTTAAATAACTTATGAATAAACTTATAATAGTAAACATCCCTCAGACTTAAATTACACTGTCCCCAGTGTAAATCTAGTCGGAGTTATGATGATAAATAAATTATAAGTACTCAAATTAACAAATTATAACGATATACATGACTGGATTAAGTGTCAATCGATGGAAAGGAGTAACCAGAATTCGCTGCAGGTAATGTATTGTCGGTTAAGGTTAAACAGGGTTGGTTTGGTTAGGGATAAACCATGTGGTTATTGTAATTAATTTTGGTTGAGGAAAACTGATTTGTTCTATTAAAATTGTATTGATTAAGGAAAATCGGTTTATCAAATCAATTTCAATATGGTCAAGGGTTGACCGACTTGGGTCAGAGTTGATCGGGTTGACTATTGACTGGCCAGTTGAATTTGACCAGACCAATGGTTACTCATTTTTAATTTTTCGAAGAGGTTTCTGACTCGATTTTGCCTGATTTCAGATTTGGAGTTTGTTATAGCAGATGGAGTTCATAGACACCACTTTTCACATTGCTACGATGAAGGCTATTCTGTTAAATCATGTACTAGTGTAGAATGCTTTCTATGATAGTTTCGTTTCGAAGCATGATCCGTCTGTATGAATTGAGTATGTTTGAGTCTTGTTAGGTAGGTAGTTTATTCATTATAAATTGGAATTATGAGTTTAAAGGATTCCATTGTTGTTTTGATTATATGATTTTAAGTGATGATATATGTATATAATTATAAAGGTAGGGACTATGTGGTGATTGCATGGGCCAGAGACGTCAGAGTTAGCGATGCAGATGGGTGGAGATTGTAGGGGTGTAAAGACGTCAGCATATCGACGCAGAGCAGAGACTGCATAGTGCATAGACATTTTCACATCGATGCAGAGTAGAGACTGAGGGGCACAATGACATATGTATGTACTACCGACACATAGTATGTATATCCTGTATGAGGAGAATGCAGGGTGTATGGACTAGTTATGCCCTATCAGTGCATTGGTTTCGTGTGATGCATGCTTTATGTATCTTGTTTTTTTCATATTTGAGCTAAATTCTCTTAGTGGGAGTTGTATTTACTTAGTCAGTGGATTACGTGTCTAGCATCTCATATTTCACTGAGTAACTCCCATGTTACTCACCCCTTTTTTTCCTCTTTCTTGTGAAACTGATGACCATGAGTAATTGATATTAGATCGTTGTTTTGGGACATTTTTTATCTATTTTCAGACTTCCGCTTAATGGTTTTATATTTAAATTAGTGGTCTTCTGGCGCTACGCGCCGGGTTCGTATATTTCATTTTTAATGAATTTGCAATTTATTTTATAATCTTAGTAAAGAAAATATGTTCAAAATAATGATGATGAAAATACGTAGTAAGAGAATGATATTTTTCCGATCAATTTGATTAGTGGTTAGCGATCATAGTATTTACTTTGTTTTGAAGTTTCTTAGATCAAAATGGAATAGCATAAGTGGTTGTAACTTATCGATTCAATAAAAATAGAATAAAAAACTGATAGTCGTAACAAAATTAATTTAGTTGAAATTTAAATATAAAGTAAAGCTGATGTTCGAGAAAGAAAACAAAGAAATGTTTGTGTTTGCTTTTGTGTTTATCTTGTTCACTTATCATTTTAATTTTTAACATGTAATTTATTATTTAGTTTGCCTTTTCATATTTTTATTATATTATGATGTAATGAAAATGTTTTCTGTAATTTTAATGTATATTTTTTTATTTATAAATATAGAATTTTATTAAAATTTGATCAATAATAAGGATTATAATAGAAATATAAAACATTAAGAGTTAAATTTAAGGTTTAGCATATATAAACAATTTACACCTTAAATTTTAAAAAATGAGATCATTCTTGGAGAGGAAACTAATTAATAAAAAGAGTTTGAATTATATATTTGTCAAATTTATCAAAGTAAAAATATGTATCGAGAAAAAGAACATCATCAAAATGAAAAAAAAAAGAAGAAGATGGTTTAAACTCGCGGAATAACAAAAATGTCAATCGATGGATCTGTTGCATTGCATTTCACCACTCACTAATGAAAGGTGACGTAAGAGTTTCAAAAAAAGTATCGTAAGAATGATGCATGTTTCGTAAAATGTTTGGAGTATTATATGGCCTATAATAGATTACTAAGCAGTTGGTTTCTCAGTCATGTTCCGATGTACCATGTTGGGTCCTTATTGATCTATTCGAACAACCAGAACTTCGGTTCCAAAACATGAATGTAATTACATGATTAGGACTTATTAGCTTATTATATTCCACATTTCTTTTTTTATATATTCCACATTTCATATCATTTAGTTATCGCTCTTTTCATATTGGCATACAGACATTTCTATATATATTTGGTGGATTCTGCTGTAACAATGTAAGAGATAGGCTAATAGAAAATCTTTTATGAGAAATGTATAAGAGATAGGCCTCTACTTGAAGAACATTAGTTTCTTACTTTACACTACACTCGTTGGCGTAATTTAAAGTAAAATATGAAAATATGTATTAGGGTCACATAACTTGGATAACTAATTAAGCAAAAAAAAAAAACTTAGATAACTAAGCCATTTGATGAAAAAAAACTTACTATCATTGGAAGTAAGAAACTAATAGAGAGAGAGTGTTAAATATCAGTCTATAATCTTAGTCACAAGGTGTGAGTTTTTGGTTACACGCACCACATGGATTATCACCATTCTAGTCATCGACTGATCGACAGGTCTAGCTTTCATGGCAGCTTCTTCTTCTTCGGCATGATCGTTGTTGTCTTCTTCCTTTCTTCTCAAAGGTTTAACACTGCATCATGACGTGCTTCCTTTCTTCTCAAAGTTGAATTACTTTTCGTAATCTCAGAAAGGGATTAAGTTTTAGCAATGAGTATGATTTTTGTGTTTACTTGGGTTGGAAATCTGAGCTATCAAGCCTATCATCCTCTCTCTCTGTGGAAAGAGCTCCATCCACGATGATGCGCTAAGAGGATGGTGCTTATGTTCGTGAACCTGTGATACTTAAGCTCTCCCTTGTAACACATCTTGTGCAAATGTGGCACAAGTGATTGCAAATGTCGCAGCGTCTAAGAAACGAACAGGACTATTGATGTATTACACATCACATTACTTTTGTTTTTAACTTCATCAATAGTCCTGTTTGTTTCTTAGACGCTGCGACAATACTAAATGACGATTCCAAAACATACACGCATAACTCACATCTTCAATTTGGGAAAGACCTATGGACCCTAAAACCAATAGAAATCAGATCAAACATGGTAAACAGAGCAAGAGAAAGACACCGCTCTCTGAGAAACAAAAACCAAAATCTACAAAAAAAAGATGAACATGACGAAATGATTTTTTTTATATGCATACCTTGGAGAGTAAGAGAATTAAAATCCATGAACCAGCCCGACAGAGGAGTGAGAGAATGAACATCCATGAAATGACCGGAGAGAAGCAACCACATCGGAAATATACAGAGCATTGCCATTGAGGTTACTGAGCCACACGACTGCAATAATTCGGCCGCGGAATCAGTCGGAGAATTTTTCCTAGGCTATGCGGATAGAAAGCGAGGAACAGGCACTCTGATGATGCAAATACCAATAATCGAATTGAGATGATAGAATCAATTTATATGTAGCTAAGCTAAGAGATAACTAAATATCTGGGTAAAGTAAAGAGTCTGAAACTAATTTTGTGGGTGGAGAAATTGGTTCGAACCAAAACGATTGTTTTCATATATAGGCGGAACTTCAGCCGTTACTTTGGAAAAGACGTAAATACTTTGTCTAATGTGGCAGATGATTGGTTATTACGTATTAGTTATTAACTTATTACAGACGTTACACAAAGCGTGGTCCGGAGACGGTGGAGTCTGAAGAGACATGGACAGCATCGATAGGGAAGAAACTTAATAACTCTTGGGCCAGGATGATAAAAGTCTAAGAACCCACTTAGTTTTTCAGTTTACAACGCAAGCCTGTTCAGGGAGCGAGAACTTTTTCATTTTGATTAAAGGAAAGTGCCAAGTGTCACAAAACGCCCTATGCTCTTTGCTAACGTGGCTGTATGTGGTGAGAGCCCAAGTCTACTTTATTTATTAAGATATTTTTACTGGAATTGTAGTGTTTAAAAACAAATTTTGAGTATTAACAAATAGAGTATTCAAAAATGAGTTATTTCAATTTATAATGACAATCAGAGGCGGATCCATATGTATTAATGAAGGGTCAGTTGACATTTCCTTAATAATAAAAAAATCGATTTGCTTAAAAGAAACAATGTGGATTCGATAGGTCTACCGACTTAATCTTTAAAGATGACACTCCTAAATAAGGGTTCAACACTTACCTGACACACAGTTTTATCATCTTTTTAATGATTTAAAAGCCTATTAATTCTTTTGACCCATGTTAAAAAGGATCATTGGTCTGCCTAGAGATGGCAATCAAAGACCAGGATCGCGGGCCTTGACCGTGGGCCTGACCCGTAAAGACTTGCTGCGGGACAGGATTGGGTCTCCATTTGATAAGCCTGCAAAATTGCGGGCCTCGAGGGACATGCTCAAAACGAGACGGGACGAATACGGGACGGGCTTAAAACGGGACGGGCCGAATACATGACAGGTTAACCCGTGAGATTTTGAAGACCGGCAACCATAAGTCCCCTTTTCTGTTTTTTTCAGTACTATAAATTTTTTTATTACTATGTAGAATTTTTTTGTTTAATTTGATGGGCTTTTTTCAGTATTGTCAAGTGGTGTTTTAAAAAAAAAAATTGGTTACAATGATGTTGTTAAAGAGCTACTGGTTGTTGAAGAGCTACTGCTTATTCTTTAAACGGCTCGAATCGAGAGTTTGAGTTACTGCAGAATCTTGTCTCTACAGAGTAAGTTCAACAGCTTGGTTGAAGGAGAAGAATATATCATTAGTATTAAGTTATTGTTGCTATGCAGAGACGTTGCTTTACAAAGAATCAAACAAAGATTATACTTGAAAGAGCTGAATTTCACTGTCCAAATGGTTCTCATTTACTTCAAGACCATTAAACCGGCAAGGGATCACATTAGGTGTAGTTGCGATCGATGTTGTTGAGCTCTCTTTAACTCTCTTTAACTCTCTTACACAACTCTTCTATTTTAACATTGATGAAGGAAACTGAAAGAGGTGTCCCGCTGGACGGCCCACGAAGGCTTATAAATTATGTAGTACGAGATTGGGCAGCCATTCAGAAGACGAACCCGCTGTGGTACGGAACGGGAGAGCCGAATTGCCATCTCTAGGTCTGCCATTGATGACAATGCGGATGTTACAAACTTGTTCATACATCTTAAAAATCATTAGTTATCTTTGACTATTAGCTTGGTCTGTCTTGATAAAAACAATGAATCATACAAAAATAATATATGTAACATATGAGGCCGTCCAATACTATATGTAACGGCTGTAACTCGTGTGTATGTATCGACTTTTATAACAATGAACACATGATTAAAAGTGATGGTGACAAAGGATCACTTTCACAGATTTCTTAGATACTTCTGTAACGACTTTCATTCATCAAAACCGAGCGGGAGACTAAAGTGACACATTTCATAATTATCATAATCCATTTTCACAAAAATCCATTTCATATGAGTTTTCTGTCAGTAGATGTGCAAGATTTCGAAGAATCAATTATTGCTTTAGTTGAACAAATTCTTAAATAACAAATTACCAAATACTCTACTCATTCTGAAATATAAGATGCTTAATGACCTACTCTACCAAATCACCAAATTATTACTTTATTTCATTCAACGCCGCCTTCAGATTCTATTAGTCGCCTTCAGCTTTTGATGGTTTTTTAGAGGAAGTTCCGACGTCAGTAACTATGGATCAAAATGGACGTTTAATGGCTATGGCTTCGGAAGAAGAGGTGAGAAAGGCGGTTTTCATGATGCACCTGGAGAAGGCGCCAGGTCTGGACGGAATGACTGCACTTTTTTATCAGCAGTCTTGGTCGGTGATTAAACATGACATGGTTAAGATGGTGAATGATTTTCTGTGCTCTGGGAGTTTTGATGATATAATTAATTTGACAAATATTTGTCTCATACCTAAGACGGTACGACCAAGTCGAATGACTGAGTTGCGGCCTATGCTTATAAGATTATCTCAAAGATACTTTGTCAGAGATTGAAAGAGTTGCTTCCCAAGCTTATTTCAGAGACTCAGTCTGCTTTCGTTCCCGAGAGATTAATATCGGATAATATTATCATTGCTAAGGAGATGTTCCATGGATTACGTACGAACAATGCGTGTAAAGAAAAGTTTATGGCTAATAAGACGGATATGCGTAAAGCGTATGACCGAGTAGAATGGTCCTTTATGGAATGCCTACTATTAAAAATAGGGTTTTGCCCAACATGGGTTTCCAGAATAATGACTTGTATTTCTTTTGTTCAGTATAAGGTATTGCTAAATGGACAGTCTAAAGGACATATTGTTTCGGAACGGGATTTAAGACAAGGAGACCCTTTGTCCATATCTATTTATTTTGTGTACAGAAGCTCTTATTGCAAACATTAAGAAAGAGGAACGGGGAAAAAAACTGACGAGACTCAAAGTATCTCGAGGGAATCCTGCGATTTCTCATCTTCTCTTTGCGGATGATAGTTTATTTTTCTGCAAAGCAAATTTAGTGAAATGTGGGATTATCCTTAAGCTGCTTAAGGATTATTAATCTGCCTCAGGGCAACTGATAAACTTTGATAAGTCATCACTTCAATTTGGATATAAGGTACCAGAGACAAACAGATCATAAATTAAAATTCAGCTGGGAATTACTAAGATTGGAGGAATGGGCAGCTATCTGGGTATTCCAGAAATTCTTGGGAGATCAAAGGTACAGGTTTTTGGTTATGTTAACGAGATGATCAATCAAAAGATTAATAGTTGGATGGTAAGATTTCTTACCAAAGGGGGAAGGTGGTTCTGTTAAATACAACAGCTAATGCAATGCCTAATCATGTAATGTCTTGTTATCGGTTACCTAAGGCAATTACAAAGAAAATTACTGGGGCAATATCTCATTTCGGGTGGGGAGGAGGTGACAATAAGAGAGGTAAGCATTGTTTATCCTCGGATGAAGTTTGCAAACAGAAAGATGAGGGTGGTTTTAGTTTTGGGGATTTACATGACCATAATACTTTTTTACTGGCTAAAAAATTATGGAGGTTAATCGATAGACCATAATTGTTTAGATAGGTCTATTCTCAAAAGTTTTTAAAGGACGATATTTTCGGAATAAAGATCCGTTAGATACACACAAATCTTACTCGACATCTTATGGTTGGAGAAGTATTTGTTCAGCTCGATCTCTGATCAAAAAATGGCTAATCAAAAGAGTAGAAAACGGACAATACATTTCAGTATGGAATGATCCCTAGATTCCTGCTCCTTGCCCGAGGTCAGCAACCCCAAAGAATCAGTCACAGGCTCCACAGGATCTTAAAGTGGAATACTTCATTGATCCGGTTACTCTTTCATGGAAGGCGGATTTGCTTAGTTCCTACATTCATTCAGATGATGTAGCTCTCATTAGAGGATTAGCGGTTAGTTGGTTTTCTCGACTTGATTCTAATGGTGCATTATACAGATTCCAGCAGATATACGGTCAAATCTGGTTATAGAATAGAATCTAAATTCCCAGATAAAGGAATTCAGGTGCCTTATATTGGACCAGATACTAATGTATTATTAATTCGTACATAGAAATTAAATTGTTCGCCAAAGCTGAGACACTTTATTTGACAGGCCATTAAAGGAATTTTACCGGTTGCGAAAAATTTAAGGCCTAGAAGCATTGCCTGCGAACCATGATGCAGTTTATGTGTAGCGGATGAAGAATCTATTAATCATGTTCTCTTCGAGTGCCTTCCAGCATTGTAAATACGAGCTCTATCGAAAATACCTTCAGCCCCCAGGATTTTTCCAAATTCATATATTTTTTTGAATATGGATTATTTGTTTTGGAGACAACCAAAGGATTATAATTATGAATTCTTCCCTTGAATTTTATGTTACATTTGGTAGAACAGGAATAATAAAATTTATACAAATAAGGCTGGCGATCCACGGGAACTTCTTCGTATAGCGGAAGTGGAAGCCGAGGTCTGGGCTGATGCTCAAAAAATGGCACCGATTAGGGGACATGTTGACAATCCCTCTTCTAATTGGATGGAATTGGAGAATTCAAGAATTTATTTTTTGTGGATGACACATGGAAGTTACAAGATAAATTTTCCGGACAGGGTTGGTTTTTATGGTTCAACAGAGAAAATGATGGCTGCTATGAATCTCCAAAGAAGCTTATCTGCTTTGCATGCTGAATGTGAAGCCTTGATATGGGCTATGAGGTGAATGAAGACCCTAAATTTCCCAGACGTTGTTTTTGCCACAGACTGCTCTCAACTGGTAAAGATGGTGTCATCACCCGGATAATGACCAGCTTTTGCTACACACTTGGAGGAGTTCTAGCGCAGTAAGATGTTCTTCTCTACCTTCAAGATCCGACATATTCCAAGAGCGTGCAATCTGGTGGCGGACAAGCTGGTACGAGGTGCTAGATGTTCCCTTTCTTCTATCTTCTATGTCGATTCGATGACACCGGCTTGGTTTTCTGAGTAGGAAGGACATATATCGTAGTTTCATTTTTATCATTGTTGTCAAAAAAATAATAATAATAAGATGGATAAAATTATTTGTGTTTCAATACCTAATAATTTTCATATTTATAGGTAAACTCTTAATGTATAGTTTTAATGATATTTTATAAATAAAAGTTAACTATTTAATATATATGTATTATACCTAAAAGTCTTATATATTCAAACGAGGGAATTGTGAATATTGTAATTGTATCTCATACGTTGATGATAGATTTTTTTACAGCAAACAACTATTCTATTACTCAAAACGTAAGGTAGTCTGAGTAACTAGACCGGAATAGAACAACCAATGTTACAAAACTCTCTATACAAAAATATGCATTCTTATTTTGAAAATCGGCTACTCCATTTTGCGCTCTTCAGATGTACGAGATTTTGAACTATGGAAAACATAGCTGAATAGTCTGAATCACCTCTAATTCTATTCTGAAACTTGGCAAATCTTGCTGACAAAAAAAAAAGAAACTTGGCAAATCTTTGGGTTCCTTTATAATTGCAGTCAGATGCTTGCAATCTGTCCAATTTTTTTTTTGACATGTTGAATGTTGGATCATACTTTCCATAGTCCATATCAATGCCTCATATTATGTATATAAACATGCCTCTCGCCTTATTAAATTGTGCATCCCCATAAGTTGGATCCTTCCCAAGCTATCCATCTAAACTCATCCGCATCCACTGAATTGAGACGTACAGGTCCATGAAACATCCACCATACATATATCACCCAAGCTTAAGGCTTATGGCTCCTCAATCATATGTTCATTTGTTGGGGGGGGGGTGTCTTATTTGCATCAAACCAATCTTGATATTCTCCTTCTTCACATCTGGCCAAGCTCTAATGGATCTCTGTCAATCCCCCTAAAGAATTTGTTGTTATGGGTCTTTCAAATACACTAGATTATCCAAAGATAAGAGTTTATGTCTAATTTTGGCTCTACAATGTTGCTTTTCCTCTATAATAGATATTCCATGTTGGCATAGATGCTCGGAAGTGGGAAGGTGTCATGACTAGATGGAGTCACTGAAAGAGACCATGCCTATAATAGTATGAGTGACAGTTTCTTTTGGTTCTCCACATCTTGGGAAATATTTATTACATCGCATATTGCGAAGTGTCAGGTTTCTTGTGACCGCCACAAGTCCTATTATTAGTTGCCAAGTAAGATGACAAATCTTCCTGGATTCCTTTATTTTCCATGCAAAGGTTTGAAATTAGTTATACTGGACTCTAAAATTTTCATTTTCCACATATTTTTCCAATATATTTTGTGATACCCAGTATCCAGATTTAACTGTATATTGTTTGTTCTTAGTGTAGTTTCAGAAAAATGTATCAAGATGGTTAGTCGGTTTTATGACCAAACTTCGGTTGAGAGGTAAGTCTTCATGGACAACATAATTTTCTAGTAAACCAATATCCGACTTCTTTGATACACCATTTATAGGATCAATCATTGACTATGATTTTCAGATGCAGAACAGAGGCTAGATAACATGAGTCGGCTTTACATGTATTGTGGGGATCCAAGGATCCTCCCACACATTAACGCATTGTCATGAGTGAACTTTGTGTCTAATCTCTAAAAACAAATTTTTTGAGCTGCTACAATAATAATCCACACATAAAATGGATTATCCATTATGCATTCGCAAATGTTAACTCAACAATTTATGTTGATAAGAGCTTCTTAATATTTTCATTTTGTGGGTTATGTGTTCTCCATATACTCTAAACAATTTTGACGTCCGTTGAGGCCTTTCTTATTACAAAAATTTGAAGTCCACAAAAAAAAAAGATCTGATGATTTTGATGTTATGGTGTGTTATCTTGTTATTATCGGGTTAACGAACGAATTTTGAAGATAAAGTTGCAATTTTCAGATCCAATAAAAACACATTGGCACATAACTCTTGATGATGCTGTTGGAACTATTTTTTTAGCATTATGAAAAATGTATTCATATGCTAAAAATAGAGTTAGTGTGAATGAGAAATGGAGATCTAATGTATGTGATTTGAGAAACTTGTATAAAGTAACAAATACACACATTAGATATTTGGATTTGGGTTTTGATTTGTTAGTTGGACTTCATGTTCATTAACTTAATCTTATAAACCAAATATATTTTGATCTTTTATATTGATAAAATATAAAAAAGAAATCCATTTTAAAGTATATTATTTAGTTTGAATTGGTCAAACAATAATAATTTTACTCTTTAATTTCTTGGTCAAAATGTGAAATGAATTCACATATCAGTTGATAAGAATTAAAGACTCCATTAGTGCACCATGGAGGTTTCATTTTTTTTTATGTTGAAAATGAAATGTAGGTTTCTCATTATTTTTCTATAAAAGGCTTGTAAGCATTATAGAAAACACACACTTTCAACAATTGCAATACCAAAAGAATAGTGATATTCTCTCATGTTGAATAGTTATGCTAGTATTTTCTTTTATTTGAGTCTGAGAGTACAACAAAAAACTAGGGTCGATAGATTCTGTTTTTTCGGTGATGGTAAAACAGAAATAATGCTGCAGTTGTATCCTGGAAATCTAAGCGCTATGCAACCGTCATACTACGGGGCGTTTAAAGATTTAAGGAATGAGATTAACCATCTCCGTATTGTAATTTTGATTTTTGTTCTTATTATCTTTTATAAATATCAGTTGTCCTATGGTAGTGAAATAAGGTTCCTACAATCTTAAATCTTTAAATATTGTTTATGCTTTTGCACTAACAATACTGATATTTGTTAAAAGTTGTTTTTAAGAACAGGATAATCTATATTCAGAATATGCACCAGAATATATTTGGCTCTATTGCTGGGAATAAGATAATTCCGATGATGAAAATCACTCTTCTCCATCAGCTTATTCTCAATTATGATTTTAGTTGATTATAATTTTCTGGTATACAATAATTAATCTAATTATTTGTTCCAGGAAGAGGTGATTATCATTTGTTGTAGCCAATTCTGTAACCAGAAAAGGGAAGTTGGTTCAGTATATTTTATTGGTTTCATCTCTGAAATTTATTCATTATTCTTTTTGATTTTGAATTTAATTGAAGTTTTAAAAAAAACTGTCGGTTTTGATATTTTATTGCCTGATAAAGGTATTTAAAAGAAGAAAACGTTTTTAGTCACATTACATGTTAATGCTTTGACTTGTTTGATTTAATTATCAAGATAGAGTAACATTTTTTTTTTATTGTGCATATTTTCTTTTATGGTGTAACTTAATTTAATTATTAAGTCTATGTTTGACCATGAAAGAAAAAAAAAGATTCAAATTACAAATATGGTGAAACCATAGATATGAAAAACATTTTGATCTTCAAGAGATCAAATGGTATGGATGGAAATTGATACGTGAGTTGACACCCTAAATTAAGTTTGGGAGAGGTCTATCACAAATGAATCATTTGCCATTAGAAAATATAATGTTGTTGATATTGATCAAAACATTTATATTTTGTCAATACTTAAATGCAAGTCGGAAAAGATTGACCATGCAAAACCAATGAGAATTTTCAGATCAATGACTGAAACTGACATGTGTATTGTAGTTTCTAAAGTCAATAGGGTTGAGAATAATCATAGAAAATAGTGGTTTTGATAGTGTAAATAATATATAATAATGGGATGTATATTTGCTAACAAGCAAAAATATGTTTTGGAAAAATTCAAATTATATATGAGTTGGATTTATAAATCAACTTAAGAGAACTATGAAGATAGTTGTTTGTAAAATGTGATTTCTGAGAATGAAATACATCAAAAAAAAGATTTTAATATTTTCTTAAGAGATGATTAAATGTAAATAAATATGCATGTTTTTGAGCTATGTCAAGAAATGTGAGGGAAATTTTACTTACCATATAAAGTTATTGGCACGAGGTCAACTAAAGTTAGTGATATTTATCACAATATGAATTTTCTAGTGGCATACACTGAGTTTTTTGTATAATGGTTAATTGTATCTTGGAAAAAGATGACAAAAATCATTAGACAATTGATTTCGACTAATCTCAAGAGATTATGTTCATTAAGGTGACAACCTATGATCCTTATATTAAAGATGTGTCATGAGATTAATTTGTATATCAACAAGAGGAATGGGTTCGCCTGTTGAATTAAGATGAGGCTTTGCGGTAACTCTACCTAACTGACTGGAGATCCCAAGAAATAGGTTCAAGGAGACAACAAAGTGAAGTTAAATCTGCCCAAAGCACTGTAAGACTTCGGTCTATACCCAGTTCCTAGGATGACAAAACAGTGCTACATGTGAGGATTATAGAATAAGCATTTGCTTTTATTGATTTGTGTCCAAAGCTTTGAAATATGAATGGAGTAGTACATGATACTCCTAAACAAAGCTATGGCAATCACCTAGTGAGTGTTAAATGGGGCCGTTTCTAGGAGAATAAAAGAAAGACTATATTCTCTAAGTTCACTCATGATAACCATGACTATTCACGGTCAAAATGAACACAATAGAGAACCTAGTTCTGTGAGAGAATGAAGCTGTGTTTTGGCTATTGTCTAGGTTTACACCAAAGTCCGGGAGGTTCAAGACATCATGGCCACCTCCTGGCCGAGTAAATCCGATAGTTATTAACAATGACTGGTTCAATGCTGAAAAATTGCTACCAACTCATCATGCAGTGGATTTTTCGTTTGTACTCTCAAAAGTCTTTAGTTGAGTCTTGAGTCTTGCCTAGGAAGTCAAGTCTGTCAAGTCTATCGAATCGTCTACTGTTTAGAGTCATTTCTATTCACGTGGGGGATTGTTGGAATATTTTTTAGCATTATGAAAAATGTACTCATATGCTAAAAATAGAGTTAGTGTGAATGAGAAATGAAGATCTAATGTTTGTGATTTAAGAAACTTGTATAAGGTAACAAATACACACATTAGATATTTGGATTTGGTTTTGATTTGTTAGTTGGACTTCATGTTCATTAACTTAATCTTATAAACCAAATATATGTTGATCTTTTATATTGATAAAATATAAAAAGAAAATCCATTTTAAAGTATATTATTTAGTTTGAATTGGTCAAACAATAATAATTTTACTCTTTAATTTCTTGGTCAAAATGTGAAATGAATTCACATATCAATTGATAAGAATTAAAGACTCCATTAGTGCACCATGGAGGTTTCATTTTTGTATGTTGAAAATGAAATGTGGGTTTCTCATTATTTTTCTATAAAAAGGCTTGTAAGCATTATAGAAAACACACACTTTCAACAATTGCAATACCAAAAGAAAAGTGATATTCTCTCATGTTGAATAGTTATGCTAGTATTTTCTTTTCTTTGAGTCTGAGAGTACAACACAAAATTACGATTGATAGATTCTGTTTTTTTGGTGATGGTAAAACATAAACAATGCTATAGTTGTATCCTGGGAATCTGAGCGCTATGCAACCGTCACACTACAGGGCGTTTAAAGATTTAAGGAAAGAGATTAGCCAACTTGACTCTGCAATTCTTCTCTATTCGTTTGTTTGGGTATTGTAATTTTGATTTTTGTTCTTATTATCTTTTATAAATATCAGTTGTCCTATGGTAGTAAAATAAGGTTCCTACAGATGCAACTGCTCATGAAGCCCCAATATCAATTCATCAATTTCATCTTCCAATTTTTTTGACTTCACTCTTGATCATCAATTACGTTATTCCTTTATAGTTTTGGGTTACATAATTTACATGATAGGTTTAAATTATCTTGGCAGCTGGCCATAAATTGTTTTTATTTTGTAAGGAGTAATCATAAGTTTAAACTCCAAAGAGCTAATCCTACCTACGAATATTTTATTGTGCCAACGGTCCCCAAATACAGTATTAATGAACTAAATGTAGCGCGTTGTCTTAACCACTAAACTTCTTATGCAAATATATAAGAAATAACAAAGATGTTAATAATCGTAATTTTCTAAGATACATGATTATTCATTTATAATATTATAGGAAAAGTATAATTACATAAAATATATATTTTTTGTCTTCCTAACGAATTTTTATATGAATCCAGTTTCAGGCTAACAAATTAATTAGTTATAATATTTCTTAATTTATTCATAACTTCTTACTGTATTTGTATTTTCAGCCTAATCTAATGTACATTGACCAATGAACATAAAAGACAGTGTGCACAAAAAAATAACATAAATGACAGTAGGAATATCCTGTATGAAGAAGCCTTAAAATTCCACTAGTATATATATTGGCATAAAAGAATTATTAAAGTAAATTATTTGAAATAATGTAACAAAGAAAGGATAGTGTATTCTCTTTTCCGGCCAGCGAATCGAATCAGGTTCCTCTATTTTTAAGCAAAAGTATTATGATCAACATTTTACTAAACTTCGAATGCTAACGGATTAAGCGGTAAAGAACAAATGATTAACTGAGGTGTGCATAAAATGCATCATCCGGAATAAGGATAGTTACAAACGGTGGGCAATAATGTATGAATGATAACAATAATAAATTTGGTATATATAACATAAAGTATTAATATATGGCCAATTGTCCTAACACTGTTTAGGTTTTCTATCTCAAAACTAGCACCTCAAGATGAAAATCAGAAATATAGCATTTATTAATGGATCAAAAAACAGTAATACCCTCACATATTAATAACACAAAAAAGCCTCGTCTGTTTCTCTTGACGACGACGAAGAAGATCTTGACGATGCCGGCGCCGAAGACAGCCATGTAATCGCTGTGAATCTCACCACTGACAGTCATCACACTCGATTGTATGTTCAAGACCGAGAATTTCAAATCTAGATCCAGAACTTAAGATATATGCGGCTGCGATTCGAGAAGTAGAAGACACGAGAGGATTTGAATCCACAGTGAAATCAACTGCCATTTGCTTCGTTCGACCCGGTTTGATCTCACCAACTGTTATGGTTTCCGTAGTAGAAGAGCTGGATTCTGTTGTTGCAGTGAGAGAAAGTCGCGCGGTTCGGGTTTCTGACGGAGGAGAGTTGGAAGTAGGTGAAGCTGAAGGAGCTGTTGGCCACGGAGAACGACGGGACTTGAAGTCTGTGACGGAGATCTCGGGATCTCTTGGTTTGAAGATGGTGAGATAAAAGTTGATTGTTCTTAGTTTCTTAGTTTCTTAGTTTTTGTGTTTTTATTGACGAGCATGGGGTGGTACTTTTTATGATTTTTATTTTAAAATTTGTTGGCATTCATTTAGTTGATGAGAATATGGGAGTGAAATGAATTTGAGCTTTTCACTTATGCAGCTACGGTGGTGCATGTCACATTACGGAGGATTTTTTAGCTTGTGTTGTTGCTTCTTATAATATGACTTTCTTGGATCTTATGGCTTAATTTTTGTTGGATCTTACTGTAGGTGTAAGTAGTCAAAGATGTGTTTCCTCACTACACATGGAGTTAAGAGATTCTTGACTCCAGATTCAACATTCTCAACCGGTTGTGAAATCCTTAGGTGAGAGCTGTGTTTGTGCTTGTTAAAATCAAGTGATTAAATTATTGATTTTTTTTATTATTCTTGCAATAGAATTGGTTGATCAAGTGTAAGTGTTTTTTAGATGTCATGTTTAATCTGTTACACTTCTATCTCTTTGGTTGCTTCGTGGTATCCATGATCATATTTGTTGTTTGCTTAAGATTTGTATCTGTGTCCAGTATGTTATTTAGAGTTTTAGGAAGATTTGTAACATATTTAGGAAGGTATTCCTAAAAACTTATCCTTATTATTTTCCTTCAAACTGTATTGATTGTTGTTCTGGCCTTTACACAACAATACTGATATGGTAAAGGAGTTCATATATATCCTCTTTCAGAACGGAACAAGGTTTTACTCCTGCGCATTTATGACTTTACCCTTTATACTTATCTTATTTTCTCCCTTAATTTCTTGGTGTTTTCCGGATGCTTCATTAGGCATTACCACTGTGATTTACCTAAAAGACGAGATCACAATTGCCACAGATGGAGCACCAGATAGGTACGCATTTATTTCATACTAGGGTCGGTCCGCCCTACGGGCGGGATGTAATTTATTTGGGATCTCGTTTTTTACTTTTTTATATGCTTTGATGGTTTGTATTTTAGGTATGCATTTGTAAAAGATGTGTATATTATGTTTATTATCTACAAAAAAAATTGTGATGATAGATCTTATATTCAGTATATTTCGTCACTTTATTTTTTTTATTTGTTGTTAAATATATTTTATGATATTATACTATTTTAGTTATTATATTTCTTTTTGTTATGTTTTTATTATGAGAACATATTTTTATATTATCTTCGCATATATCTAACTAATTTTTTATATTTTTTATTATTTTTGTTAGAAATTAGAATGTTGTATTTGCATGATACAATTTTCATGGTTGGAAATTCACATTCTTAAATGTTTGCTTATTTTTTTAATATATAGTAAACATATTCGAGATTTTATTGTTTCATATGATGTGTATTTGGTAATAATGATTTTACTAAATGGATGGTATATTGTAGAGATCAAGGTAAATGTATACGGTTTGGTAACGGACCGATATAACCAAAAGAAACAAAAACATTGATTTAACGTATGCAGAGTAATAACACTAAATTTATGTAACACAATTCCATTGTAAAAGAACCTATATATGTCTATAGTGATGGTAGTAATAGTTTGTGGATATCTTTTAATGTTCGTGGTGGCTTATAGATGAATTGTAAAGCACATATTCCGTATGCGGAGTAATAACACTAAATCATAGCAGAGGAAAACTGAGGTATACGGTCTACCCAATGCAGTGGACGTATATACAGGTGCCGCATGTTTCAAGATATCGATATGAAAACGGGTCATGTGAAACAAAAACATTAGAAATGTTAGATTTATTTTCAGTTAAAAATACAGTAATGTTCATTGTCTGTCATCGATTTTTTTTATTGTTATCTGAAATCATAATTTATAACCCGTTTTAAAAATTTGTATTGCCATTATTGTTTTAAAGTCATTGTTAGCTCTACTCCGACTTTGACAATAAGCTGAACGAATTTTAATACAGCCTATTTTACGATGTAAATTATATTAATTAATACCTAGAAATCCATGGTCTAAAAGACTAATTATGAACGAAAATCTTGTTTTAATCTATTTCTGACTATTTACATTGTAACTGCAAAAAAAATAAAGAAAATTGTAAGTGCAAATGTGTTTAGGCAGAAGAAATCATGCAAGTGTGCACTTGAAGAAACCAATCAGACAAACCCTTTAAGAAACTTACAGTCTCAATTTACAAAGATCTGCAGTTTAGGCAGAAGAAATCATGCAAGTGTGCACTTGAAGAAACCAATCAGACAAACCCTTTAAGAAACTTACAGTCTCAATTTACAAAGATCTGCAGTTTAAAGTAAGACACGCTGATACGTCAAGTCCAGGCTTCCTATAAAACACATGCATTGTATATTTTATACGTTCAATAGTAAGCTTTGATATTATAAGAACAAAGTAGGCAATATAAATGTCCGGAATGAAATAGAATTTATAACCGATGTTCATAAAACAAACCCAAAAAAAATAGAAAATAGCAAAAGTCAAACTTGTTCATAAAACAAACCCAAAAAAAAGAACAAAAACCGAGAAAATAACTTAAGCATTATATTGAAATCGGTAACACGGCGACTTGAACTCTGATCCTCCTCACTTGTGCCTTGCGTGCTTTCTTCACCTTGTCAGATGCTCTTTCGGCCTGGATAATACCGCCAGCTTTCACTTTAGCAGCCACTGAGATGGCACCGGAGTTTTCATCTCTGTTGTCATTGTCGCCTCCCTAATCAATACAGGAAAAGTTATATACATCCATACCGAGCAGCTACGTTACCAGTAAATGTATATAACTTACATCATCAACGAAGGCAGGTTGTGGCTCACGTTCACGCTCATTGAGGATGCGTGAAATAGCAAAAGTCTGATGATTCGCTGTGAAATTGTATGAGCTCACCCTCACCTGCTGGAAGTGTAGGTCTTACCTTCCATGTCTGTGACAAAGGAAGGTGCCTGAGTTTTTTCCAGGTTGACACCATCACCAGCCTGAGTTAACATGGTTCAATGCAACTGTATGAATAAGTTGCAAGCACAAAATAAATGAATGACAGTTGATAAAAGACTTACCAGAAGATGACCAGCTTCATAGGCTATCATGTTGTGCAATTTCGTCATCACCCCAACGAAACACACAAACAAAGCTTCATCGGTTTCATCTGCGACGGACATCTCCATACTGTATCTAGCGGACATATAAAATGTATCAAATCAGGAAACGACTAAAGAAGGAATTATTTATCAGAATCTAAACTCAAGGCAGTGGAGATATGTAAAGCATCAAACCTGAGAATTTACTCAGACGGTGAATATGTATGAACATCAAATATTTACACAACAATCATCAAAAACTGAAAAGTGACTGGGTGTGAAATATATAACAGATACTTAAAACACACAATCTAACAACTATAAACTGGATTCAAGACGGTAAATATGTGTAGCAATTAATTGGTGAATTAATTGCTACGGTGAGTTTTGTAAAAAGGGACACATGGTGGCACTGTAGACAGTGAATTATTGACATGGCAACCTACGTGTCATAGCTTAGAAGTAGAGAAACCTTATTTTATAATAATAGATATATGGTTTTGCTACTCCATAGAGCTTATAGCTATGTCTACATCCCTATGGTTATTATTATGTTTGTGATTTCAGGAAAAGAGAGCACTTGCTATAGTATCATTGTCCCATGACTCATATGAAATCTTAGTCACAGCGTCATGCAAGGATAACATGATATGATTTTTAATATATACACTTCTTAACTTTTCATAGTAATTGCCTAATACTATGAGAAAGCCTTCTTTTTGTACTTGTTTAGTTTAGATTTGAGCTTGTTTTGTTGGTATATGACATTAAAATCTGACAGTTTTAAGTTTTTTCAATAATTCTATTGAAAAAGTGTTAAATGTGGTATCAATATAAAACACATATGTTATATAGGATAGTTTTTGGCATTTTTAAGATGGGTTTCCAGAAAAATAAAATGAGTATGTTTTCTTTCATAAGTCTATTTTCGAAGAGAATCCAAAGTGTGTAAGAAATTTTGGACAACCCTTGTTCAGGATGGCTATCCTAAATTGAAATTTAATCTTCCAAAAAAAAAACATAGTCAAAATCTATAAGAAAATTCATTGCTAATAGAAATCAACAAACATGGTTCATTGTCTACAAAAATAGAGAACACATATCAAACATAGAACATTAAAAAATGATAGCTTGAAGATTTTCAATAATTATATTGAAAAAGTGTTAAATCCGGTATCATTATAAAACACATATGTTATATATGATAGCTTTTGGCATTTTCAGGATGTGTTTCCAAAAAAATAAAATGAGTGTTTTCTTGCATAAATCTGTTTTCGGAAAAATTCAAAACCGTGTACGGAATGTTAGACAATCCTTGTTCAGGATGGCTATCCTAAAATTGGAATTTAATATTCCACAATAAAAAAACATAGTCAAAATCTATAAGAAAATTCACTGGCTATAAAAATCAACAAATAGGGTTCATTGTCTACAAAATAGAGAACACATATCAAACAGAGAACATTAAAATTTGATAGCTTGAAGCTTTTTCAATAATTCTATCGAGAAAGTGTTAAATGTGGTATCATTATAAAACACATATATTATATATGATAGCTTTTGGCACTTTCGGAAAAATAAAATGAGTGTGTTTTCTTGCATAAGTCTATTTTCGAAAAACATCAAAAGCATGTAAGGAACGTTAGACAATACTTGTTCAGGATGACTATCCTAAATAATTTAATCTTCCAAAAAAAAAACATAGTCAAAATTTATAAGAAAATTATTTGCCTGTAGAAATCAACAAATATGGTTCATTGTCTACAAAATTGAGAACACATATCAAACAGAGAACATTAAAAAAAGATAGCTTGAAATTTTTTTCAATAATTCTATTGAAAAAGTGTTAAATGTGGTATCATTATAAAACACATATGTCATATAGCATAGCTTTTGGCATTTTCAGGATGAGTTTCCAGAAAAATAAAATGAGCGTGTTTTCTTAGATAAGTTTGTTTTCGAAGAGAATCAAAAGCGTGTAAGGAATGTTAGACAATCCTTGTTCAGTATGGCTATCCTAACTTGGAATTTAATCTTCCAAAAAAAAAACATAGTGAAAATCTATAAGAAAATTCATTGTCTACAAAATTGAGAACACATGTCAAACAGAGAACATTATAAAAAAGATAGCTTGAAGCTTTTTCAATAATTCTATTGAAAAAATGTTAAATGTGGTATCATTATAAAAGACATATGTTATATAGCATAGCTTTTGACATTTTCAGGATGAGTTTCCAGAAAAATAAAATGAACGTGTTTTGTATAAACCTTGTATTGTATATGCGATGATTGATCAAAGTAATCTCACGTGCTAGGTAGATGTGGTAACAAGCTTCTTGCCTTGTGTGTTTATTCATCTTTCTGTTGTTTTGAATCTATGTTATCTAATGAATACATTTTGTGTTGGTGCAGATTGATGCAAGGATATTCAAAACTGTTGCAAAGGAGCACCCAACGAATGCTGATGAAGCTGCAGCTGTTGTTGTTTTGTTTATATTGTTCATTTGGGTCACGAGCTCTGCTCCTCTTCCATCATAAAGTAAGGAACTTTTTTTGTACCCATCTCACTGTTTGTTCTTCACTTTCTCTATTGTCAGATCTGATCTTTCCGATATGAAACCTTCTGAGATTTCTTTGTTTCCTAGAGAGATAATAAAATTGTTGACTTTGTGGGTTTTTTTGTGTGTATGGCAGCAACTGTTGAACATGTTAAGCAGATGAAGCTTAGTTTCATGAGATGGGTTGTGTATTGGGGAGACCTGTTTCTTCATTAGACTCCAAGTCAGCACGAGGTCCGAGTCTAAACGGAAAGAAGTGAAGGAGAAGACCCTCACTGAAACTGAGACCATTAGTAGAATTGTTATTTTTAGAAAGTAAAAAACAATGATCAAAAATAAAGGAGATGAAGCATGTTTGCAGTTTATATGAATAAATGGAATATTATGCATCTTAAATACTGGAAGAGACAAGTGTTTCTTACAAATCTCGTGACCATCTACAAAATTTGGTAACAAATTTTGAATCCTCAATGTCACATATAAATTTTGGTAAGATTGTTACTTATTTTACTTATTTGGTTTGTGCATATTGATATCTTTTGTAGGCTCGTGAATTTTCTTATAACATTTTTAGTCATTTGTTTGTTCTTATGAAACTGTGTGGTTTTGTTAATTTCAAGAAGGATTTGTATAGATTCAGGACAGCTTTCTAGAAAATCTGATATTAACAAATTTGAAAAAAATGCTTAGTTACTTGTTAGGCTTACGCATATTCATATCTTTGGAAAGTTTGTGAGTTTTCTTATGAAATTTTTAGATGATTGCTTGTGCTATGAAATTGTGTGGTTTTTTTTTTCAGGAAAGATTTGTATAGTTTCAAGAAAGCTTTTCAAAACATTTGATGTTAACAAATTTCGCCACTGGACTATAGTGTTATATATTTGGCCAAAATTAAGGATTGTGTACATAATATTTAGCCTTAAAACATATTTTAAGAATATTTAGGAGGAGTTTTTAGAATATTTAGGAAGAGTTATTACGTATTTAGGAAATGTATCATGAATAGTCCAAGAGAAAAAACTCCTTTTGCAAATCGGTAATGAGTGCCTTCGCCTATTTTACTACAAACTCTTTAACTACTAATGGTAACCTATTTATCAATGACTTGGCAATTCCATGGATGAAGAATCCTTTTGATATAGTCTAACAACTGATAAGTTTGACACTTTCAAGATGAGTTTCGAAAAAAATAAAAATGAGTGTGTTTTTTTGCATAAGTCTGTTTACGAAGACAATCAAAAGCATGTAAGGAATGTTAGACAATCCTTGTTCATGATGGCTATCCTAATATGGAACTTAATCTTCCAAAATCATAATAATAATCAAAATCTATAAAAAAAAAATTCATTGGCTATAGAAATTATCAAATATATGACTGCTTTTGGCACTTTCAGGATGAGTTTCCAAAAAAAAGTGTGTTTTCTTCCATAAGTATATAACACTGGAGCTAGGTATCTAAGAAATATTAGACAATCTCTGTTCAAGATGGCTATCCTAAAATAGAATTTAATCTTCCAAAAAAAAACATAATCAAAATCTATAAGAAAATTCATGATAGCCATCTTGAACAAGGACTGTCTAAAATTTCTTACACGCTTTTGTTTCTCTTCAAAAACATACTTATGCAAGAAAACACACTTATTTTCTTATTCTGGAAGCCCATCCTGAAAGCTCCACAAGCTATCCTAGATAACACTTTCTTGATATAATTACTGAAAATGCTTGAGGCTGTCATATTTCAATGTTCCATGTTTGATATGTGTGCTTTGTTTTGTAGACAATGTATTTTTTTATTGATTTGATTATGTTGTTTTGTTTTAGTTGTTTTAGATGATTAGGTTTGAAGTCAGGATAGCCATCCTGAACATGGATTGTCTAACATTCCTCCGTTAGTGTTCTCCATTCATCGTCACAGAATGCCGGTATGTTGACCTCAGTGTGTTATATAGGATGATAGCTTTTGGCACTTTCAGGATGAGTTTTGGCACTTTCAGGATGGGTTTCCAGAAAAATAAAATTAGTGTGTTTTTTTGCATAAGTCTGTTTTCGAAGAGAATCAAAAGCGTGTAAAGAATGTTAGACAATTTTTGTTTAAAATGACTATCTTAAATTGGAATTTAATTAATCTTCCAAAAACAAAAAAAAAGTATATTCAAAATCTGTAAGAAAATTCATTAGCTATATAAATCATCAAATAGAGTTTATTGTATACAAAATAGAGAACACATATCAAATAAAGAACATTAAAATTAAATAGCTTGAAGTTTTTTCAATAATTCTATTGAAAAAGTGTTAAATGTGGTATCATTATAGTACACATATGTTATATAGGATAGCTTTTGGCACTTTCAGGATAAGTTTCAAGAAAAATAAAATGAGTGTGTTGTCTTGCATAAGTCTTTTTCAAAGAGAATCAAAAGCGTGTAAGGAATGTTAGACAATCGTTGTTCAGGATGGCTATCCTAAATTGGAATTTAATCTTCCAAAGCCAAAAAAAACATTATCAAAATCTATAAGAAAATTCAGTGGCTATAAAAATCATCAAACAAAGTTAATATTTAGAAAATAGAGAACACATATTAAACAGAGAACATTAAAATATGATAGCTTGAATAATTTTCACTAATCCGATCGAAAAAGTGTTAAATGTGGTATCATTATAAAACACATATGTTATATAGGATAGCTTTTTACATTTTCAGGATGAGTTTCCAGAAAAATAAAATGAGTGTGTTTTCTTGCATAAGTCTGTTTTCGAAGAGAATTAAAAGCGTGTAAGGAATGTTAGACAATCCTTGTTCAGGATTGCTATCCTAAATTGAAATTTAATCTTATAAAACAAAAAAAAAAACATAATCAAAATTCATAAAAAATTCATTGGCAATAAAAATCATCAAATAAAGTTCATTGTTTACAAAACAGAGAACACAAATTAAACACAGAACATTAAAATAGGATAGCTTGAATCATTTTCAATAATTCTATCGAAAAAGTGTTAAATGTGGTATCATTATAAAACACATATGTTATATAGGGTAGCTTTTGGCACTTTCAGGATGGCTTTCCAAAAAAACAAAAAATCTTAAATATCATTAAGTCAACCGAATAATTACTTTTATCAGAAGTTGATATGTCACAGCCAGATAAACTAGGAAGAACCTGTAAAATTTGGTTTATTTTGGAGGATGTGCTTGTTGTTCTCCATGCACAGTATGACTAACTACTATATTGGTCGGTGAACTCCCTATATAAATATGAGATAAGTTTTGAATAACATTCAAGAGAACTGAAGAAACACATATATAAGAAGTCGGCTTGTTACGACTAGATGAATCAAGGAGAACCTACAAATTTGAATTGTTTTGGACGGTTGATACATAATTAGGAACATGCAAATTAGGAAAATTTGGACTGTTGTTCAAAAAAAATAATTGGACTAGTCTCATCTGTATATATAATGTATGCTACAATCCATGCATCTAAGATAGTTCATATAAATACAGAATCATTAGTAAATTAAGAGAATTAAACATATTTAGAGAATTATAATAAAATTTAGGAAAGGGTTCCTGAACTAAATGAAATATATAGAATTTTTTGAATATAACTCTTTTTTCTCACAGTATATATGCATACAACTAGAGAGATATTGTTTATACCTCCAAGGTCTGGAACACCATTATCTGTAGAAAGTCAACTAGACCTATATATATATGATGGGTACACATACAAGCAGGAAAAGAACATGCAAAAGGGTTGAAAACCCAGAAACCAAAGGGTTCTCTTCCTCTGTAGGATTCCTTCATTTACAATTCTAAGTGATACCCATTAAAATTAACAGAAGCAAACTTCATTAATCAAGTCTCTGAATATCATCCTCTCAATATCTAACACTATCCCTGGAGTCTCACCTTCAAACTCCTTCAAATTCATGCTCTGACATTGCAGGTCGTTCCATATGAGGTCTTCCTTGTCGTCCTGCAAAATACACTGTGAGTTGTTCTCTTGTAACCTATCAATCTCCGAACGTAGTGTCTGCGGAAGTTGCTCCCCTTTTGGTATTTTCTCCATTGTTGTATTGGATTTGCTGTTAGCCATGGCATGGTACAGCCTTCTGCAGTGAACCTCTGAGCTAGAATTTCATTAACGTTATCGAAAATGAGTTTTCTCCTGATTATATATGTCGGATTTTTCTGATGTTTTCTTAATCCCTGCCCTTGTTCTGTTCCAGGATGAAGAAGAGTCCAAGGTTAATGGGAAGACGTGCTTTGTTCAGCTGAATGCTTATCATGCTGTATTAAGAATCTCTTAGAAGCCCTGATGCCAACAATATCTCCAAGATGTACTTGTGGTCGCCACTTTCGAAGTCTGCATCTTCTTCAGGGAAGCATTTGAGGAGATCATAGTCTGGCTGCGTTGGATTACGGCTATTCTCAGGCAATATTATCGATCTGCAGACTCCCGCTAGCTTCTTTATCCACACAGATTCATCAGAACGTAGAGCATCGTCCTCTGGTAAGAGAACAAATAAAATATGAGAACTTCACTCAAACCAAAACCTAGTTAATCCATGTGACTTTGATGATTGTAATTGCTAGTTCTTTTGCAAGTTTCTCACCTTTAAAACTAAGTGATATCTCCCTCACAGGTGACGGTGAATCCTCTTCGTCGAAGGCTGCATCAAGAACTGAAACAGGGCTTGGTTTTTCAACGGTTACTTTCAGAGGTTTAAGAGATGGCTTGTATTGTTTCCTTCCAAAGTCTGGACTCTACATTAGTCTGTGACAAACAGTGAAAGTTTCTGCCAAAGGAAAAACACATACATGAGAAACCATTCTGATTAACACAAGGCAGGAGGTGGTGGTTCACTAACCTCAGAGCCTAACTCCATTGCTGCCTCTGTTATATCAGTACCGATTGGTTGCTGGTTACCTGATAACGTAACCTGCAACAAGGCTTCAGGACATCAGAATTTAGTAACAGAAACAAGTTTGGTAATAGAGAAAGAGTTAACTTCTTCTCTATAAATCATATATTAGGAAAAAACAACAAGTCTTATCTTATGGATTTAGGACAAAATAAAAATCTACTCTCATTATATTGTGTGAACTGATCTAGTAGGGCAAGAGTAGCACTACTGACCTTGACAAGCTCGCCTTCACAATAACCATCAAACTCTGCACTGAGAGATTGAAAGGAAAACATGAGACAATACTAAATAACAGAGAAAGTAAACACTTAACCCCAATTCATATCTCTCTACACAGGTAGACACTAAAAATCTGAACTTTACACATCCAAATCAACAAATGTATCCACAAGAACGCCATGCCTATGAGCTGTATTGGTCCAACAAGGAGGAGGAAGAGTCACCAGAGAAGATGCAAAGATGCCAAGACATCAAATTGAAGGACGATGAGATGATGTGATGACTGCGGGCGACAACAGCACTGCGAAGACGACGATGGAGAAGATGGTCGCGATGCGAAGACGACGATGGAGAAGATGGTCGAGACGACGATGGATAAGATGTGGAGACAACGGCGAAGATGATGGCGGAGATGACGAAGGATACGACAGAAAACTAAAAAATATTTATAATGTTTTATTTTTAATTAATAGGTAATATATGTTATATAACAATGTGGGTAATATTGTCTTTACCATCTTTAATGAAACTTATTTTTGTGACTTTGGGCTTTGAATGTTAGTTTGGAAACAAAAACTTGATTTGGTGTTATCTTAGTCATTTTCTCTGAATATATTTTTCAAAAACATTTTTAGAATGTTTGCGTTATAAAATATTTTATTTTATACTATAAAGAAAAGTTTGTCTTTCTTCTGAAGAGGACACGTCATATAATAGTCTCTTCTGTGCGCAACACCTGTCAATTCAGACGATACGAATCATTTCATTTAACTAAAGAAAAGAGAATTTTATGGACTTCTCTTGAACAAAAGAATTAAAGCCCAAATCCTTAGAAATCCATTCATCTTCTTTCTCGACCTTAAAAAAAAATTATTTGCGATCTCTTATACCGTCAATGGCATCACGAGAGATTGGATGACCGAAATCGAGATGAATAATCTATTTTTCCATTCGCGTCGTCTCTCCTTCTACTTTACTCAATCGAAATGGTCCGAGTTACATACATTATCGCCTTCTAACTCCATATACCGCTGTGAAGCACTATCTGACATTGATTATGAGTTATTCCTCTGCAAGACGGTTTTATTCTTCACCCATCAAGGTTTTCAATCTAAGAAAGTTTAGATTTTTATTGGTTTCTTGCTATTCTCCTTCAGTTAAATTATTTGTTTATAATTTTTGTTCTTATAGTCTTTGCGTTACTATTGATTTTTTATAACTTGATCTAATCGTTTATGATTTTGTCGGATATTCCGACTCTTATGCTAGAATATACAATTTTGGATGTTTTCAAAATTCCTAGTTGGTAAGGAATCCAACAATCAACACGATCTTTTTGGTTTATATAGGCTCTTCTTATATGTAGTTTCATGATGTCTTAAAGTAAATATTACTTCTTTTGTATATGTAAAAACCATCTGATTCTCATACATTGCAAAGCTGGAAACGTAATATGTGGGAACCGAAATTCGCACTGTCGATTTTAGTTAAGTTTAAACGTAGGAAAACTAAGTTGATCTAGTTTTCCCCGAGGATCCCGGCTATCTGCTGGGCCACGCACGACAAAGTTAAGACGGGCTAAGTTGAGAATAAATGCGTAAAATAAAGAGAGCAAAAAAAAAGAATTTTATTTCCGAATTCGCGGAGAACGTTGGAACAATAGGTCGAGATCGCGGCCGTAAGAGCTGTCTATCGTCGCTAGTCTCAAAACCCTAGATCTAACCTAATTGAGTCGCAGCTCGCTAAAAAGGAAATAAAAGCCTAAGTTCTAAATTGCTCTGAGAGTAGTTTGCATTCTGCTTTTCGGATCCCTTTTCCTCTGCTCCTAGCCTTGCTTATATACTCCCATATGACAATCTATTTTTGATGGGCCGCCGTGAGCTGGGCTTTTTCCATTTTCGTCGGCTTTCGTATTTATCGGGAAAGTTGACATTTATCCTTTCGAAAATTCGAAGCTTATCCTTTTGGAAGTTTGACATTTATCTTGTTATGTGAAGATAATTTCAAGCCGTCGTATCTATCATTTAGAAAATCGTAAATAGGTTGTCCGATCGTGTTTGGTCCCTTTCGGGCCGTATCTCGGACTTCCGCTGTCTTCTACGATTCTTTGAAAGAATGCTCCTACTTGGATGTCGAACTTTTCGGAAGATCCTCGATTATTTGCTGAGGAAAATGGTGTTTTAAGATAACCATCACCGTTTTATACGAAGTTTTTCCATCCGTTGATGTCTTACGGATTTTCCGAAAACTTAGAGTAGGAAAAGGAGTTTTGTTCGCGGGATCCCGGAAAGTCGCAAAACACTGATTTCTGGCGATTTGAGAACCTGAAACTTACGCACGAAGACTAGCCACCCGACAACCCGAGCCAGCATGGGGCTAGCCGCCCGGCGCCTACGGCCAGCACGGGCGCTAGGCGCCCAGCGCCTACGGCCAGCACGGGCGCTAGCCGCCCGGCGCCTACGGCCAGCACGGGCGCTAGGCACCCGGCGCCTACGGCCAGCACGGGCGCTAGGCGCCCGGCGCCTACGGCCAGCGCGGGCGCTTGCCGCCCGGCGCCTACGGCCAGCACGGGGGCTAGCCGTCCGGCGCCTACGGCCATTACGGGCGCTAGGCGCCCGGCGCCTACGGCCAGCACGGGCGCTAGCCGCCCGGCGCCTACGGCCAGCACAGGGACTAGCCGCCCGGTGCCTACGGCCAGCACGGGCGCTAGCCGCCCGGCGCCTACGGCCAGCACGGGGGCTAGCCGCCCGGCGCCTACGGCCAGCACGGGCGCTAGGCGCCCGGAGCCTACGGCCAGCGCGGGGGCTAGGCGCCCGGCGCCTACGGCCAGCACAGGCGCTAGCCGCCCAGCGCCTACGGCCAGTGCAGGGTCAGTTGCTCATTTCTTTCGGTTCGTGCGATTTTTTGCGTTCTTTTAACTTTCCGGAGATTTTTATTGTGTGGAAAATGTTTCTAGTCGTTGATTTCGAAACAACTAATTTTGAGCTCAACATTTTCCCGAGGTTTCTTGATTGAAACTTAGTCTCTTAAAGCTTCTCCAACATCTTCTGTGTTTTTTCCGAAACTTTCGGACATCGATTTCGTCTTGACCGATTTTGACCCCAACAGTTAGCCCCCCAGCTAGCTAGGAGCTGTAGGTCCTAGCTTGTGGTAAGGCCTGCGAGGAAAGTATGAAGACGGAATCATGTCGAAGGTCGGGGTGAATAGTAAAATTTTTGCCTATAAAGACATGTAAATTTTAAACCATTCTTACTTCATTCCAAGAATCTTGATCATAACATCTCTCCTACAAATTCTCTCTCTACTTTTAAGAAAAGAATGTCTTCGGGATCAAAATCATCTAGGAAGCAACCTCGCTCATCTTCGGATAATTTCCATGCCGAGGAGGAAGTTCCGAAACCTGAGATCGAAGAGATTGATAGGAACGCGTATTGCGACGCCATTTTTGGTTCCAATGCTCCTCTTCCCGTGATTCGATCCCCCGGCGACCTCAGAGGGTGATCAAGGAAATTGATTCGCCGAGCGAAGTATCTCCTGATTATCTCGAAACTCTTCGAGAGTTTTATCAAGTTCCGAAGGGAGTCGTGTTTCGCATTCCATATGGGGATGAGAGTTCAGAGCGCCCTCTGGAGGGTTATTTTACTTGCTACGAGGCATTCCTGACGCTATGTCGACTGTGGTTCCCTATTCCTGGAGTTATCATTCAGGCTCTCGACCGTTTCGGAATCGTAATTAGCCAGCTGAACGTTCCGGCTTTGGAAAGCTGGCTTGGCGTTGTAATTTTGAGTTACGAGTTAGGAATGGATCTTAGCCCTTCGGACTTCGAAGGGTTGTGGAGTTCCAAGACGACGAGCACCAATGGAATATATGCCACGAAATCGAGGACCGATTTTTCGGTAATTCGTGGACTTACCTCACATGCTAAGGATTTCGTTGATCGTTTCTTTTTTGTGAGGATAGATGGAGAGTCTGTCGAGGAAGGCTTTCTTCATCTATTCCCGACGGACTGGTTGTACCGACGTGGTAAGATTACCGTACTCTTTTTCTTAGAATCCGAAGGCGAACTCTGAACGTATATATATATATATATATATATATATATATATTTATTTATTGTTCAGAGAACAGGTGTCTCGCGCATGTTCCTTCCCCTCTTTCCACCAAGAGAGACATATTTAGGTCAAGGGCCTGTTCTTGGAATTCTTTTACTCTTGACCGGATTCGAGAGGCGGTCGCGCTTCACCGATCGCGAGGCGGCACACGACCTATCATTAATGATGGATCCTTCGTATTTGCTCCTTCGAGGCGGAGGAGGAGATCTTTGAAGGGTAAAGGGATTGCTTTCGAGGCCTCATCGGGAAATGACGAGCCGCCGAGATACGATCAAGGCGTTCCTGGTCCGAACCCGCCCCCAGGTGACTTCTTTGATGAGCTTCCTTCTGCGTTTTCTCGTGACGGGTCTTTCGACAACGAGGAGAGAGACAAGGTGACTGCGGAGGGCGCCCGTTTGGTCAACGAGGTTCGTTTCTGAGACTCGAATAAATCCCCTTTTCTTTTGATTTGATCTTGACCATTTTGCAGGCCGTGAAAGTATGGAACACATCAATCGATGGATGTTTCTGCACTGCTCGGCTGGCCCGTTTCGAAGCGGAAGAGACCGAAAGGGAATTCGCCAAGTACCGGTTGGAGGTGGAGGAGCAAAATCGTCGGCGAGCTGAGGCCCAGGCCCGAGCCCTCGTCCGTGCAGAAAGGAGAGGGCGGAGAAAAGCTACCGCTGAGTTGAATCGAAGGGCTGAAATCTTTTCTACCGAATTCGAGGCGTACAAAGAGGCTCATGACTTTGTAGGCGATTTTCCCGAGTGTCGTGGTTCGGTTGGTACCCTCCACAAGATGCGGCGCGAAGGTTTTTCTCTTTCCAGCGAGCTTGCCGCAATGGATGGTTCAATGAGAATTTGTGCTAACGCTGAAACCTTCGTTCCTCCGATCAAAGGGAGAATTTGAGAGTTGTGGAACCCTATCCAAGTCTCGGAAGATACGGAGGATGCCGGTGCAGATGCGAATGCAGGTGACGGGGGTGAAGAGGTCGACCAGCCCGATTCCTCGTATGGAATATCCTTAACCGATTGTTATGCATTTGATTATAATTTATGATAAGCCGAGTGTGGCTGTATGTGTTGCGACCATTAAGAGGTCGCGCGACTTTATGTTTTTTCGGGACTGGCCGTTGGTGGCTTTCGAATCCCTGCTATGAATATTTTTATAAACTTTGCGTTTTGATTTATACTTTCGTCAAGTGTAGAGGGTTTGGATACGTGTAGTCACTTCGTATTCAAGCTCTTTTTTTGTCGCTTAATCTGTAGGTTACTTTGTAGCAAACGTTAGGTTTGTTAGCGATAAGAGGCAAATTTTGGAATCTCGTATTCTGGATACTTATGCCTATGAGATGTTTTAGATACCAGCAACGCCGGGTTTAGGGCAAGACCTAATTCTAGTTTTGGACTGAAGCTGTGCGATGACAAATCGGCTTTTCGTTTTGCTTGTTTGCGATTTCGACCTGATTCGTACCGTTTTAGAATCTGCGGAGTGCTTGTCGGCTTATATGATTCGTTTGGATACGAATCGAGCTACTTCCTTTACGAAGAGCTGACCAAAATTTGGATTTTTTGTATAGCGCGCTATGATATCCTTGTCGGATGCAAGAGGACTTCGTCAGAAGCCGGACTACAAATTTGAATGAATGAAACGTTTCTATGTTTTTCCGTCGGGGCCAATCGACGGAAATGAATTTTAGAGTCGTGGATAGACTGTTTGATAGAGTTTTTTGGAGGAGAATAGAGAATCGAAACTGGTCGGGAACTTGCGACGTCTCGCGTTCCTTAAAGATACGATTTTCGTTTTCTGTAATGTTCGTGCGTTGGATAAGCGTTTGAATTTAAGACTTTATAAAAGGTTTCAAAAATGTAGAGTACATGTAAAAAGTATTTTTTGCGGGAGTACAAGAGTGTTCGTTCCCATCTCCCCCCCCCCCCCTTTTTGGTGAGGGGGATAGCTGAACTCGTCGGGTTTCGACGACCTGCCTACGTACCTCTTGCGAGGATCAAGCCATCTCGTAGTTCTGTTAATATCGCGGATGCTATTACTCCACGATTTCCGGCGCCTCGACTGTTTTAGCTAAGTCGGTGGCCGCGTTGGGAGTTAGGTCATCCGTTCCGTCGGCGATGGACTCGAGGATTTTCTTGTCATCTTGAGTCGTGGCCTTTTTGGACAAGTCTGAGTCGTCTTTTGCCGAGTTCTCGGAGATACTCGGATGCTTCTTAGTTCGCTTTGGGTTAGCCACTGGGGCGTTCCGATTGCTGCGTAATTTATTTCAGCCAGGAAGCATAGTCGCGACTGTTTTTGGCTTCCCCAGATTACCGCCGTTCCAGTTGGTGTCGGAAACTTGACGCTGAGATGGTAAGTGGACGGGACTGCCTTCATGGCGTTTATCCAAGGAGTTCTCATTATGGCGTTATAGATGGCCGGGTTATCCACTACCGCGAACTCGACGATCTTCGTGACTTCTTTTGCCATGACTGGGAGCCTGATTTTTCCGAGGGTCATGGATGTGACGGCCGAGAATCCAGTCAACGGTCTTGGTTCTGGGATGACTTCTCCGAGGGGTATGTTCATCCTCTGGAGAGTATCACGGAACATGATGTTGACCGTGCTTCATGTGTCGATGAGGATGCGGCCGACTTCGAGATCTTGAATCACCAAGTCGATGACCAGAGGATCGTAGTAGGGTTTATCGAGTCCGGCCGTGTCCTGTTCCTCGAAGACGATCGTGTGATTGGGAACGTCGTCTTCTGGACACTATCCGGGATTCATTTCGGCCTTCCGCCCGTAGGCTTTGATTGACGAAACGAAATCCTGGTAGAAGTGTGATCCTCCGATGATCATGTTGATCCTTTGGCGATTGTTGCTGTTTCCCTCGCCGTCTTGCCTCCGTCCGCGTTTTTCGCCTGACTGAATTCCGGGAGCGTTGTTCTCGGGCGTAGCCCCGTCGGTTTTCGGCGGACGGTCGGAATCTAGGAGCAGGTCTTTTACACTCCTAACTGCCGCTAGCTCGCCGGCGAGCAGCTTTGCGATGAGTCTTGCGCCGAGGACTTTGCAGTTGGCGGTGGAGTGACCTCTCGTCTGATGGAACTCGCAGCTGGAGTTATCCTTGTACGATTTCCGCGTCCATGTGTTTCCAGCAGTCTTTCCTTGTTCAGAATTGACGGCGTAGTTATGCTCGCTTTGGACGTCTTCCCCCTCGTGATGGACATACTTGTCGTTACGAGAGGGTTTCTTCTTGCCGGAAGCTATATGCGGTCCGTGCTTTTGCGCCAGGACTTTCATCGCTTCTTCCATGATGATGAAGTCCGTTGCCTTGTGCAGAGTGTCCTGGATAGTGCGTGGCCTCTCCAAAGAAATCCACTTTCGGAACTTCGACTTATACCATAGGTTTTTCCTTAGGGCGTCGATGGCGACTCTGTCGCTGAGGCCCGTGACCCTGGACATCACAATTTTGAATCTCCTTATGTAGTCACGGTGTGGTTCGTCTTCCTTTTGGACTAGGCTCCATAGGTCTACGTCGGAGGTTTCCCTGTCCATGAACATGGAGAATTGCTTCAGAAAAGATGAAGCAAGTTGTCGAAAATTTCCGATGGAGTTCCTCTTTAGGTGCGAGAACCACTCGAGCGCAGCTCCTCTGAGGTTCTCGACGAATAGGAGACAGCAGCCGATGTCCTTTTCCCGCTCCGGAAGTTTAGACCTAGCCATTGCAATCTGGAAGGATTGCAGATGTGCCTTCGGATCTGTGGTTCCGTCGTAGGTGGGAAGCTTTATTTTCCCGGGATCTGAGACTCGTGCGTCCGTGATTCGAGAGGTGAACGGCGTTTTCCTCGATTCCTCGAGGAGCAGGTCGATCTCGGGAGCGTTGCTGGTTGCGTGGTGAATCTGCGACTTTACCGCTTTCACCTCGGTTGCAGTCTTCTCGATGTATTTGCGCAAATCGTGGATCTCATTGGCGCCGTTCACGCTCCTTTGTCTACGTTGGCTGCGATAGGCCCGAGTCTGATCTTCGGCCAACCTCTCTTGCTCTGACCAGTAGAGGTCTTCTTCCTCTTTTGTCATGGGTTTTTCGAAGGCTGCCGCCAGTCGAGCTGACTGACTTCGGGTCCTCCTGTGGTGGATGTCGGCGTCTTCGTCGGACGGGTCCGATTGATCGCTGATATCCAGGTCGATTCTTTCGACGTCGTCTCCTTCGTTTTCCCTCGCGGGAGGTGGAAGGTTATCCGTCGTTTTCTTCTGTCCCGTCGGAGTGGTATCGTCAGGGACGAGTTCCGGGGACTATCTTGGGGCATCTTTTTCTTGGTCTCCGGAAGTTCCGAAGTCGAGCCTCCTGACACGCCTCACCTTGGTGGATCCGCGCGGGAGTTTGCTCTTCGCTGTTAAGGTACTGACCTGTTTAGCGAGTGAAGCCATTAGTTTCTCTTGTTCTTCCGACCGTTTCTCGGCGGTGGCGAACAGTTCTTTCACCTGGTCCAGCATTGCGGTGTTTGCCTCGGCAATGACCGTCGATACGTTTCCAGCAAGAGTCTTCTCAGCGTTGGCATCGGCGGCTGGTCCGTCGTGCGTTTGCTTGTCTTTTTCCGCGTTAGCAGACATGCTTAACTAGGCGTGCGTAGTTGCGAGAAAGATAATTCCGTGTACACCCCTCCTTCTAGCGCCAAACTGTGGGAACTGAAATTCGCACTGTCGATTTTAGTTAAGTTTAAACGTAGGAAAACTAAGTTGACCTAGTTTTTTCCGAGGATCCCGACTATCTGCTGGGCCACGCACGACAAAGTTAAGACGGGCTAAGTTGAGAATAAATGCGTAAAATAAAGAGAGCAAAAAGAAAGAATTTTATTTCCGAATTCGCGGAGAGCGTTGGAACAATAGGTCGAGATCGCGGCCGTAAGAGCTGCCGATCGTCGCTAGTCTCAAAACCCTAGATCTAACCTAATTGAGTCGCAGCTCGCTAAAAAGGAAATAAAAGCCTAAGTTCTAAATTGCTATGAGAGTAGTTTGTCTTCTGATTTTCGGATCCCTTTTCCTCTGCTCCTAGCCTTGCTTATATACTCCCATATGACGGTCTATTCTTGATGGGCCGCCGTGAGCTGGTCTTTTTCCATTTTCGTCGGCTTTCGTATTTATCTGGAAAGTTGACATTTATCCTTTCGAAAATTCGAAGCTTATCCTTTTGGAAGTTTGACATTTATCTTGTTATGTGAAGATAATTGCAAGCTGTCGTATCTATCATTTAGAAAATCGTAAATAGGTTGTCCGATCGTGTTTGGTCCCTTTCGGGCCGTATCTCGGACTTCTGCTATCTTCTACGATTCTTTGAAATAATGCTCCTACTTGGATGTCGAACTTTTCGGAAGATCCTCGATTATTTGCTGAGGAAAATGGTGTTTTAAGATAACCATCACCGTTTTATACGAAGTTTTTCCATCCGTTGATGTCTTACGGGTTTTCCGAAAGCTTGGAGTAGGAAAAGGAGTTTTGTTCGCGGGATCCCGGAAAGTCGCAAAACACTGATTTCTGGCGATTTGAGAGCCTGGAACTTACGCACGAAGACTAGCCGCCCGACAACCCAAGCCAGCATGGGGCTAGCCGCCCGGCGCCTACGGCCAGCACGGACGCTAGGCGCCCGGCGCCTACGGCCAGCACGGGCGCTAGGCGCCCGGCGCCTACGGCCAGCACGGGCGCTAGCCGCCCGGCGCCTACGGCCAGCACGGGCGCTAGGCGCCCGGCGCCTACGGCCAGCGCGGGCGCTAGCCGCCCGGCGCCTACGGCCAGCACGGGCGCTAGGCGCCCGGCGCCTACGGCCAGCGCGGGCGCTAGCCGCCCGGCGCCTACGGCCAGCACGGGCGCTAGGCGCCCGGCGCCTACGGCCAGCGCGGGCGCTAGCCGCCCGGCGCCTACGGCCAGCACGGGGGCTAGCCGCCTGGCGCCTACGGCCATTACGGGCGCTAGGCGCCCGGCGCCTACGGCCAGCACGGGCGCTAGCTGTCCGGCGCCTACGGCCAGCACGGGGACTAGCGGCCCGCCGCCTACAGCCAGCACGGGCGCTAGGCGCCCGGAGCCTACGGCCAGCACGGGCGCTAGCCGCCCGGCGCCTACGGCCAGCACGGGGGCTAGGCGCCCGGCGCCTACGGCCAGCACGGGCGCTAGGCGCCCGGCGCCTACGGCCAGCACGGGCGCTAGCCGCCCGGCGCCTTCGGCCAGTGCGGGGTCAGTTGTTCGTTTCTTTCGGTTCGTGCGAGTTTTTGCGTTCTTTTGACTTTCCGGAGATTTTTATTGTGTGGAAAATGTTTCTAGTCGTTGATTTCGAAACGACTAATTTTGAACTCAACATTTTCCCGAGGTTTCTTGATTGAAACGTAGTCTCTTAAAGCTTCTCCAACTTCTTCCGTGTTTTTTCCGAAACTTTCGGATATCGATTTCGTCTTGACCGATTTTGACACCAACATAATATACTCCTTATTGCTTTCCATCTTTTTTTAGGAGACGATAATAAAGTATATTCTTTGGTGGTCTTTTCTGAGATTAGTTATCCGCATAGGCCAAGTTGTTCCCTTAGCGAATATGACTTGGTATCTTAATGAGCCTCTGATTTCTTTGTCAAATTCAGACACCAACATAGAATGTGCTTTTTCTCCAAAACAGGCTGCAAGGCAACTTGAGTTTCTGGTCGGAAAGAAATCTGGTGGTCCAAACGCTTTAGAAATAGCGCAGCACCATGATGGTGACTATGCCAAAAGACTATCACTTGGCCCTTCTGAGGTAACAATCGTACTACTCAAAACTCTTTGCTAGGTAACTGATTTCATCTTTTATTCCCTAAGAAGAAGCAGTGGTGAATTCTGTGCTGGCACACTTACTGAACGCATGTACAAAGCATGGCATATTAGTAATCCAGGTTCAAAGATTCTTGAAACTCATGCTTGTTTTCGAAACTGATGTTTTCATGATTATGTGGGATATAAAATGAATGATTTTTTTCTTGGTGTGTATAGCCACTTGCTTGCTTGGCTTCAGGTTCTTTTTTTTTGGAAAGCAAACTGCTATGTTCATCATCATTAAAGCCTATATTAACATTTGAAACTTTCTATTTAAGGTGGGATTGTTATAAACATGGTTGTGGGAGGTGAAGTAACTATTGTCAAAAGCCTAGAAGAAAGCAGTGGCATTATCATAGCAGGAGATGCCAATCAACGTATAGTATATTTAATCCATGATATATCAATAAACTTTCTTCTGTTTTTTTTTTATCTTTGATGATTGGCTTATTTTTTAGATTTTTTAGATCTTATACAACTCATAGCGTGTTACAAAAAAAAAACAACTCAGGACTCCTACGATCTGAAAGATACCATTAAAGTTCGGTTGTTGGCACTTTTATGCCTCACATTATATGTTACATGATCTTCTCTGTAGAAATCAATTGTTTTTGATTAGATACAGAATATGTCTCTTTGCTGCACTTAGCCATTAAGATGATCACTTTGGTCTTCAAGTCTGCGTGTTTTTGCTGGAAACAAAGGGATTTGAATTTCATAAAGAACTTTTTACTTTTCTCTCTGAGAACATCGACCTCTCCCTCTCTCTCTCTAAACACCAAAGTGGGAGTTTAAATAATGTACTAACTGTTTCTATTCTTTTCACTTCTTATAAAAAGAAATAATCAGATAAGGTAAAATAAAGAATTTCCACAAAAAAAACAATTGTTGTGAATTATTTCTTTATTTACATTATAAATAATTATTGCTGCAATAATTATTTTTCAAATTCATCAAATTCAAGCTAAAGAAATAAAGGAGTGGATGTAATTGAAGTTGATCCTTTTCTCACCAAATTCAAATTTGGTAAACTAATTTTTTTTTGTAACATTTGATAAATTAAATATTTAATTGAAAACCACAACCAGAACATAACATACAATAAACACATAATTTCATTAAATCATTTAAATAATAAAATAGAAACAAATAGAAATTACAATTTAGTAAAATACATAAGATATCAAAATTACATAATATAACAGTCAAAACTTAAAAAAGAATATCAGTCCTAACCTTGCCAAATTAGAAAAGGAGCCTCAGTTTTGATCATCCACTAGACCACTAACCTTGCGAGGTTAAAAAGGGAGCCTTATTTTTGAACATCCACTTGGAAAGACAGAGGAGATAATAACTCAAATGAACATAACAAGAAATTTGAGAAGCTTCCAAGATACAAACGATCATTTGTTATTGACATTGGTAAGAGTACGCAGATTAATTACCTAAAAGTTTACATATCTATCTATATGGTTAGTTTAGTAGCATGTTTATTGTCTCTCAAACGTTGATCATGTGACTGTTTATTGTTTACATACCGTTAAAGAAGGTATCTGAATGAAACACACCCCAACTCCAACAATAATACTAAGCTACCAATTATTATATCCTGCAGAAACAAAAAAAAAAAAAAAAAAAAAAAAAAAAAAAAAAAAGTGGCCTATATTAGAAATCTATCAAGAGATCACTATCCTTATTAAAAAAAAAAAAAAACAGATGTGATGTTGTTTGACAAATTATGGAAGTGTAAGAGAAACAATTACATTTTACCGGTACGATCTAGAAACCAGTATAACACATGTTATTACTATAAGATGATGGTGAAGTTTGTTTCATATATTAACAAAAAATGTGTTAGTCTATGGTCTTTGAATACTATTTCAAAGATCAAAAGAAATAAAATCAAATTATTTGAGCTTCTTTAATAATTATCAACACTGGATTACAATTTAAGTGTTGTAAAAAATTACACCGCTATCCTACATCAACAATAAACAATGTCATATGCATACAGTGTCTGTTATGGAGATACGCAATTATACCATTCTCAAAACTCATTCTTTTTAAACAGAACCATTCTCAAAACTCATATGAAATACAAGTTTCAACCAAACATGAATACAACCTTCAAATCTCATAAATTTAGATACAAGAATATATATATATGTATATATATATATATATATATATTTATCAAATTCTGTGCGAAGTGCGGAGCTCTCCTATCTTGTATATAATTCATAGTAATCATAATAATCATTTAAGAAAATTATAGTAATATATAATCCTTCGATTTCTGAATAAGTGTCAATTTGACATTTTTTACACATATTAAGAAAAGTTACGGAAATATATGTAAATTATTATTAATTACTTCTTTGACCAATAGTATTTTAGATAAATTAATTATTTATAAAATCAATGCAGTTTTCAACTAGTTTTCAGTTGAAAGTAAATATAATTTGCATTGAAATTATAAAGTGACATTTTTCAAGTAATTTTCAGCTAAAAAAATAAAATTTGCACTAAAATTATAAAGTGACATTTTTTGTGTATAAAAAAATGATTAGAACGCTTATTATGAAACAGGAGTACTGTATATAAGAGCAAAATGCAACGATGTTCCTTATTTTGTACTGGTACGATTCCCAATTGCAGTACAACTCATTTAAGAAATGCATCTTACTTTTCATTTATTTTTTATTGAGTGGTTACTAAAATCCAACCAATCCAAAACCACACTTTTCCCGGTCTATACATTCACAACCTAAAATACACTATATATAGTACTTTAAGGTATTATAGATGTGTTATATAGTAATGTATTGTCTAATTAGTTATGACACATATATAACTAACTAGTGCTTGCCCTACGGACGGGTGAGTTTACAATAAAACTATAACATGATTCATTTATCCATCTAAAGCGAATGTATCATAATGAATTTGGGTTTTGATTATTCAGTAAGAAACCAAAAGGTCCAATATTAATATATACGTTTGGAGATACGGTGGACGTCTAAGGTTAAGCTTAGGTTTTGATATTCAGAAGAAGACAAAGAAGAGACTGTAAGAAAAATATTCACGTATATTGAACCATGGATAAGAAATGATAGGTTCGGAAGAAGATGAAGTGGGGATTGCATGTAAATTATTTTCGAAGGTCAAGCAATGTGAGTCTCGATTACGGCGATATTTATGTTTCCAACGCCTCCATCTCTCATGATGGTCTTGAGCTGTCTCAGCAGCCGTTTAATTTCATGGGCTTCTTCTAGGTTTGGATCATTGAGCCTCATTTATATTAGTTTTGTTACGGGCCTCATCTTATTTTGCAGTATTTATATTTGCATAAATACAATGTGTAGTTACAATATTTATATTAGGCATAAAAGCATCATGTAGTTTTTAGATTAAAGAGATAGAAAAACAATGTTAGATGTTAAGTTTCAATAGTGGGCAATTGTTGATTTATAATGTACTTTCTGGTCTCAAACTTAGGCTCTTATTTTTGGTGGTTAACTTTCATTCTCCCTCTTTCAGGTTGTATGTCTTTTTCCCCTGCTTTCTTTTTAGTATAAGTGTGCATAGTTACTCTCTTGGAATCTTGATCTTTTTTATCAAGAGTTTTGTGGTTATTCGTTGGTATGGACGTCTTTTGTGCTTGTTTAGTTGTGAGGAGCTTTTTACTTCTTAACTGTTAGTTGTGCTTATGGTGTGTTAAATATTTATCTTTTTTCGTGGTGATTATTGCATTCTATTGAATTTTTTTGTTCTAACACGCTTTCTTGGTTCTTTGTGTTGGTCTTTAATCGCGATTTTTTTGTATTCGAGAGATGTTTTGTCTCAGAGTTTATCTTTCCACTCTTTTTCGACATCTCTTTGTTATGGCCAAAAGATTATAGGATAAAGTGATCTATGTTAGTTTCTGTTTTTTATCTCATTTCAGCTCTAGACCTTTACTTAGTTAGTGTGTCTTTGGCATTTTGCTTTTCTCTATGATTATAGAGATTTTATGTTTTGATTATGAGTTGCACTCTAGTTTATTTCTCTTAGTTTTGTCAATATCAATATATATATATATATATATAATTTGTAAATGAAATAATATAAAATAGTAAAAACTAATAAAATAATAAAAGTTTATGTTATTTTTAGTTGTGAATAAATTAAAAAATAAAAATGTATTTATATCATTTTATTTATTTTTATTCATTTGTATTTTGTAATCAATAAAATAGATAATCAAAATTTAAAAATGGTTAGTATGAAAAAAATTAGATAGTTCACAATTAGAAAGTGGTGAACTAAATTGCAGTAATATAAAGACAAAGGATCTAAAGTATAAAAAGATGAAAAATAAAGACACATGTCAACAAATTCCCCTTCCACATGTCACAAGAAGAGAGAAAAATCTTCTTTATATATATATATATATATATATATATATAGATAGATAGATTTCTCTAAGTTCTTTACATTAACTTGTAGCTATCGTTCTGATTTGGTAACTACAGTAACAAATCATGTAATATTTTAAATCATAAATTGTTTATAAGTGTATAATATATATAAAATAAATCAATAATTTGCTAACGCCTAAGTTTCTTCAAGACTCTGAATAATCCGCCTAACCGCTAGTCCTCTATCAAGCGCTTAGTAATCACCTAACGTTTTTTTTAGAACATTGTATTTTGATGTTATGTATTATGTAACATTAAAATCTTATTGCTTAGGTTTCTTATTGGATATTATTAATATATAATGTATTTTATAAAGCTTATTTCATTATTAATTGTTATTACAATTTAGTCCAGCACAATAAATCCATAATCTGAAATAATCAAATAAAGAACCTTCTTCAAAGTATTTTTTTATAGTTAAACTTTTTATTTTATTTTATGTGGTATTAGTAAATTACCTATATTATGAAATTTAAAGTTAGTATTTGAAAGCACATACCTATAATACATAGTTTAACAAGAATGGAATTTTAAAAAAATAATTTGACTATAAAATCTCAAGAAAACATTTTAATATTTTTGTTACTAATATGGTGAATAATTCATATTTTTGTGACAAAATATTTCTTCTTGTAGAAATATATGGCAAATTTTATAAGATAAAAGTTGTAAAAGTTTATCATAATAAAGCATTCAATTATAATTATTTTAAAAATATTATCGTTTGATAAGGAAAACTGAATTATTCTAACTTTTAGTTAAACTCTAATCATACAACTACCCCTACTAATACCATACATTATAATCACTGAATACTAGATCTAAATATGAATTAAAAGTTTTGTTAGTGTTTTAATAAATACTTTTTGAGATTTATTTTTTTTTCTTTTTGTTCAATTATTGAATATTAAATTTTAGTGCTATTTTAGAAAACCTTGTTCTTTAAAATATATGATTACTAAAAAATTGTAAATCACAGTATTTCTTAAGGTAAGATAATCCATGGTTCTTCGTGATATTATGAAAGCATGAAATAAAAAAATTAAGAACAGATCAAATGTGATGTTTCATTAATCAATAGAACAAGAGCATAACACACTGATTTATAAACCTGGCTACGTTCTTCTATGTAAAAACTGAACAGTTGGTGATCCCCTTCCTTTAGGGTTTACGAATCTCTTTTATTGGTAGCTATTAGTTGAATTTTCGACTAAATATTTCCATATCATATCATGAATGGACATCCAAGAGGAAATCCTGGAAGAAGCCTGCGAGAAAGAGTTCCTCTGTCTCCTTTTATCTTTATTTTATGCATGGAAGCATTCGTTAGCCTTCTTAATCATACGGAGAATCAAAGGAAGATAACGGGGATGCGGGTTACACGCGCATGCCCCTCGGTATCTCACTTTCTCTTTGCTGATGATAGCATGTTCTTTTGTAAGGCGGAGCCCCGTGAATGTGATGAAGTAATGAAAGTAGTCAGGACATATGGTAAAGCATCAGGTCAGTCCATCAAATTTGATAAATCTTCCTTACTCTTTGGTAAGAGGATCGACGCAACCACCAGACAAGAGATCAAAGATGTACTTGGAATTCAGAATGAGGGAGAGATGGGAACATATTTAGGAATCCCTGAAGAAATTAGTGGATCAAAATGCAAGCTCTTTGCTTTCCTAATGGATAAGCTGATGCATAGAGTGAATGGATGGACGGATAGATGGTTATCAAAAGGAGGCAAAGAAGTGCTTATAAAGTCCATTCTACTTGCGCTCTCAACGTATGTCATGTCCACTTTTCTGCTCCCATTGGAGATTTGTGAAAATCTTGCAAGTGCTATAGCTCAATTCTGGTGGAGCTCAAACCTACCAAAAAGAAGAATACACTGGGCAAAGTGAGAAAAAGTTTGATTACCTAGAGAAGAAGGTGAAATTGGTTTCTGTATGATCCATGAATTTAATCTGGCACTCTTGGCAAAACAACTATGGAGGTTAGTTCAAAATCCCGATTTGTTGGTTGCTAGAGTCTTGAAGGGAATATATTACAGACTGAGCACACCGCTGAGAGTAGAATCAGTAAGCAGCCCATCTTATGTGTGGTCTAGCATTTTTGCAGCAAGAGAGTTATTACTTTTGAGACTCAGGAGAAAGATTCACTCTGGATTTGAAGTAAAAGCCTGGGAAGAACCGTGGATTCCAACAATGACTGCTAAGCCAGCTATTTTTGTCGCCCCAGTGATGAATATGAAGATGAGAGTAAGTGACTTCATTGATCAGGCTACGAAAGAATGGAGCATTGGACTACTGGAAAATTATGTTCATCATGAGGACATACCACTAGTGAGGAGCTTAGCCATAAGTTCAGGCCATCGCCGCGATACTTACTGCTGGAATTATACCAAGAATGGTCAATATACAGTTAAATCTGGATATTTGATTGCCCAAAACATATTAAGATTAGAAGAAGAAAACGAAGTGGTGGAACCAAGTATTGCGAAACTTCAAGCCTTTGCTTGGAAGATAAAAGCGCCCAGCAAGATTTGTCATCTTATATGGCAACTGTTGACTGGCTATGTGGCAGTAACGAGAAACTTGGTAAGGCGTAACATGAGATGTGATAACTACTGCCCAAGATGTGGAATGCCGGAAAAAATCTGTAACTCGTGCCATATTCGAATGTCCACCAACTCTTCAAGCATGGACCCTATCGGCAGCCCCGAGGAGCCCAGATATATTCACAAGACCGAGCACCTACACTAATATGGACTATCTATTATGGAGGAAGAATAACATCATTGAACCAGAACAAGACAGAGACCCTTATCCTTGGATAATCAGGTACATATGGAATGCCCGAAGTGATAAATTGTTTAGAGGGATAGATAAAGATCCACTGGAGCTGGTTAGATATGCAGAGAGTGAATGTCAAGCATGGTTTAATGCAAATGAGACGATACCACCAGTGGTACATGAGAACATTAATGTTAATCTCCAAGTCATACGCTTGGGAAACATATGCTTGGTGGATGGATCCTGGAAGCCTACTGCACAGTTTAGTGGATGTGGATGGGTTTAGAAGGACAATGATGGACAAGCACAACTGATGGGGACACGAAATTTAGCCAGATGCGAATCAGCTTTGCACTCGGAAGCAGAAGCGCTGCGATGGGCGATGGAGAACATGGTTCAACACTCGTCCTGCCAGAACTTCGGGACAGACTGCAAAGAGCTGATTGCGATGATCAAGGAACCTCAAGCCTGGCTGAGCTTCGCAACAGAATTGGAAAGGATAGAGACACTAAAGATTTGCTTTCCGGACTTCAACATCACACATGTTCCTCGAGCTCACAATCAGCTTTCAGATTTTCTTGCTAAGACTGCTAGATCTTTTCGTAGAGAGCTTTATTTTATTGGTTGTTCTATTCCGGTCTGGTTACCCAGACCACCTCAAGCTTGAGTAATAGAATGGCCTTTTGACGTCAAAAAAAAAAAAGAAGAACTTTTTATCGACTATGTCTTGGACTATCAAAAAGTTATAACAGTCCAACTAAAATAATTTCATTAGTTATTATCATATAATTTTTTTCTAATCTAACAAAGATCTATTAATATTTCAAGATTTGTAAAATATAGTTACTTTAATCTCCTATTTTTTCTCTTACAACTAACTTAATAATATTTTCAAAAAAAGATATCTAAAAAGATATTATCAAGTATCATTTTCTAATATTTTATTTTAAAAATATATTTTTATTATCTTTTTATTTAAGATGTAAACAGAAATTCTTTTAAATATTTATTTTTAAATAATAAATTCGTAATTAATATTAAATAAATTATTAACAAATATTAATTCTTTCATTATAAAATAAAATAATATTCCCATAATATTTATATTCATAATTAAATTAATACATCAACTAATAAATATAAAGTAACTTAATTCATTTATTAATATTATATAAATCATAAAATTAAACAATAACATACATTCATTAATTTTACCACATACTTCAACATATTAAAATAAAATATTAAAGTAAGATATATAAAATAAGAAATAGTTACATATTAAATTTGAGTATTAAAAATAATTTGATATATTATGATACGGGTTAAATGAAGTATATTTTATGTATATAATAATAAAATAAATTTTCACCAATATAAAAATTCAAATACTTTTTTATTATAATTTATAGTTTTAAATATAAGTAAAATTAATAATGACGGGTTTTATAAATGAATTATCTTATTTTCAACGAATTATATTTATTAATTTTAATTTGGATATCTATGAAAGCAATTTTTAATAAAAAATACATGTATGAAATTTCTAATTTTCAGTAAATAAATTTTTGGAAAAAAAAACTAATTCCATAGATCCGGGTCGGGTAAACACAAGTATAATTATATTAAGTTATTTCATAAATAATTGAACGGTTTATATATCTTTTGAACCAAAAAAAGAAAAAAACTATAATCAAATTGAAAACAAAATCCAAAAAAAAAAAAATTAAAACCAAAACCGAAAACCAAACATTATTTTAAACATATTGGTGAACAAAAAGAAGGGTTAATAAATTTGTTGACTAAAACAATATCAAACATTTAACAAACGAGGAAAATCAATACATAGGATGATGAAAAAAAAAATCTTGTCCGCCCTTTAAAATGACGGGTCAAACTCTAGTCTATTACATTAAAAAAGAAGTCATGACTTCTCATTCATGTGTGATTTTTTATAAAATAGACTATCTATTAGAGTTGATCACATTACATTTTAAATCATAATAATTTCCATATTAAACAGAATATATTACACTATTCAATTATTATTAACTTCAATATTATATAAAACAATAACTTCTCAATATTTTAGGAATTTCATAAATAAGAGTAATAATATATTGAATCCAGCTTATATTTAAATCATGTATATATATCAAAATTTTGAAATAAATCTGCTTTGTAAATTATATTTTAACTAATTTTAAAAACATTATATGTAAATATTTTAACTAATTTTATTATTATTTTTGAAATAGTATTATACACTAATATATTCAGTTATCGTATACAAAATTAAAAATAAATATTCTATTATTTTTTATCAATTATATAATCAAAATAAATCATCTTAAAAGAAAATTATTAGGTTTAGCTAAATATTTTAACAATATATTAATTTTCAAAAAACAATGTATGAATGTATGTAAAATATTTCACCAATTTCGTAATTAGCAATAAAATATTATTATTGTCAAATCTAGTTGTTTTTTTTTAATTTAGAAGTTTTCATCTTCGGTTTGGAGCCAAGCAAAAAAAAAGAACTTAGAGGCAGGAAGACAGTTACCATGAGGAAAAGGTCGATGTCCTACTTTAGTTATGATTATTTTCTTTTAAAATCAAATATCTCCAAAAATTCTGTAATTTTGGATACTATTTAGTTTCCTGCAAAATTCACGATTAAAATTTTAAAATTAAATTATATAAAATCAAAATTTGATATATGATTTTAAATTTTTAACTGTACATATATTTTAAAATCTCAATAAAAATGTTTTAATTTATTTTTGAACCTTTTATCCTAAGTTAACATGGAAAATTTATGTAATATTTTCATGAGAATGCATGTGGAAATAACACAAGGAAATTATTAATCTTTATATTGTTTTCAATTAAAATACAACTTAAATTTTTTAAAACTATATTAGTTGTCTATATATGCTGATTTATGAGTCTAACTACAAATTTTAAATGATTTTTGTGTCTTTTAAAATGAAAATACAATTAATTTTGAAAAATAAAAAACATTTAACTTCTATACAGAGATTTTTAGCTATAATCAACTTACTTTGTATTTATTAAAATAAAATTCCAAATAATTTTGACAAGGTAGATATTCGTATAAATTTGTTAACTTTTATCTTAAGTTAAAATAGAAATCTTCTTGTAAATGTAATTATATTAACTTTAGTACATAATTTAACAATACTTTTGTATGCCTTATTTTAATGTTTGGTATATAACTACGTTCATTGATTATCTTACTAGATATGAGCCCGTTGCGTTGCAACGAGTTTCGTTTGATGTTTTAATTTAATAAAAACATAAAATAAAAAAAATTATTATAGTTTTATGATTTTTTTTGCAAATGTTATGTGAGATTTATTTTATAATCACGGTTCATATATGAATCGCTATCAAATTTGTACTTAGATTAGAGAAAAAAAATATACACTTTATTATGAAAAATATATAAAAGTCAAATAGCATCAATTGAGTCAAAAACATCATCAAACACTTTCATATGTAATAATTTAATGTTTTATTGAATAAATTTTTAAAACTTTATTATGTTAGGATTTTTTTTTAAAATGAACACATTCTATTTTATAAATCTACTTTTTATTTATAATTTTGAAATAAGAAATACTATTAAATACTCTTTTACCTTTTTGTTTAGGATGTAGAAAAATAAAATTATTGTTATATAAACTTTTACATTTAATCTTCTCTTTAGAATTTAAAAAAAAAAGCCTATCAAATAATTATTTCTAGTTACTACTACCTCCGTTCCCGAAAATAAGATTTTCTAGATTTTATTTTTGTTCCACAAAAATGGATTTTCTATATTTTTAAGGTATTTTTGTATACTTTTAAGAAACATTAATTGTAGATATTTGGATTGATTAAATTTCATTGGTGAATACTTATTGGAAAATGCATAGAAAAATAAATATTAAATTAAAAAGTAAATATTTATTACGTTCTTAATAAACGTGAAAACTCTAGAAAATCCTACTTTCAGGAACGGAGGTAGTAATAATTAATTTTAAAATTACTTTTTATACAATTTGTATCAATATTATTTTTCACTTTTTCATTAACTATATAATTTTTAGTATCATGTTCATCATCATATTCAGTAGATTTTATTGCAATCTTGCATATTAAAATTGCATATTTTAATAAGGGCTCATTTCCCGTAATCCATCTCCAAACTTTTCAATAAGAGAAGGATCCACACAAAAAGATTATCTTTTCTTTATTATGAAAGTAGGAAAATAGGCAAAATTAATGTTAAATATTACACAAATTTATTTTGGTATATAGGTTTTGTAAAAAAAAAAGAATATAGGATTTGTATAAAATGAAAGTTACTATTTAAAAAAAAATTTTACGATTTTTTTTAAAAAAGATTATATTTTCTTTATTATGAAAGTAGGAAAATAGGCAAAATCAATGTTAAATGTTACAAAAATATTTTTTGGTATATAGGTTTAGTAAAAAAAGGATAATTACTATTTTAAAAATCTTTTTAATTAATTGTCTTCGGATTTTAACACATGTCGCAATCTAAAATATATAATTGCTATGTGTCGTGAACATGTTAATTAGTAACTTTGAAAACTAAGTTTTATATAATAAGATATATATAGGTTTTGTATAAAAGGATAATTACTATTTTTAAAAATCTTTTTAATTAATTTTCCTTCGGATTTCAATACATGTCGCAATCTAAAATATATAATTTCCATGTGTCGCGAGCATGTTAATTAGTAACTTTGAAAACAAACTTTATATAATAAGATTGTAGGAACCGTACTAAAAACAAAACAAAAAACATTAAATTAAACAGTTAAGCATTTTTTTAAAAATAACCACTACGGATTTTTTCGGGATTTTTGCAGAAATAAAAACACAATAACAAAAATATATATCTTTATGGTGAATTTTCCAAAAATGACTCAAATTTTATTTTAAATGAAAAATTGTATCTGAAATTTAATAAAATACAAAAATAACTTAAAAGTCTACTGAAATTACAACAAATTCCTTATGACCAAACAAAAAAAATTGTATTAGGTTTACCATTATATTCCCGCATGAGAATACTCTGGAAGTCTTCTCGTACAATAGATGTTAAAAGTAATTTATTAATTTTATAAAAAGTATTTAAAAGGCAGAAAAATTGAGATCATGTAATTACAAATATTTATGAATTATTTAAATTTAGTTTTACTAAAATTGATTTTTTTTAACATAGATGAGTGGATATATATTCAGTCATGATAGTATTTGATTTAGGTTTTGATAATATATATTATAGTATTATTTGTATTTTTTAGGGTTAGATTTTTGAATCTTAAGTTTTCTAATGAATAAATCTGACATATACGTGTTTAGTTTTGTGTATATTAAACATTTTATAAGTTGATTTTAAGTCTAATGAAGTATTTTTTGCCATTTAGTTAGTTAATTATAGAGTCAATAAGTCTTCTAACATATAATGCACTAGAAAATTTCTTCGAAGTAGGCCCCGCTTAATCATTAATTTAGAAATTTAGAGGTCCCGCATAGTGTGAAGTCTTCCTAGAAGAATTTTATTTCAGGGAATTTTTCTCATGTCTTAGAACTTATAAACAAAATTATAAAATATATTTTGATAGGCGAAAATCCAAACATGTAAATATGCACATTTCTAATTAATTTAAATTTAGTTTTACTAATATTGAAGTATTTTAAATATAGATGAGTGAATGTAGATTGAGTTATAATAGTCATTAGTTTAGTGTTTGTTAACCTAAGTTATTCTTCATCCGTTTCATTTTAATTGTCATTCTAGGTTTATGCACACAAATTAAAAAACATATGATTTTGTATATTTCCAAAAGAAAAACACGCATATACACCTAACCATATATCAAACCAATATAAAAATAAAGTGGAGAATCTTATTATTAAATTTTGCATAAGAACTCTAAAATGACATTTATTTTGAAAAAAAAAATTCTCTACAACGACAATTAAATCATAATGGAGGAGTAGTGTTGGTTGTATTTTTCTAGGGTAAAATTTGAAATCTTAACTTAAAAAATAACTAAATTTAACATATAAGTGTTTAGTTTTGTGTATATTAAACACTTTAAAAGTTGAATTTAAGTTTAATGATTTTGTTCTATTTAGTTAGTTATTTGGTTTTAGGGTTTAGAAGACTTATTGGGAAATTTCCTAACAAATAATGTACTGGAAGAGTTCTAGGTAATTCTTCTAGGCGAATAGTGAATTTAGGATCTAGAAGACTTACCTAGGAGTATTATGTGTATAAAAAAAATTTAACCTAATTAGAATTTTTGTCTCCCTATATGAAAAAAATTACACATTCTCTTTATTCTTCTCAATGACTATAACAAAAATTGTAATGTTTCTCTCCAACCTCTCTAATTTCTTTGAATTTGAATACACCAAACTTTATTACCATTTTACATTTTTTCTTATGTTTTTTCATTGTTCTCATCTTTGGATCCTTCAAAGGTAGATATATAAACTGAATATGTAATTTTGGTGTGTCTTATATGTTAGATTCTACAATGTTGTATTTTCAACCTAATGTGAATGTTTTATTTATTATTTAACCAAACAAATATTTTGAAGTTTTTCTTTGTTTTGATCCCATTTGAACATTTTTTAATATGCATTTTTTTAATCTGAATCAGATTTTGGAAGTGTTCTGAACTGAATATATCTCACTTAAGTGAAGTCCAAGCTTATCTATGTCGAGGAATGGTCTCAAGCTCTATTTGCAATATTTTTGTTTATGTTATGTTTTATGATTGTTATGTGTACTTTTTAGCTGTTAATTGTTTTTGTAAACTTAAAAATATGTTAATGAAAATAATTTTTGTAAATATATTGATGTCTGCAATATTATTTTGCCTTAAGGACTTGACATGATTGAAGTTATTGACATAAAAGAATAACACAAAAAATTAGTAAAATTTACTAAACTGAGCAAGAAGACTTCTCAAGAAAATTTATCTAAATTCACAAGATCAAATGATACATAAGCCTCATTAGAAGAACTTTCGGAAGAATTCACTAAAAGTCTTTTTTTAAGTCTTCTAGGAAGTCTTCCTTTAAAAATAATAACAGAAGACTTATTTAAAAAAATAATGAGAGAACAAGTTAAGTATTCTCTCAGAAAAATTTCTCTAGAAGTCTTCTCGGAAGAATTAACGGGAATTTAAGCAGGAAACTTAAATTTTAAGTGAAAATTGAAATTTTAAATTTCATGAAAGTTAAAAATTATATCTTATGATCTAAGAGAAATCATTAAACCACATGACTTGATATTGTTTGAAGTAACTTAAAACTTTTGAAGGTTAAAAACATATCTTGAAGTTACTTAACATTCTTGAAAAGGCAAATTTTACAAAAACGAACATAGAAGACTTCTCAGATTAGATAGAAACATTAATAATTGAATGTATGTAACTTCATAATTATCACCAATTGAGTTATAAATTTCACTTAGAACCCCCAATATTAACTAATACAACTAAATTAACAAAAAATATTAAAAAATAATTTTAATTTTAGAGAAATTTGAAATTAATAATGATTGACATAGAAGACTTCTACTCTACAGCATACATCTTGATAAATTTTACTTTAAAAATATTGACTTACTTTTGAATTTGAAAAATCTTCAAAATCCTGGAGAAGACTTCTAGAAAAGTCTTTTTTGGTAAAAATGTTAGTTTGGCAATTGACCAAATTTCTGCAGATATTTGAATTTTTCTTCTTAGACTTCTATAGAATTCTTTTTATGTTCACATGAAGTCTTTTCACATACGTAAGAAGTCTTTTTACGTTCACATGAAGTCTTCTCACTTAAGTAAGAATTTTTTGTACGTTACTTTCAAAATTGACCATATTTGACTTTTTAGAGAAGACGTCTCTAGAAGCCTTTTGATAGAAGACTTCTAGAGAAGTCTGCTCTCGTAACCAAATGTTTGACCAAAAACAAGAATAAAATTTGAGAAGACTTCTTGTCACTATTGTTAAACTAATTTCTATTAATTGTCAATTACAAAATTAATATATGAAGGCTTCTTTAAATATTGAAAAGACTTCATATAACAGTAAAGAAGTCTTCCTGAAAAGTATTATCCGTGAACACTTCTCGTCAAATCTATAAAAGATCAAATTTCTGTCAAACTTCGGTCCTTGTTAATCTCAGAAGACTTCTCGAAAAATTTTCTTGTTTTTTTTTGTTAAAAAAAGAAAAGTTAGAAGACTTCTAAGGAATTCTAGAAGTCTTCTATTAAAAACACACAAAAAAACAATTGCAAAACTAACATATGCATTGACAAGGAGACTTCTGTAGAAGGCTTCTTCGTGAACATATCTGGAAAAAAAATTGATTTCATACATTAAACCCATGAAATAACTTTCTTAGCTTCTCAAGATACACAGAACTTCACAACAAAAAGTGACCCACTCGCTAAAGACAAAAAAAATCATGAGCTTCAATGTCTCTGCGAACTTACAAAGTTTAGAATCAAAATCTTGGTTTTTTGATAAATTTAGAGAGAGAGTGAAAGAGATGTGGGTTGTGTGCATAAGAAATGAGATAGGAAGAGTAAAAGAACAATTTTTTGTGCATTAAGAACTTCAAATTGGTTGTTCATGGTGGTTGGTGTATTGGTAGTGATTGTAATACTGTAAATATTTGATGAAAATAGGCATGATATAGTAAAATACTCATTTTAAATAGAAAAGAAAAGAAAATAATGGCATTTTCTTGAATAACTCGAATTTGTAGGGTGAATTGTAAAAATGAAAGTTTCAAAAACATGGATTATTGATGTGTTTGACTTGAGCTTTAAGGTCATATTTGAAAATTCTATATTTTAATTTGAATCCAACATACAAAAATAAATATATATATATATATATATATTAGGAAATTATAACTATTACAAGTAAGAGAATAACAAAATATGTAATCACAATAATTTTGAATTTATAAGTTTATTTGTTTAATACACAAAATAAAAGAACATATCAAAAATTAAATGATATATATCTTACTTTTTAGAAAAGAAAAAATAAACCTTGTGATGTGATCCTAGGTGGATTGATCACGTCCCTGACTACTCTCCAACGGATTGTGATGATGAAACAAGATGTGGAATGAGTGATACTTCTAAGAGTTGCGGAATGACTCTTGGACTATCAAGGTTTGCTTGTAAGGTAAGGATCAAAGGATCCGAGTAACACTTAGACAAGCTTTGATCAAACAAGATTCAGAAAAGAATTCTAGGGTTTTTAGAAAAGAGTTTGATGATTTTATTGAGAGGATTTCGTCCATAATATATAGAGAAGAAGACTGTACATGCACATCTTCTTGGAAACACACAAAACATTAAATGCAAAGACTAAGTTCAAACTTGAAAAAGAGAAAAGGCTCCTAAGAGAGTTCTGGACGAAATTGATAAGATAAATGGGCCTGGTTTCATCAAGAGGCTATTGAATAAGTGTTGTGTCCAAGCCTCATTAAAAACCTTGCTCAGAAAACCCAAATGGGACAAAACCGAAACAAGGAAAAGAGTGCAAGTCACAACACCTCTCTTGATGAATGTCTTAGGTGGCTTGAATCACAACCAGAGTAGTTGGATAAGCACACTCTAGACTGCCCTGAATAGTGTATAAGAGTTGGTGAAGAGCTTGCTTGAACTTTTCTTGCTTAGACCTTGTCATTGGACCAATGGGCACTTCTAAGTCCTTGTCACTTGTTTCCTCAGGTTCAAGCTGTTCCCTGATTCTTTCTCCATCTTCCTTGAGCTCTGGTTCAAGCTGTTCCACTTCTTTAGTGGCATCAGTTCCTTTGCTGGTCAGGATCACATCATCCTCCCCCACTTGAGAAGGATTTGACCTCAAATCTGTTTCCTCTGCAAAATAAGGAACTAAATCAGTAACATTGAAGCTTGAACTGATGTTATACTTACCTTGGAGATCCAGTTGATAGGCATTGTTGCTGATTGCTTCTGTTACGTAGAATGGACTGATCCATTTGGCCCTCCTTAGTCCTGATGCATTCCTCAGACCTGGTATATTGAAATAAAATAAGTTAGCACATGCAAAGTCATCATAGAGTAAGAGTCTTATTCCAAAGTTGTCTTTTCTCGGTTTTGGCATGTAGGCGGCGTCTGGAGGTGCTTCTTTGATGAGGATGAAACAAGTCACGTCTTGTTGTCTCTCCTTGTTCAGATCTGGTGGCTTAAATCGCTGGTCTTCCTCACGATTGTTCTTTCTTCTTGTATTCTTCAAAGCTTTGTTATAATCTGCACAAGGCTCTTTTGACAAAAACAAGTGCATCATATCTGTGTAATCATTGATAAAAGTATTCTTGAAAACACAATCTCTTACCTTAGCATGCTCACCTGGTCGCCATAGATAGGATTGAGATGTTCTAAACTCAGAAAAATTCAAACAAAGCACAAACAGGTTCTCCCGACTTGTAGAATTCATAACTCTTTCACCTGAGAAGCTTTGGACATGATTCCAATTCGACGCGAGACCCTGATGAGTCAAGTTTCCATGGAGGTCGAGTTTGCTGTTTAACTCCTTGTGGTTGTTGAGATATGATCCTTGGACTGATCCTATGTCAAAGCTGGTGGCTAAAGAGTTTTCAAGGTTTTCTTGTTCCATCTCCAACTTAGCCAAGGACTCATCATTGATGATCTGATTATTATAGCTCCTCTTTTCACCTGTACCTTTCTCAGATTGTTTTGGAAAAATCAAGTGTGTTATCATGTCAAAGAAATTATTGTAGACCAGAATGTCTTTAAAGCACATAACATTATGATTCCTCCATCTATCATGCATACCAAAGAAAATATTACAGATCCAAATATCATTAAGGAACAACTTCACACATTGAGAATCAGTGAATTCTATTTTCAATTGTGCAGCAGGTTTATCAAAGAAAGTGTTATACACTAAAATTTCATCAAAGAACAAACCTACATGCGTAGATTCATTTTCATAACACAAACAATTAATCTCAAATTCAGAGAACTTTGCAGATTTCATAAAATCAAATCTAATATCAGATTGATGCAATTTCGATTTCTGCAACTTCCTAGGTTCTATCAAGACATATGCAGATGCAAGATAATTATAAGTGACCAGTTCATGCCTAGGAAAATTCACAACAAAAATTTTATCTTCAGTTTTAGCAAGTGAATCACAAGGTTTCAAACAGAAGTTAGATTGTTTCAAATCAAGTTCAAAAACCTTTTCATAGTGATTAAAATTTTTGCTTTGTTTCCGAAAATGATCAAGACTCAAAATGTGACCAGAAATATTTTTATTATCAGTTTGAAAACGTTTTTGATCAAAGAGGGTTTCTGGTTTAAGTTCTTTAAAAGATTTAAACATGTTATCAAAAACAGGTTTTGAAACACAAAAATCTTTTACTTTGTCAAGACCAAAACGTTTTATATCTTCAGTGCTGACTTTAACAAACATTTCAGGTGCAGAGACAATTATATTAAAATCCTTACAGTGCTCTTGCAGGTCATAAGACAGGGATTTGGGAGTGATTTCTGATGGCAGGCTGTTCTGCAGTTTCAACTCTTCTCCTTGTGCTGGTTGCTCTGGTTCTTTTTCTGCTGAGTGTTCTTGTGCAACCTGTGACACTGAAACAAGGCTACTCGGTTGAACCGGTTCAAGAAAGGTTAGTTCATCAAAAGAATTATTAAAATTAAATTCAGACTGAGATAAGACAAGAGAACACTCTTGTTCTGTCTCCGAAGTTTCCTTCTCCATAGCTGTTTCAGTTTGGACTTCTTGAATTGGTGCAGCTGAGTCTGGTTCCGTATTGCTGAGTTCTGAGACATTAGTAAATGGTTCTTGATGCTGTGTCTCAATGGATGGACGTGGTCTCATATGTGGTTTCTGAATTGAGCTTGGAGGATAAAGTTTTGTCTCAGATGGTTGGTTTTGACCTGTGCTCCACTTGTCTCGTTCAAACCTTCTTTGTTTCACTTGCTGCTCAAACATAACAGCCTTGTGTAGAAGCTCATCCATCTCGACATAATGATGGAGTTCAAGCAAATCCATGATGTCTCGGTTTAGACCACTCATGAATCTGGCCATTGTTGCTTCTCTGTCTTCTTGTATGTCAGCTCTCAGCATAAGGGTTTCCATTTCTTTATAATATTCTTCAACTGATCGGCTTCCTTGAGACAGTGTTCTGAGCTTGAAGTGTAGCTCTCTGTGGTAGTGGCTTGGCACGAACCTCTTTCTCATGATTACCTTCATCTGATTCCAAGTTTCAACAGGAATATCTCCAGCCATTCTTCTCGCTGTAACCAAGTTATCCCACCAGCTTAGAGCATACTCTTTGAACTCAGTAGGAGCAAGCTTCAGTTTGTACTCTTGAGTGTAGTCTCTGCAATTGAACACAAGTTCAATCTTCTTCTCCCATTCTAAATACTCTTCTGGATCACCAGTGCCTTTAAACTCAGGAATCTTGAGTTTCAGACCACCTAAAGGATCATTGGCTTGTGGCCTTTCTTCTGGAACACGACCACTTCTTCTGGTGCCATTGGATCTGTGGGATTGTCCATAATAGCTCTCTGATGCAGAATGGGTTGGACTTCTTCTGGCTCGCTCTCGTTCTGCACCTTCTGCTCTGTGGAATTTCAGTTTCTGATCCATCATCGCAGACATCTGTGCCATCAAAGCTTCCATCTGGAGTTTATCTATTACAACACTCCTGTTGCCTTCTTCCCCCATGGTTCCTGACAGTATTCAAATCACAAAACCAGTAAAGAAGATCACAGAAACATAATATAACTGAAAATACAGAAACTGAGACAGATTCAAAATTTTCTATGAAGAACCCTAATTCTTTTCTCAGCAATTTCGAAAATCAAATCAGATTATTTAGCAATTTTAAAACTTTTTCAAGGTAGATCTGATACAAATAAACAAGTTTTAAAACAAGATCTAGACTTTAGAACAGATCTGAGAACAGAATATGAAAAGTCTAAAAATTGCAGAAACAGAAAAACACAACCTGGTGATGGAGATCTGCTCTGATACCACTTGATGTGATCCTAGGTGGATTGATCACGTCCCTGACTACTCTCCAACGGATTGTGATGATGAAACAAGATGTGGAATGAGTGATACTTCTAAGAGTTGCGGAATGACTCTTGGACTATCAAGGTTTGCTTGTAAGGTAAGGATCAAAGGATCCGAGTAACACTTAGACAAGCTTTGATCAAACAAGATTCAGAAAAGAATTCTAGGGTTTTTAGAAAAGAGTTTGATGATTTTATTGAGAGGATTTCGTCCATAATATATAGAGAAGAAGACTGTACATGCACATCTTCTTGGAAACACACAAAACATTAAATGCAAAGACTAAGTTCAAACTTGAAAAAGAGAAAAGGCTCCTAAGAGAGTTCTGGACGAAATTGATAAGATAAATGGGCCTGGTTTCATCAAGAGGCTATTGAATAAGTGTTGTGTCCAAGCCTCATTAAAAACCTTGCTCAGAAAACCCAAATGGGACAAAACCGAAACAAGGAAAAGAGTGCAAGTCACAACACCTCTCTTGATGAATGTCTTAGGTGGCTTGAATCACAACCAGAGTAGTTGGATAAGCACACTCTAGACTGCCCTGAATAGTGTATAAGAGTTGGTGAAGAGCTTGCTTGAACTTTTCTTGCTTAGACCTTGTCATTGGACCAATGGGCACTTCTAAGTCCTTGTCACTTGTTTCCTCAGGTTCAAGCTGTTCCCTGATTCTTTCTCCATCTTCCTTGAGCTCTGGTTCAAGCTGTTCCACTTCTTTAGTGGCATCAGTTCCTTTGCTGGTCAGGATCACATCACCTTGGGAATATAATTTTAATCTAAAAATAATAAGAAAATAACCACATTAGGTTGAATCTATTACTTTATTTAGATTTAACACAAAAACCATATAAAAAAGAAATTGGTGAAATTTTTTTTTTTACCAATTTTGGTAGTTTGCTTGCAGACTTCTCTAGGAGTTTTCTGGAGAAGTTTGCTACTGAAGATTTGAAGTCTAATATTGTCCTCATATCTAAAAGCTGCATATAACACCTTGAAACGATTTCAAAATAGGGAAATTTTCAACAAAGAAATTTTTTATGATTAGATAATAAGAAAAAAAAATAACATTATGTTGTATTTAGAAAAATTGGAATCTAACATATAATACCACAAAATTCATAGCCAAAATTTATATTTCTACATGTAAAAGAGTGGAAGATGAAAATCATAAAATGAAAAATCTGCAAAACAAAATAAAATAGTGAGAAATACATGAGACAGAAAATGGAAACTGATATGAAGTTTGTTACCGCCATTTGAAAAGAATAAAGAAATTGTGTAAATTTTCTTTAATTATATGAGAAGATATGTGAATTATTTTTGATTCAGAAGAAAATTCACAAGAAGACCCCCGTAGAGTATTCTAAGCCTTAAATTTATATTCGTCCCAGAAGACTTCCATTCTTCTAAACCCTAAAATAAAATTATTAACTACAGCGCAACAAACACTTCAAAAAAACAAGATCAAGTTATAGAGTGTTTAAAATATAAAAAACTAAACACATACGTGGCAAATAAAAATAATAAATTAATATTTTGAGATTCTACAATCTAATCCTAAAACTACAACATGTTCCTAAAACTACAACATATGTTAACAAACTGTAAACCAATGACACTCATGACTTACAACCTATATGCATTAATCTATGTTGAAAACAATTCACTTTTAGTAAAATATATAATTACATGATTTCAAGTTTATTTCCTATCAAAAAAAATTTATAAATTATTTTAGAGATAAATACATGAGAAGATTTTAATAACTTAAGAAGACTTCACAGAGTTATAATTGTTTTTATACATTTGATTGAATGGAATATATTTTACATTTAAAATCAAATTTATGCCATTTTTGGTAAAACCCTGTTGTTTTCATTTCTATATGGTAAGATTTCCCCTACATGCGAGACACACATATACGTATCTATATTATTAAAACTGAAGTACCTTTGGTACTGTTTGGAAACAAGAATATGAGTTTAAATAAAAATTGTTTGGTAATTTGGATAGTAATATTTTTATACTTTTTATTGCACATTTAGTAATTGCATTTACAATAAATTAAATATTTCTTTTTTATATTTCTTTTTCTTTACACATTCAGCCACTGCATTTATAATCAATTTAAATTAATTGGTTACATTTCCAAAGTTTATCTAATCAAATTGATATTCATATATTGATCATTATTAAATATTAATATTGTACGACTATTAACTAAATTGCATGAATTAAAAGGATATAATATTTTAATAAAATTAACTAAATCGTAAAATTACAAAACATAGAATTTTTTTTATTAATTCGACGGTTTCAAATTTTATATCGAACATAAATTAAATAAAACACACGCACGGGAGTGCGGGTTATGATCTAGTATATATGTTTGAATGGAAAAACTTTTTTAGCGCTGATTTATTATGATATTGCAACTATGAGAGAAATTACAATGATGATTCGACAACCGACAAACTATCTGACTTATGAGATCAACATCTAACTGTATCACTTGAGTCGTCCTATGAAAATCCATTCTTGGCATGATTTACTTGCACCATGTTGAAGATCTTTTGTACGCTTTTCTTATGTTGTTTGTATTAATAAATTGCTTTCTCCGGGACTTGAAACCTGAATTTTCCTAAAATCTGTAATAAATTTCATAGTCTGGGGTTTGAATCCGAAACTTGGGTGTAGAATCTTTTTAACCTTAACCAATAGGCTACAGTATTTCTAAAAAAAAAAACTTTTGGTTTAAAATATATTTTCCTTTCCCACTTATGACTTTTTAATTAAAAAAAAAAAGTTATTATTAGTAGGCATGCCGTTCTTGGAATCGCAATTGTTAGTCCCAAATCCTTGCCTTTTACACCGGAAAAAAAAGAAAGAAACTGGTCTGACTCCAAAAAAAAAGAAAGAACCCCAAGAAAGAAACTGGTTTAGTGTTGCTTAATTAGACTATAAAATAAAAGTTAACGTCTAATAACGTTCCATAATGGGTTAACTAACTAAAAGGAAACTTCAGTTAAAAATTCGAAGGTACAGTTATTATGAGTTTATAATTCAATCACGATATTATATATACATATATATATATATCCTTATCCACTATATGGTGGAATTGTTGTCCACTTGCCACCACATCAAAATCTTTGAACTTCATATGATTTTTTATGACTATGATTTTTACGATGTTATATAACTATATTCTTATAAACAATTACTTATCTCCTTTATAAAAAAAAATTATAAGGACAGGCCATATAAATAGTTTATTATGTATGCTTTCAAAAACTAGTTTTTTGAACATTTAAAAAAAAACTAGTTACTTTATTTATTTTTTAGAAAAATTCACGTGTTTTTTAGTAAGTATGTTTGTTCAGTTATTACTGATTTGATAAATGCCTAATGTATCTGTATTTTGGGTCGATAAATTACACCGATATATTTAAGAGGAATTAGATTTCAGAAAATCATCTTACAATGAAACTTTTGGTATGATGTCGAACCAGCTTCCACTTTTCGCTTTAGCATACGCAACAACATTTAAAAAATAATAATGGAAAGAAATGACTTTCTATTAATATAATGGAAGTATGTGACTATAAAATGTACATGCAAGTAATGAATGCATTTTGCTAGTTAGTGCAAGTACGAGTTACATAAATTATGGTTCTTGTTCATTTTAGGTTAGGTTTGATACTGTTGCGGCGTCATATGCTAATATATAATACATTATGAGGGGATCCACATACAAAATTAATATAATTAACTGATGTTATATACAATCCAAATTACAACAAACCACCAAATTAATACGACGAATATTTTCCATGACCGCTAGCCATTGTTGGTCGAACTAGCTCGTCAAAACTAGAAGCTGGCTAAATGGAGAAACCAATTCCAGTTACAAATCGAAATTTAACATAAAATAGTTCATCCTTTTGATAACATGTTTATAGAGCGGTATTTGTAGTTGTTGCCATTATATATACAATGAAGCGGTCCACTGTGATTACACCGACCAAAAAGTAACGATTTTCCATTTACCGATCTAAGAAAGTTTTGTTACAATACAACTACCAGTTTCAAAGACTAATATAATTTTATAATTATAAGTTAGTATTTTATCTTTTCACACGACGGTGTCAGGTCATTTATTCTTCTTGTTTGTATAGGTTATAAAAATGTAACAAGTTGGCTCGCGTCGTCTTGTTCAAAACCATGTAAACTAATTCGTAATTATTGAAAGAAATTGTTTTCAAAGCCAAATCTGTAAGTACAATTCCGAGGAGGACAAACAAAATAATTGGTTGAAAATTAATCAGCGTGGGATTTAAGGACGTCTATAATGTAATTAACGTGGTTTGATGTCTAAGCAGTCCAACAACCAGTAGTAATAACTAACCAATCATCAACCTTCATTTCTTTTTGTATTTAAATATAGGCTTAATAATATCGACTGGCCAATTAATAAATGTATAATAATCATCGTCCACGTCAGTATTTCACCTCTTTCTCTCCAGCTTTGCATGGCTCTTGCTTTCTCCTTATCACCCTCCCTCTCCCTTATTCCTTCCACTCCAAATCCGTTGCTCCTCCAATAATCTCTCTCCCTCTCCTCTCCCACCCTCTCTTGCAATGCTTGGAAGTTATAAAGAAGTGAGTAATCTGTTTCTTTTAAATACTTAAATTGAAATAATTGATTATCCCATGCATATTACTCATTGTTATTAATTACCTCTCTATCATTGATATACACATAACACGGTGCTGATGCTATATCTATTTGTAAGGTTATGTGGCCAAGACTTGTGGCCAACAAGATCCTAAGGAAAAGCGTTGGAAGCAACAACTTTGTTGCCGATTTTCCACCAGATGCTGATGAGCAGCTTCTAGAAGCTCCTGGATTAGTCGACGAACGACCTTCTTTCGATTCTAAATCACTCTTCGTCAATCAACACAGCGCTACAAATCTCAACTACAAGTACATATATTTAACTTTATTGTCTTCTTTTATTCCATTATGAGCTTAGCATATGCTTACGTTCCTCTATACACACACACACACACACACACACACACACACATATCTATATATATATATATTGTTAATTCGATTGTTTAACCAAAATAAATATTTTTACTGGTAGCTAGTTTCCCGTATATAGTTAGTGAAATTTGAGAGACAGCTAGCCCCTTAATCTTGAAGGGCATCGGAATTAATGCTACCGAGGAATCGTTCCTCGTGCTCCGTGAATCTACAACTTCCAAAATCGTATTATGTGAATATAGTTGCACGTTTAGAGTTTTCTTTACGTGAAATTAATTATATGTTTTAGGGTTCTCGTTAGCACATGGAACGTTGGTGGAATCGTGCCAGAGGATGGATTTGACATGGAGGATTTCTTGGAAACACATAAAACCCCGTGTGATATATATGTTCTCGGGTAATTAATCAAACAATACAATAGCATCAAAAGTGTATACTTTAATGATTTAATATAATTGTCTTCAGCGTTTTTGAGTTAAATATATGTCTGTAGATTTCAAGAAGTTGTGCCACTCAGAGCTTCGAATGTTCTGGGATCAGATAACAACAAGGTCTCTGCGAAATGGAATTCGTTGATAAGAGAGACTTTGAACAAGAGCGTGGCCACTAGTGATGATAGGGACAAGGGAATTAATGGTGTTTCTCAAGATTTCAAGTGTATCATAAGTAAACAGATGGTCGGAATCTTGATAACCGTTTGGGTCCGAGGCGATCTTAGGCCGTACATCCGTCATCCTAGCGTCTGCTGCGTTGGGTGTGGCGTTATGGGTTGCTTAGGAAACAAGGTAATAATATTAAAAAATTTCCACTATTCTATTTTGTTTTCCGAATCTCACTGTTAAATAAATATATATTCGTTTTAGGTGTTGACTGGTAATAGAAAATAGTTACGTACGCATGCTTTCATTTTTGTGGCTGTATGGTTATTTTAATTTGCGGTTGTGGTTGAACCCGTATGTATATAGCTTGAATTAAATAAGATGCATTATGTTATTTTCTGTGTTCATTTTACTCATATATTTTCTTATTCCTATAATAATACAAATAAGCAGTTACACATAACTAATTCCTTTTCTCTAAAATTATCAATATCCAAAGAAGCGAAAAAGAATCCGAGTACATTACAATTCATGTTTACCAAATTTTCTAAAAGGTTATAAATGAGTGCTTAATGATTGAGGAACACTTAACCCTATAAAACCATTCATTATTTGTGGTATGTTTAGTAACAAGGTACCCTTTAATTTGGAAAAGAAAATTGCGTGTTTTTTATTATAATATTATTAACGTTGCAGCATTTTTAGTTTAGGCCTTATGTTTTCTTACTGTTTATAAACTGGAGAAGAATAAATTAAAAGCGGTTTTTCTATTTTAATACTAGGGATCAGTATCGGTTAGATTCCGGTTGTACGAGACGAGCTTCTGCTTCGTTTGCTGCCATCTAGCCTCCGGTGGGCGCGACCGAGATGGAAGGCAAAGAAACTCCGATGTCATAGAGATTCTATCGAGATCGAGTTTTCCTAGAGGCACATACCTAGAAGATTTGCCGAAAAAAATACTTGACCACGAGTAAGTTTCTATATTTAATTAATTAAGTGCATAACAATAAAGTTACTAAAATTTTGAAACACTAGGTAATTCAATCTTCTTGACTAACCTATTTAATTATTTCTTAACGTATGTGTTCATATTCACATACCTAGCATTATACCTGTTGGCTGTAAATTGAAATTTGCCAACTTGTTAGTAGTTAAATGGTTATGGTCAGACCATTACTGCATAATACTATAGTTTAAGCAATTTGAGTGTTCAATTTAAATAAGTTTTGATATCGCGGGAAAAAGGTTAGTTTGGTTACCTAGTTGTTAAAAACCATCAACTTGTGATATCTATTATGATTTATGAATACATTTAATTAACTATATCGTTTTGTTTTGTTTTTGTTGAATCAAATTAAACAGCCGAGTTATTTTTCTGGGAGATTTGAATTATAGAATATCTCTACCTGAGGAGAAGACACGATTATTGGTGGAACGAAAAGAATGGAAGACTTTACTCGAAAATGATCAGGTAACTAATTATATATAAATTTCTCTTAAGCAAGTTAATATCGTATATTAAAAAATATTAGAATCTCACGTTTATTTATTTGTTTTGAAATTAAGCTAAGTATGGAGATCATGAATGGCAAAATTTTCAGAGGTTGGCAAGAAGGAAATGTCACATTTGCTCCAACGTACAAATACATTCCAAATTCAGATTTATATTATGGATGCATTGCATACAAAAAAGATGAGAAGAAACGAGCTCCAGCATGGTGAGTCTCTTATTGAATTTACATGTTAAATTACTGTATTTTTGGTTTTTTTTTGTTTTCTTACATGCATTGTGTTTTAAATAGGTGTGATCGAATAGTATGGTACGGAAATGGATTGAAGCAACATGAATATACAAGAGGGGAAGTGAAGATATCTGATCATAGACCCGTCAAAGCAATCTTTACCACCGAAGTTAAAGTGTTACAATATAGTAACAAAATTCGTAATCTCTTTTTCTCAGAGAGATTTGAAAACAGAATTGATGGATATCATCAGATAGATTCGAAAGACTACTCGTGGATTTCTACCTAATTTATGAATTGGGGTGAAATCTCGTTGTTGTACATATATATAGTACACTCAAATATAGGTTCTTAAGAAAACAAAAGGCATATATATATAGAGTGTTTGTTTTATTTGTTTTGTAGATCATACTGCTTGTGATAATAATATATGCTTTGAAAGACTAACTTTGTATAACAATATCTTGGTGAGCAACTAGCGAGATTTGAATGTTTAATAAGTTAAGATTCATAAATTACCAAGTATGTTGGGGAGGGGGGGGGGGGGGGGTGGGGTGGTTCCCATTCCATCCATGTATTAAAAGAATATGTTTATGGAGTTCAACAACTATGTGTTCATGGTGTGAGATTAATCTCTAAACTCTGTATAACTCATGCAGTACTACTACTCAATGGTCTTTGGAAGATGACTTTTCATGCAATAACATTAATAAATGACCAAGGTAATATAATAACTCGAAAACCCGAGACTTGATTATTAACGATTACATATAAACGTACGTATGAGATTACAAGAAAAGTATAAAACGATTCCACTTGTTTATTCGTATGATTAATGGCGCGACTATGGATGAATGGACAACGGCATATGGTGTATTTGGCGTTATGTGTAGTGGAGCAAGACCAATTGGGCACTTTTATAATAATATTAGATCAATAAACAAACCGTATTTATTAATTTGAGATTTATTGTAAAAGAAAGAGATATGGTTCCGTTTAATTATAATAGCAAGTGGTTTTAGTAAATGCATATGGGTTGTTGTCGTTTGTATTCCAACATTATAGTTGTTGAGAAAGGATAATATCAAATTATGAGTATTTACTGAATTCTTAGATATATAATGGGAATGCGAAAAATATCTCATAATCGATAAACAAATCAATCTCTGTCCCAAAAACGGGGAATATAAAAATGAAAATGAAACCATATCGTAAGTACAAAACGGAATCAATTATTTGTTTGTTTTCTTTTTCAGTAATCGTATTTTCACTAATCAATACGATTACTGTGAAGAAAACCAGACATTGGCTACCTGATAATAGCCCACGGCACCCATCTCAGGTCTAATTGCTCGTTGCCTTTGTTTCTGATGGAATTAATTGCGTTTTAGATAATTCGATTTGGGTTGGTGTTTGCTTGCCTAGTATTGAAAGATTAACGATGTTACTGCTTCATTGACTGATCATTTAATTGGACTTGTTGTAACGATTTCGATCTCATGTGTTCGATGTTTGATTTGTTTTGGATTGATTGCGAGTGAATCTAAATGTACCAATATGATTTATTTACCCAGTTCACGGTGTCTTCCTCCTACGTTGGTAGAGAGAATCAAGCTCCCAATCCACTAGCTTGTTAACGTTGGAAAACTCCTGCGAGTTGGACAAGCCTATACAAGATACCATCGCCCAATTAATCTTTTCTCTCTTGTATTTTTTTTCTGGATGTAGAGCTTTCTCACAGTGAAGAGCTACCAGAGTGCACCTATGCACTTCCACACTCACCGGAGATTCACCTGAGAAAACGATAGCTTCGACTCTGCTTTCGTCTGCTCTCTGAACTCAAACGAGTAAGTTTGTTACAACTAACTTTAGGATGTTACATGAGTTTATATAACTGGTTCATCAGGCTTTTCTTCATAGCCCATTAACAACTTTGTTTATCTTTCGCAAATATACGAGAGCCCCAATAGTTCGTCCGAAGAAGGTTTTCGGTTTTGGACATGAAACTCATAGTTCTCCATCGAGTCTAAAACGACAACTTTTTAGTTTAAGACAAACACATCGAAACCTTAGGCTTTTTACCCTTTGTTCATTATAGTTGTAGAAGCTCATAAGATATATAACATATACTTTTTCATACCAACATTATCAATGTATAGTTCTTACAAACTATTTCTTGGATACGTTAGTACAAATACAAACTATTTCTTGGATACGTTAGTACAAACCCTAACCCTAATTTCTGATTGTATTTTGAAATCCATCATCTATTACTAGACCTGTGCGTTTTTATCTCAACCCATATTAGCTACCTAAACCCGAACCGGAAAACTAATACCGAATCAGAACTATTATACAAAATATCTTAATGTGACCTATGAGCTTAGTACTTCGGGGTTTGGTTATAACTCGAACTGAACCGAAATCTAAACTAGGATCCGGAGATATTCTAAATTAGTAAAATATATTAATGTTATATATTTTAAAGTGATTTAAATATTTTATAGTATTCAAAATGTTTTTGTAGTTTGTTTTATTTGTTATTTTGAATACTTTTTAGTTAATTTAGATAGTTTAACTAATTTTTAATTAGATTTGTACAAAATTTATAAAAGAGAAAATGACTCAAATGACACTAAACCAAGTTTTTCTTCCCAAACTAGCACACAAGGTCAAAAGTCCCAAAAATAAGTTTCATTTAATAGATCATTTACTCTTATACCCCCTTCTTTTTCTAATTATATTTTTTCTTCTGAAAAAATGAATTCAACGACAGCTCGTAATCATCTCCGGCAGGAATCATCTCAGCCATCATCATTTCCGGCATCGATCAACTCGTCCATCATCGTCGTCTCCGGCGTCGATCATCTCCGGCAGGAATCATCTCAGCCATCATCATCTCCGGCATCGATGATCTTGTCCATCATCGTCTCCGGCGTCGCTCATTTTCAGCGTTCCTCATCTCCGCCGTAATCAACTAATCATCTCCGTTGTAATCATCTCCGCCATCTCTTTGTAATTGAGTTAAAGGTGTTTGCTTTCTCTGTGGAAAATCAATTGTGAAAGTGGTTACAAAATCAGATATTGCATTTGAGGCACTTTGTTATCTAGATGTGTCTAATGTGGATCTGGAACCATACAGTCATTAGAGTCTGAATTTTCAAAGAAGCTCTTGATTACAGAGGATGAAAAAGAAGAGAATGACAAAGAAGAAGAAGAAGGAAGCAATTGTGAATACTTTTTTTTTCTTGATGTTTTGACTAATTACCTAGTTTTCTGCTATTTTGCGTCTCTAATTCAATCACTCATTAAGAAAAAAAATATTCTTTTGATATTTCTCTGTGTTACTGATTAATAAGATTCTGGAAAGTTGGCGTTTTAAAATGTTTAGATTATTGATACCTTTCTAAGACTTGGAGTATAGCCTTATGGTTTAGATTGAGAATGAATGAGTTCATGACTGTATGGTTGATTAATAAGTTACCTTTTGTTTGTTTTAAGCTGAGACTTAAACTACGAAGAAGAAGAAAAACAGAATAAAAGCAAGAAGAAGAAGCTGAATAATAAGTTATTTTTCTGGAAGCTCATCCTGAAAGTTCCACAAGCTATCCTAGAAAACATATGTGTTTTATAATGATACAACATATAACACTTTCTTCACTGAAAATGTTTCAAACTATCTTATTTCCATGTCTCTGTTTGATATGTGTTCTCTGTTTTTGTAAACAATGACATCTATTTTGTGAATTCTATTGCCAATGAGAAGTGGCTAGCTCTCTTCTCTTACATTACTCGTATCCACATGATCTGGAGTTCGATATCATCTAGAATCAAAACATTTTTTTCTGGAATCTCATCTTGAACATGAGAAATGGTATCCTAGATAGATTGCATGTGTGTGTTTACAATGATAACAATACTCTGAGAATGCATCAAGACAACCTGAAATTCCTTAAAAAACAAACATAAATGAAACAAACAACAAACGTTGTGATCATCCATTACAAACTTCTACTTGTCCAAGTAACATCAAAGTGCAAAAACATAGTTTTATAAACACAAAGAGTGTGACATTTTCACTTTCTGTGAAGCTCTTAATCCATAAATGTGTCAAAGATGTCACAACATAGCTTGCTCCGTAGGTCCTGAATCTCCCATCTTGTTTGTATCCTACTAAAACAAGGGAAAAAAATTCAATTTTTTTCTGGAAGGCATTCCTGAAACTACACAAATGCTTCCTGAAAGTTTTCTAAACACTAGACAGTTCACAAGACAGTTTCATAAGCACAAACAATAAGAGACTCTTGAGAAAATTCAAGAGCTTATCAAAGATATCTACATGCCGAAGCAAAAAAAGACACCAAGCAAAAAAAAATTCAGAATTGGTTACCATCCGAGTTTCTGGAAGGCTTTCCTGAAACTACACAAATGCTTCCTGAACTTTTTATAAAACACTAGACAGTTTCACAAGACAGTTTCATAAGCACAAGCAACAAGAGACTCACGAGCAAATTCAAGAGCTTATCAAAGATATCTACATGCCTAAGCAAAACAAGACACCAAGCAAAAAAAAATTCAAAATTGGTTACCATCCGAGTTTCTGGAAGGCTTTCCTGAAACTACACAAATGCTTCGTGAACTTATTATAAACACTGGACAGATTTCACAAGACAGTTTCATAAGCACAAGCGACAAGAGACTCATGAGCAAATTCAAGAGCTTATCAAATATATCTACATGCCTAAGCAAAACAAGACACCAAGCAAAAAAAATTCAAAATTGGTTACCATCCGAGTTTCTGGAAGGCTTTCCAGAAACTACACAAATGCTTCATGAACTTATTATAAACACTACAAAGTTTTACAAGACAATTTCATAAGCACAAGCAATAAGAGACTCATGAGCAAATTCAAGAGCTTATCAAATATATCTACATGCCTAAGCAAAACAAGACACCAAGCAAAAAAAATTCAAAATTGGTTACCATCCGAGTTTCTGGAAGGCTTTCCAGAAACTACACAAATGCTTCCTGAACTTATTATAAACACTAGACAGTTTCACAAGACAGTTTCATAAACACAAGCAACAAGAGACTCATGAGCAAATTCAAGAGCTTATCAAATATATCTACATGCCTAAGCAAAACAAGACACCAAGCAAAAAAAATTCAAAATTGGTTACCATCCGAGTTTTTGGAAGGCTTTCCTGAAACTACACAAATGCTTCTTGAACTTATTATAAACACTAGACAGTTTTACAAGACAGTTTCATAAGCACAAACAACAAGAGACTCATGAGCAAATTCAAGAGCTTATCAAATATATCTACATGCCTAAGCAAAACAAGACACCAAGCAAAAAAAAAAAATTCAAAATTGGTTACCATCCGAGTTTCTGGAAGGCTTTCTTGAAACCACACAAATGCTTCCTGAACTTATTATAAACACTAGACAGTTTCACAAGACAGATTCATAAGCACAAGCAACAAGAGACTCATGAGAAAATTGTTGGGGTCAAAAACGATTATCTCGAAATCAATGGCTAAGTCTATTTGTCATACGAAAAACCCTCCGAAAAACGAACACGAACACCCGTAAACCGAAGAAACCGAGCAGCAGACCCCGGTCTTGGCCGTGGCCGCCGGGCGGCTAGCCCCCGTGCTGGCCGTGGCCGCCGGCGGCTAGCGCCCGTGCTGGCTGTTGCCGCCGGGCGGCTATCCCTCGTGCTGGCCGTAGCCGCCGGCGGCTAGCACCCGTGCTGGCCATGGCCGCCGGGCGGCTAGCCCCGTGCTGGCTCGGGTCTTCGGGCGACAAGCTTCCGTGCACGAGTCCTAGGCCCCGGCCGTCAGAAGTCTGTACTTTGCGTATTTTCCGAGTCCTCGCGGAACGAATCGTTGAGATTCTGCGTACGAAACTCATGTTCTTACTCCAAACTAAGACCGTCGGAAACACTTCGAAAACTCGTAAGATATCAACGGGAAGAAATATCTTAGATTCTTCATACGAAACAGTGATGGTTATCTTAAGACACCACTCATCTCAACTCTACGAAGGATTGAAGATCTTCCGAAGAAATAGTAGAAAACAACGGAAGTCTTAGAGACAGCCCGAAAGGGACCAAACGCGATCGGACAGTCCACTTAGGATTATCTGAGATAGATGCGGCGATTTACGTTTATCTTTACATAACAAGATAAATGCTAAATTTCCGGATGGATAAATGTCAAGTTTCTCGAAGATAAATGTCAAGTTTCTCGATAAACATGAAGGCCGACGAAAATGGAAAAAGCCCGCTTCGCGGCCCAAAAGGAGAATAGACCGTCATAAGAAGAAGTATATAAAGGAGCTTTGGGAGAGAAGAAAAGGCAGAGCGAAAATCATTGAGAGAAAGAGCAAATCCGAAATCTAGGAATTTAGAGAATTCCTGCTAGCTTAGGGAACTTAGGACTTAGGAGGTTAGACTAGCAGAGCAAGACTTAGAACGTTTTGTCTCCTGTATTTCCGTCGTTTTCCTCTTCAGCGTTTCTCTACTTCCCGTTTTCGGAAGAACATTGTATTCAACTTATCATATATTTAATAAAACGCCCTAGTGCAATTTTTCCGCTACGTTACTTTGTTCTATCAATTTCGTTTGGTTGTCGCAGAGAATCCGAGCCTTCAGGGAAAACTAGGTTTACTTAGTTTTCCTCTGATTTATTTAACTAAATCGACAGTGCGAATTTCGGTTCTCACAGTTTGGCGCTAGAAGGAGGGGGGGGGGGGTCAGATTCTCTTACTCAAAAACCTACGCTTGGTAACAACAGCATGGCCACATCACCTGTCCGCAACATCATGTCATTCGGGGACAGAGCAACGGCTGGTCAAGCCAAATCTCACGACGAACTCCTCGTTATCAGACTTACGATCCATGACATCGACGTAGCGAGAATATTGGTCGACACCGGATGCTCGACAAATATTATATATAAAAACACTCTCGAGAGAATGGGAGTCAACCTAAGCACAATCACGGACGACCCTAATCCAGTAATCGGACTCTCGGGAAACATCACAATGACCCTCGGCTCAGTCGATCTCTCAGTCAGAGCCGGGAGCATCACGAAGAGGGTGGAATTTTTGGTTGTCGACGGTCCAACAGCATATAATGCGATCGTCGGGACTCCGTGGTTAAACTCCATGCAAGCAATCCCCTCGACTTTCCATCTATGCCTCAAATTTCCGGCCCTCTTCGGAGTTGAAACAATACAAGGAGATCGTAAAGCGCCGCAGGTATGCTTGGCCACTGGGTTAAAACGAAAAAACTCTGAGCCCGAAACTAACCTGAAAAAGCAAGCGACCCACGAACCAGCATCGCAGGACCCTCCAGAAATCCTCTGGCAATCACGAAGAGTTGAAGCCCTAGAAGGGAAATGTGAGCCCACTTGCGAACCAGTAATTTTGGTCTGCCTCGACGAGACTAACCCAGAGCGGTGCGTGGAGATTGGAGCCAATCTCCGCGATCCGTTGAAAGCAGAACTCATCGCATGTCTCAAGAAGAACCTTAACACGTTCGCTTGGGCTTCAGAAGATATGCCGGGAATCGACATCAACATAACATGTAACGAACTCAACATCGATCCAACTCATAAACCCGTAAAACAAAAGAGGCGAAAGCTAGGCCCCGAACGGGCAACTGCGGTTAATGAGGAAGTCGAAAGACTCCTCAAAGTTGGGTCAATAACAGAAGTAAGATATCCTGACTGGCTCGCCAATCCCGTCGTCGTCAAGAAGAAGAACGGGAAATGGTGAGTGTGCGTTGACTTTACTGATCTCAACAAAGCATGCCTGAAGGACTGTTTTCCGCTTCCGCACATCGACCGTCTGGTCGAAGCAACCGCAGGAAATAAACTCCTATCATTCATGGACGCGTTCTCCGGTTACAATCAAATCATGATGAATCCGGAAGACCGTCAGAAAACAGCATTCATTACCGACCGAGGAACCTATTGCTACAAAGTAATGCCTTTCGGTCTTAAGAACGCCGGCGCCACGTATTAGCGGCTCATCAATCGGATGTTTGCCAAGCAACTCGGAAAAACCATGGAGGTATATATCGACGAAATGTTGGTGAAATCTCTTAGCGAACGCGACCACGTAGTCCACCTAGAGGAATGCTTTGAGAGATTGAACCAGCACAACATGAAACTCAATCCAGCAAAATGCAGATTCGCTGTGGCGTCGGGAGAATTTCTCGGGTACCTCGTAACATTCCGCGGAATAGAGGCCAATCCGAAACAAATCAACGCATTGATAGAAATGACCTCCCCGAGGACCAAGCGAGAAGTCCAAAGGCTGACCGGACGAGTCGCGACCTTGAATCGATTCATCTCGCGCTCCACGGATAAGTGTCTCCCATTCTCCGAAACCTTGAAGGGGAACAAAAAGTTCAAGTGGTCAGAAGATTGCGAGAAAGCTTTCCAACAGCTGAAGCAGTACCTGGCCACCCTCCTATCCTCGCAAAACCCGTAGTCGGAGAGCCCTTGTTCCTCTACATCGCAGTATCCGCGTCAGCAGTCAGTGGCGTCCTGATTCAAGAAGAATTCGGGGAACAAAAACCAGTTTTCTACATCACTAAAACATTACTAGATGCCGAAACTCGGTATCCGCTAATGGAATAATTGGCACTGGCTGTCATAACCTCGGCGAGAAAGCTTAGACCGTATTTCCAATCTCATACCATCGTGGTACTTACACTTTCCCGTTACGGACAATTCTACACAGTCCAAGCCAGTCTGGTAGACTCGCGAAATGGGCAATCGAACTAAGCAAGTACAATATCGAATATCGTCCAAAGACCTGCACGAAATCGCAGGTACTCGCGGACTTCTTGGTAGAATTACCTGCGACGGACTTGACTAACGAGGAGCCTGGTTCAACATGAGATCTCTATGTCGACGAATCCTCATCCAAGCAAGGATCCGGAATCGGGGTCCGACTCACCTCGCCGACAGGGAAATCCTCGAGCAATCATTCCGCTTGGATTTCCGTGCATCAAATAACAAGGCAGAATATGAGGCGCTAATTGCGGGCCTACGACTGGCCCATGGGCTGAAGATTCAAAATATCCACGCTTACTGCGACTCTCAGTTAGTCGCAAACCAATTCAGCGGAGAATACTGTTGGGGTCAAAATCGGTCAAGACGAAATCGATGTCCGAAGAGTTCGGACAAAATACGAAAGATGTTAGAGAAGCATTAAGAGAATAAGTTTCATTCTAAAAAACTCGGGAAAATGTTAAGACATTCCGAAATCAACGATTAGAAACATTCTCTACACGATAAAAATCTCCGAGAAGTAAAAAGAACGCAAAAACTCGCACGAGCCGAAAGAAACGAACGACGACCCTGGATTGCCTCTAGGCGCCGGGCGCCTAGCGCCTGTGCTGCCTCTAGGCGCCGGGCGCCTAGCGCCCGTGCTGCCTCTAGGCGCCGGGCGCCTAGCGCCCGTGTTGCCTCTAGGCGCCGGGCGCCTAGCGCCCGCGCTGCCTCTAGGCGCCGGGCGCCTAGCGCCCGTGTTGCCTCTAGGCGCCGGGCGCCTAGCGCCCGCGCTGCCTCTAGGCGCCGGGCGCCTAGCGCCCGTGCTGCCTCTAGGCGCCGGGCGCCTAGCGCCCGTGCTGCCTATAGGCGCCGGGCGCCTAGCGCCCGTGCTGCCTCTAGGCGCCGGGCGCCTAGCGCCCGTGCTTCCTCTAGGCGCCGGGCGCCTAGCGCCCGTGCTGCCTCTAGGCGCCGGGCGCCTAGCGCCCGTGCTGCCTCTAGGCGCCGGGCGCCTAGCGCCCGTGCTGCCTCTAGGCGCCGGGCGCCTAGCGCCCGTGCTGCCTCTAGGCGCCGGGCGCCTAGCGCCCGAAGATGCCTCTAGGCGCCGGGCGCCTAGCGCCCGAAGATGCCTCTAGGCGCCGGGCGCCTAGCGCCGGGCGCCTAGCGCCCGCGCTGCCTCTAGGCGCCGGGCGCCTAGCGGCCCGCGCTGCCTCTAGGCGCCGGGCGCCTAGCGCCCGTGCTGCCTCTTGGCGCCGGGCGCCTAGCGCCCGCGCTGCCTCTAGGCGCCGGGCGCCTAGCGCCCGTGCTGCCTCTAGGCGCCGGGCGCCTAGCGCCCGCGCTGCCTCTAGGCGCCGGGCGCCTAGCGCCCGCGCTGCCTCTAGGCGCCGGGCGCCTAGCGCCCGCGCTGCCTCTAGGCGCCGGGCGCCTAGCGCCATGCTAGTTCGAGTTATCGGACGGCTAGTCTTCGTGCGTAAGTTCCGAGTTCTCAAACCGCCAAAAATCGAAGTTTTGCGACTTTCTTAAATCCCGCAAACCAAACTCCTTTTTTTCCTCCTAGCCTTCGGAAAACCCGTAAGACGTCAACGGATAGGAGAACTTCGTAGAAAGCGGCAACGGTTATCTAAAAACACCATTTGCCACGTAAAAGAATCGAAGATCCTCCGAAAAACCCAATGTCCAAGTAGGAACGTTCTCTCGAGGAAATCGTAAAAATAGCGGAAATCCGAGATACGGCCCAACGGAGACCGAACATGATCGGATAACCATTTTACGATTTTCTAAAAAGATAGATACGACTGTTTGCGATTATCTTCCCAAAACAGGATAAATGTCAAACTTCCAAAAGGATAAACATCAATTTTCCGAAAAGATAAATGTCAACTTTCCCGATAAACATGAAGGCCGACGAAAATGGAAAAAGCCCAGCTCGCGCCGGCCCGTCAGGAATAGACCGTCATATGGGAGTATATAAGCAAGTCTAGGAGCAGAAGGAAGAGGATCCGAAAATCACAAGGCAAACTACTCTCAGAGCAATTTAGAACTTAGGCTTTATTTCCTTTTTAGCGAGCTGCGACTCAATTAGGTTAGATCTAGGATTTCAAGACTAGCGACGATTGACAGCTCTTACGGCCGCGATCTCAACCTATTGTTCCAACGCTCTCCGCGAATTCGGAAATAAAATTCTTTCTTTTTTGCTCTCTTATTTTACGCATTTATTCTCAACTTAACCTGTCTCAACTTTGTCGTGCGTGGCCCAGCAGATAGCCGGGATCCTCGGGGAAAACTAGGTCAACTTAGTTTTCCTACGTATAAACTTAACTAAATTCGACGGTGCGAATTTCGGTTCCCACAGTTTGGCGCTAGAAGGAGGGGGATCACGGAATTATCTTTCTCGCAACTACGCACGCCCAGTTAAGCATGTCTGCTAACGCGGAAAAAGACAAGCAAACGCACGACGGACCAGCCGCCGATGCCAACGCTGAGAAGACTCCCGCTGGAAACGTATCGACGGTCACCGCTGAGGCAAACACCGCGATGCTAGACCAGATGAAGGAACTGTTCGCCACCGCCCAGAAACGGTCGGAAGAACAAGAGAAGCTAATGGCTTCGCTCGCTAAACAGGTCAGCACCTTAACAGTGAAAAGCAAACTCCCGCGCGGATCCACCAAGGTGAGGCGTGTCAGGAGACTTGACTTCGGAACTTCCGGAGACAAAGAAAAAGACGCCCCGAGAGAATCCCCGGAACTCATCCCTGACGATACCACTCCGGTGGGGCAGAAGAAAACGACGGATAACCTTCCACCTCCCGCGAGGGAAAACGAAGGAGTCGACGTCGAAAGAATCAATCTGGATATCAGCGACCAGTCGGATCCGTCCGACGAAGACGCCGACGTCCACCACAGAAGGACCCGAAGTCAATCGGCTCGACTGGCGGCAGCCTTCGAGAAACCGATGACGGAAGAGGAGGAAGACCTCTACTGGTCAGAGCAAGAGAGGCTAGCCGAAGACCAGACCCGGGCCTATCGCAGCCAGCGTAGACAGAGAAGCGCGAACGGCGCCAATGAGATCCACGATCTACGCGAATACATCGCGAAGACTGCAGCCAAGGTGAAAGCAGTAAAATCGCAGATTCACCACGCAACCAGTACTGCTCCCGAGATCGACCTGCTCCTCGAAGAATCGAGGAAGACTCCGTTCACGTCTCGAATCACGGATGCACGAGTCTCGGATCCCGGGAAAATAAAGCTTCCCACCTACGACGGAACCACAGATCCGAAGGCACACCTGCAATCCTTTCAGATTACGATGGCCAGGTCTAAACTTCCTGAGCGGGAAAAAGACGTCGGTTGCTGTCTCCTGTTCGTCGAGAACCTCAGAGGTGCTGCGCTCGAGTGGTTCTCACGCTTGAAAAGGAACTCCATCGGAAGCTTTCGCCAGCTAGCTTCAGCCTTTCTGAAGCAGTTTTCCACGTTCATGGACAGGGAAACTTCCGATGTAGATCTTTGGAGCCTCATTCAGAAGGAAGACGAGCCGCTCCGCGACTACATAAAGAGGTTCAAACTCGTAATGTCCAGGGTAACAGGCCTCAGCGATAGAGTCGCCATCGACGCCCTGAAGAAAAACCTCTGGTACAAGTTGAAATTCCGAAAGTGGATTTCTCTGGAGAGACCGCGTACCATCCAGGACACTCTCCACAAAGCGACGGATTTCATCATCATGGAGGAAGAGATGAAAGTCCTGGCGCAAAAGCACGGGCCGCAGAAAGCGTCCGGTAAGAAGAAAACCTCACGTAACGACAAGTACGTCCATCACGAGGGGGAAGACGTCCAAGGCGAGCATAATTACGCCGTCAACTCCGAGCAAGGGAGGACCGCCGGAAACACTTGGACGCGGAACTCGTACAAGGACAACTCCAGCTGCGAGTTCCACCAGACGAGAGGTCACTCAACCGCCAATTGCAAAGTTCTCGGCGCTAGACTCATTACAAAGCTGCTCGCCGGCGAACTGGCAACGGTGAAAAGCGTGAAAGACCTGCTCTTAGATTCCGACCGTCCGCCAAAGACTGACGGAGCCAATCCCGAAAATAACGCTCCTGGAACTCAATCGGGTGAAAAACGCGGACGAAGGCAAGATGGCGAAGGAAACAACAGCAATCGCCAGAGGATCAATATGATCATCGGCGGATCGCACTTCTACCAGGACTCGGTTTCGTCGATCAAAGCCTATGGACGGAAAGCCGAAACAAGTCCCGGATGGTGCCCAGAAGACGACGCTCCCAATCACGCGATCGTCTTCGAAGAGCAGGATACGGCCGGACTCGACAAACCCCACTACGATCCTCTGGTCATCGACTTGATGATTCAAGATCTCGAAGTCGGCCGCATCCTCATCGACACAGGAAGCACGGTCAACATCATGTTCCGCGATACTCTCCAAAGGATGAACATACCCCTCGGAGAAGTCATCCCAGAACCGAGACCGTTGACTGGATTCTCGGGCGTCACCTCCATGACCCTCGGAAAGATCAGGCTCCCAGTCATGGCGAAAGAGGTCACAAAGATCGTCGAATTCGCGGTAGTGGATAACCCGGCTATCTACAACGCCATAATGGGGACTCCTTGGATAAACGCCATGAAGGCAGTCCCATCCACTTATCACCTCGGCGTCAAGTTTCCAACACCAACTGGAACGGCGGTAATCTGGGGAAGCCAAAAACAGTCGCGACTCTGCTTCCTGGCTGAACATAAATTGCGCAGCAATCGGAACGCCCCAGCGGCTAACCTGAAGCGAACTAAGAAGCATCCGAGTATCTCCGAGAACTCGGCAAAGGACGACTCGGATTCGTCCAAAAAGGCCACGACTCAGGATGATAAGCCCATCCTCGAGTCCAACGCCGACGGGACGGATGACCCAACTCCCGACGCGGCCGCCGACTTAGCTAAGACAGTCGAAGCGCCGGAAGTCGTGGAGTAATGACATCCGCGATATAAGCAGAACTACGAGATGGCTTGATCCTCGCAAGAGGTACGTAGGCAGCTCGTCGAAACCCGACGAGTTCAGCTATCCCCCTCACCAAAAAGGGGGGGGGGAGATGGGAACGAATAATCTTTTACTCCCGCAAAAATATCCTCTACATGTATTCGACATTCTCGAAGCTTTTTACAGTCTTAAATTCGAAATTGCTTATCAAAAGCACTAATATTACGGAAAACGAAAATCGTATCTTTAAGGAACGCGAGACGTCGCAAGTTCCTGACCAGTTTCGATTCTCTACTCTCCTCCAACAAATTCTGTCAAACAGTCTTTCCGCGACTTTAAAAACCCTATTTCCGTCGATTGACCCCGACGGAAAAACATAGAAACGTTTCACTTACATCAAATTCGTAGTCTGGCTTCCAACGAAGTCCTTTCACATCCGGCAAGGATATCATAGCGCGCTATACAAGAAATCCAAATTTTGGTTAGCTCTTCGTAAAGGAAGTAGCTCGACTCGTACCCAAACGAATCGTATAAGCCGATAAGCACTTCGCGGATTCTAAAACGGTACAAGTCAGGTCGAAATCGCAAACAAGCAAAACGAAAAGCCGATTAGTCATCGCATAGCTTCAGTCCGAAATTAGACCTAGGTCTTGCCCTAAACCCAGCCTTGCTGGTATCTAAAACATCTCATAGGCATAAGTATCCAGCATACGAGATCCCAAAACTTGCCTCTTATCGCTTATAAACCTAATGTTCGCTACAAAGTAACCCGCGGGTCAAGCGACCAAAAAAAAGAGCTAGAGTACGAAGTGACTACGCGTATTCAAAGTCCTCTACACTTGGCGAAAGTATAAATCAAGACGCATAATTCATAAAGCATTCATAATAAGGATTCAAAGGCCACCAACGGCCGATCCCGAAAAACATAAAGTCAAACGACCTTCTAAAAGGTCGCAACACATACAAACAGCCCCACTTGGCTTATTACAAATTATAATCAAACGCAAGACAATCAGAAAAGGTTATCCCATACGAGGAATCGGGCTGGTCGACCTCTTCGCCTCCATCACCTGCATTCGCGTCTGCACCGACGTCCGCCGTATCTTCCGAGACTTGGATAGGATTCCACAATTCCCGAATTCTTCCTTCGATCGGGGGAACAGAGGATTCGGCGTTAGCACATACTCTCATCGAACCATCCATCGCGGCAAGTTCGCTGGAAAGCGAGAAACCCTCACGCTGCACCTTGTGAAGAGTACCCACCGAACCGCGACACTCGCGAAAGTCACCTACGAAGTCCTGAGCCTCTTTGTACGCCTCGAATTCGGTAGAAAAGATTTCCGCCCGTCGATTCATTTCGGCGGCGGCTCTTCTCCGTCCTCTCCTCTCTGCACGGACGAGGGCTCGAGCCTGGATCTCGGCTTGTCGACGGTTTCGCTCCTCAACCTCCAACCGATACTTGGCAAACTCCCTTTCGGTCTCCTCCGCTTTGAAGCGGGCCAATCGAGCAGTGCGGAAACTTCCGTCGATTGACGCATTCCATACTCTCACGGCCTGCAAAAAAGTCAAGGTCAAGCAAGAGGATAGGAAGAATTTGCTTAAGTGTCGAAAACAAACCTCGTTAACCAAACGAGTGCCTTCCGCTGTCACTTTGTCCCTCTCCTCGTTGTCCAAAGACTCGTCACGGGTAAAAGCCGGGGGGAGCTCATCAAAGAAGTCATTTGGAGGAGGGTTCGGACCGGAAGCGCCCCCGCTTTCTGCGACAAAGTCGGGATCGTACCTCGATGGCTCGTTGTTTTCCGACGAGGCCTCGAAAGCGATCCCTTTGCCCTTCGAAGATTTCCCCCTCCGCCTCGAAGGAGCAAACACGAAGGATCCATCATTGATGAGAGGTCGCGTACCGCCTCGCGATCGGTGAAGCACGACCGCCTTCCGAATCCGATCGAGATCGAAAGAATCCCAGGAACAGGCCCTCACCCTGAATATGTATCTCTTGACAGTAAGATCGGAAGGGATGTGCGTGAGACACCTATTCTCTACAATAAGAAAAACGTGCACATGCATTCAGGGTTCGCCTTTAGATTTCTAAAAAAAAATATATATAAAATAAAAAAAATTGCGAAAATCTTACCGCGTCGGTACAACCATTCCGTCGGGAATAGATGAAGAAAGCTCTCCTCGACAGACTCTCCATCTATCCTCACGAAAAATAAACGTTTAACGAAGTCCTTAGCATGCGAGGTAAGCCCAGAAATTACCGAGTGATCGTCCTCGATTTCATGGCAAATATTCCATTGGTTTTCACGCTCTTGGAAAGCCACAGCCCTTCAAAGTCCGAAGGGCTAAGATCCATCCCTAACTCGTAACTTAGAATCAAAACGCCAAGCCAGCTCTCTAGAGCCGGCACATTCAACTGGCTGATCGAGAGTCCGAAACGATCGAGAGCTTGGACGATGACCCCAGGGATCGGGAACCATAACCGACATTGCGTCAGGAACGCTTCGTAGCAAGTAAAGTAACCCTCCGGAGGACGCTCCGGACTCTCGTCCCCAAGGGGAATGCGAAACACGACTTTCTCCGGAACGTTATAGAACTTTCGAAGAATCTCAAGATACTCGGGAGATACCTCACTCGGCGAATCAGCTTCCACACGCGCCTTCACAGGGCGCCGGGGAATCGGAATCACAGGAAGAGGGGGATCGGAACCACAGACGGCGTCACAGTACGCGTTCCTCTCGACCTCTGAAACCTCGGGCTTCGGAGCTTCCTCCTCGGCGTGTAAACTGCCCGAAGCAGAGCGAGACTGTCTCCTCGAGGGTTTTGACCTTGAAGTCATTCTTTTCTTGAAAATAGAGAGAGAATCTTTGAGGGAGAAATTGACTTAGGATTCTTGGGTGAAGTAAGAATGGTAAAGGATTCACAAGCCTTTATAGGCATGAAATTTTACTATTTACCCCGACCTTCGGCACGATTTCGTCTCCATACTTTCCTCACGAACCATACAGCAAGCTAGGACCTACAACCGCTACGGCTCCTAGCTAGCTGGGGGGCTAACTGTTGGGGTCAAAATCGGTCAAGACGAAATCGATGTCCGAAGAGTTCGGACAAAATACGAAAGATGTTAGAGAAGCATTAAGAGAATAAGTTTCATTCTAAAAAACTCGGGAAAATGTTAAGACATTCCGAAATCAACGATTAGAAACATTCTCTACACGATAAAAATCTCCGAGAAGTAAAAAGAACGCAAAAACTCGCACGAGCCGAAAGAAACGAGCGACGACCCTGGATTGCCTCTAGGCGCCGGGCACCTAGCGCCCGTGCTGCCTCTAGGCGCCGGGCGCCTAGCGCCCGTGCTGCCTCTAGGCGCCGGGCGCCTAGAGCCCGCGTTGCCTCTAGGCGCCGGGCGCCTAGCGCCCGTGCTGCCTCTAGGCGCCTAGCGCCCGTGCTGCCTCTAGGCGCCGGGCGCCTAGCGCCCGTGTTGCCTCTAGGCGCCGGGCGCCTAGCGCCCGCGCTGCCTCTAGGCGCCGGGCGCCTAGCGCCCGCGCTGCCTCTAGGCGCCGGGCGCCTAGCGCCCGCGCTGCCTCTAGGCGCCGGGCGCCTAGCGCCCGTGCTGCCTCTAGGCGCCGGGCGCCTAGCGCCCGTGCTGCCTCTAGGCGCCGTGCTGCCTCTAGGCGCCGGGCGCCTAGCGCCCGCGCTGCCTCTAGGCGCCTAGCGCCCGCGCTGCCTCTAGGCGCCGGGCGCCTAGCGCCCGCGCTGCCTCTAGGCGCCGGGCGCCTAGCGCCCGCGCTGCCTCTAGGCGCCGGGCGCCTAGCGCCATGCTAGTTCGAGTTATCGGACGGCTAGTCTTCGTGCGTAAGTTCCGAGTTCTCAAACCGCCAGAAATCGAAGTTTTGCGACTTTCTTAAATCCCGCAAACCAAACTCCTTTTTTTCCTCCTAGCCTTCGGAAAACCCGTAAGACGTCAACGGATAGGAGAACTTCGTAGAAAGCGGCAACGGTTATCTAAAAACACCATTTGCCACGTAAAAGAATCGAAGATCCTCCGAAAAACCCAATGTCCAAGTAGGAACGTTCTCTCGAGGAAATCGTAAAAATAGCGGAAATCCGAGATACGGCCCAACGGAGACCGAACATGATCGGATAACCATTTTACGATTTTCTAAAAAGATAGATACGACTGTTTGCGATTATCTTTACAAAACAAGATAAATGTCAAACTTCCAAAAGGATAAACATCAATTTTCCGAAAAGATAAATGTCAACTTTCCCGATAAACATGAAGGCCGACGAAAATGGAAAAAGCCCAGCTCGCGCCGGCCCGTCAGGAATAGACCGTCATATGGGAGTATATAAGCAAGTCTAGGAGCAGAAGGAAGAGGATCCGAAAATCACAAGGCAAACTACTCTCAGAGCAATTTAGAACTTAGGCTTTATTTCCTTTTTAGCGAGCTGCGACTCAATTAGGTTAGATCTAGGATTTCAAGACTAGCGACGATCGACAGCTCTTACGGCCGCGATCTCAACCTATTGTTCCAACGCTCTCCGCGAATTCGGAAATAAAATTCTTTCTTTTTTGCTCTCTTATTTTACGCATTTATTCTCAACTTAACCTGTCTCAACTTTGTCGTGCGTGGCCCAGCAGATAGCCGGGATCCTCGGGGAAAACTAGGTCAACTTAGTTTTCCTACGTATAAACTTAACTAAAATCGACGGTGCGAATTTCGGTTCCCACAAATACGAAGCAAGGGATGAAAGGATGAACGCATATTTGAAGGTCGTCCAAGACTTGGCCCACGACTTTCAGCAATTTGCACTAACCAGGATTCTCCGCTCAGAAAACGTCCAAGCTGACGCTTTAGCCGCTCTCGCCTCAAGTTCGGATTCAAGGCTTAAAAGAATAATCCCCGTCGAATTCATAGAGCATCCGAGCATCGGACCGCCGGTAATCGCCAACCTGATCTAGAAAACATATCGAAGGCACAGAAGAAAACGAAGATCAGCCGGAGGACGACGCAGATCAAACAGACTATGACTACGACACTCCCTGGCTAGAACCGATCCGAGCCTACATCATAGATGGTACCCTACCTGCGGAGAAATGGGCAGCCCGGAAAATAAAAATTCAGGCAGCACGATACGTAACAGTGGAACGCGAAATCTACAAATGACGATTCTCCGGATCTCTCATGACTTGTGCGGAAGGAGAAAATGCGAGAAAAATCATGGAAGAGGTTCATTCCGGATCGTGCGGAAACCACTCCGGCGGAAGGTCTCTCGCAACAAAAATAAAACGCCTTGGATTCTACTGGACAACTATGGTAAAGGATTGCGAGAAGTTCGCTTGGAAATGCGAGAAGTGTCAGCGGCGCGCTCCGACAATTCATCAGCCCGCCGAAATCCTCTCATCTATCTCATCTCCATACCCTTTCATGCGATGGTCAATGGACATCGCCGGACCGCTACACAAATCAAAACAAAAGCGTTTCCTCCTGGTCCTCACAGATTTCTTTTCGAAATGGGTGGAAGCAGAATCCTACGCAAGTATCAAAGACGTACAAGTCAAGAACTTCGTCTGGAAAAACATCATAACTAGACACGGCGTCCCATACGAAATCGTAACGGACAACGGGTCTCAGTTTATTTCCACACGATTCGAGGCATTCTGCGAAAAATGGAAAATACGACTTAACAAGTCTACTCTCAGGTACCCGCAGTGCAACAGACAGGCTGAAACCATAAACAAAACCGTCCTAGACGGATTGAAAAAACGCTTGGAAGCTAAAAAGGGACGATGGGCAGAAGAACTCGAAGGGGTCCTTTGGTCTCATCGAACCACTCCAAGACGAGCAACGGGGGAAACTCCGTTCGCTCTCGTTTACGGAGCAGAATGCATGATTCCGGCGGAAGTAGAATTTCCCGGCGTACGGGGGAGATTCCTTCCCGAACGAGAAGACCTGAACAACGCCATGCTGCTGGACAATCTTGATCTCATCAACGAGCGTCGCGACCAAGCCCTCATCCGGATTAAAAATTACCAGCAGGCCGCCGCAAAATACTACAACGCGAACGTACGTCATCGTAGATTCAAAGAAGGTGATCTGGTCTTGCGAAAAGTCTTCCAAAACACTGCTGAACGAAACGCGGGAAAACTGGGGGCAAACAGGGAAGGACCATACAAAATCATAAAAGTCATCCGACCAGGTTCGTATCAAATCGCAAACATGCAAGACGTAAAAATCCCAAGAACTTGGAATGTGATGCATCTTAAGAAATACTACCACTAGAACGTAAACGTGAACAATAGAACTACGAGATTGCTTGATCCTCGAAAGAGGTACGTAGGCAACTCGCCAACCGGTGGGTTCAGCTATCCCCCCCCCCCGATTAAAAAGGGGGGGAGTGGGGTGCATACACTCATACGCTCCCACAATTTTCGGAAAAAACTGAACTTTCGAAAACTTTCCACAACCAATTCGCCTAACGGCCTCAACCATTCCGCGATTTCTAAAAGCCCATAGTCCTTTATGGCATAAGAAAAACAAACTTCAAAGCACTGCGAGACGTCGTTTCATGCCCGAACATTCGTTTTTCGATTAAAACCTTCATACGTCTTCTAAACGGCATCATATCGTTGTTGCTGATCACAACAAACGAACTCTAACGTCCTAAACAGACAAGCCACCTAAGGGTATGCTCTTTTACATCCTACAAGGATCTTATAGCGCGCTATACAAAAAAATCCAAATTTGATTCAGCACTTCGTAAAGGAAGTAGCTCGATTCGTGCCCAGACAGATCATATAAGCCGATACCACTTCGCAGATTTTAAAACGGTACGAGTCAGGTTAAAATCACGAACAGGCAAAACGAAAGGCGATTTGTCATCGCACAGCCTTAGTCTGAAAGTAAACCAAGGTCTTGCCCTAAACCCAGCCTTGCTGGTATCTTAAACATCTCATAGGCATAGCGTCAACAACGCGAGATCACAAAATTTGTCACTTCACCTAAGTCTTACGTTTCCGCGGATTTTCGCGTTAATCGTAAACCGCAGAAATATCTCGTTTTGAACAAACTACGGATACGGTGATCATCAGGAAGGCAGAGATGAGACGACAACTCACACCCTGCCCCTCTAACTTCGACAAACAGAAGTTTTAAACGCAAAATATTTTATAAAAGCGTACCGCGAATTCAATACAATGCCCTAAAAAGGGCAGAGATTCAAAGCCACCAACGGCCAGTCCCGAAATCATACATTATCGCCAACCAACGGCCGAAACACAACCAAAATAAAAATCCCCTCAAGGATTGATCAACCTAAGCGTCCTCCGGAACACCGTCTTTATTTTCTGACTCATCCGAAGCAGGAACAGCCTCGCCATTGCCCTCGCCGGCCTCCTCACCGCCCTTGTCCGCAACGACTCCGAGATCCTGAACCTCTGGAACTTCCGAACTCGGAACCAGGGCACATGAGGATGATGGGCCGGCAAGCTCCGTCGTAGTGCAAACTCCCGTCTCCTCGAAGCGCTGAATCCGCCTTTTAAGACGTCGAACTTCCGAGGACTTGCTCTTCTTCTCCTCCTTCGCCTTGAGCACCGAGCTCACAGTCTTTCCCAGATCACGCTCAAGATCGCTGATCCTGGCTTCAAGCATCGACGTTGTTGGGGAAAAATATCCAAGGCTAAAGATTTCTCCAGCCTCCGAAGGGGCCTTGACTTCCGGGCCCTCGTTTGGAAGGGACCCAGGGTCCTTCCTTTACTCAAAGAATCAATCTCCACCAGAAGGCACTTCTGATCCGATCTCCACTTAACAATATCCTAGGTCCAGTCCCCGCGACGAGAAACCAAGGCCTAGCCCCTGCCGAAAGGACCAAGGATCCGATCCTCCGCATGAATATAGAAGTTTCCTAAACCGAGGGGAAAGTAATATATTCGCGAATATTGCGAAGGCCGCCCAAGATTGACCGACTTATATCAACTATAAAAGGGGAACCCAAAACCTAGAACAGGGGATCGACACTTTGGGGCTTAGAGACTAGAGAGTTAGGCGATAGAACTAGGGTTTATACATACCTAACGTTGTAATCCCGAAATCACTCAATAATAACAGTCTATTTGCCTCGATTTCTCTTCTCTAAATACATACAAATTCGTACCTATTCACTAGTCTTCTTGTGTTCCGTAGTACTAAGACGACCCTACATAAAAAATACCATAACAGTTTGGCGCTAGAAGGAGGGGAGTGACTCAACTATGTGACGATGGCACAGGAAGACGATTCCAACCAAGCTGAATTGACCCCAAAGGAGAAGGAGCTTCTGAGCTGATTCGAAACCCTTCAGAGTCAAATCACCGACCTTCATAAGGCTCAGGAAACCGCACATGCAGGTCTGGAACTCGTCCAGTAAGTTCAGTACCTAAAAGATCAACTTGGGGAACACTCCAAGCAGCTTCAGCAAAGCGTCGAGAAGCTAGACGCTATGGAAGCCGAAAACCTTGCTCTCCGACGAGAAAACCAATCCCTCGGGGCAATTGGAAACAAGCGGAAACGGTTCAGAACCAAAGTTCGACATATGGCTTCGCTCAACACTCCACATGACGACGAGGAGATGCCTCAACAGCCCGACGACGGACCTGGCGGTCAAGAAGCCACTCGAGACGCAACCCGGGAAGAAGAAAATGACGACTCCGATACAGAGGACGAAGAATATTCACCTGACCATCCCGAGATCTCAGATCCAGCTCTAACCGCCTACCTAGAGAAGATGGTATCCGAAAGATTCGGCACCATCCAATCCATGGTGGAAAGGCTCCCCGGAGTAGCTCCCCCTATCCGTAGAAGCGATCCCATGTCATACTCCGACACACCTTTCGTGAATAAGATTGCTTCAGTCGAGATACCTTGCAAATTCTCTTTCCCGAGCATTAAGATGTATGAGGGAACCGGAGATCCTGACAATCATATCGCCCAGTATAAGGAACGCATGATATCCGTGGCTATTCCAAAAGAAGCAAAGGAGGCCACCATGTGCAAGGGTTTCGGATCAACCCTAACCGGTCCTGCCCTCCAATGGTATATCAACCTTCCCACGGGATCCATAGCATCTTTCGCCGCCCCCAGCGACAAGTTTGTGGAGCAATTCGCCAGCAGCCGCCATCTGGAGAAGAGATCGGATGACCTCTACGAGATTCAACAATACAGAAACGAATCCCTACGTTCCTACATAGCTCGTTGCAACCAGGAGAAGGTCTCTATACCCGAATGCAACGCCGATACAGCAGTCTCACCCTTCAAGAAGGGCCTGCTTCCGGAGGGAGAGCTCTACAAGGAACTAACGAAGTACAGATGCGGAGACATGGCGGATGTGGTATCCCGCGCCTGGGCCCAAGTAAGGTGGGAAGAAGACGTCGTGAGCAGGGCCAAGGTCTCCTCCAAATACGATCAGAAGTCCTCCAGGTCTTTGAAGGACGAACGGGAGGAAACCATCCGATCTCGACCTTCCCAAGAATCCACCAACCAGAGCAGGGGCAGATATCAACATCACCCTCTACCTCGATCCGAAGGAATGATGGTTTCTACTTGGCTCAGTATCTCCCACCTCGCAATATCCAAACCAGAGCTCATCGGAGTCTTGAGACAGATGGGCCCACAAGTTAAGTGGCCACCTAAAATGAGGTCCCCTGACGCTATTCGGAACCCTAAAAGATGATGCGGGTTCCACAACGATCACGGTCACACCACTGAAGACTGTATAGCCTTGAGGCTGGAAGTAGCCGAACTCTTTAAGAAAGGCTACCTACGGGAGTTCCTCTCGGACAAAGCAAAGGACCTCCTCAACAGGGAAGGTCCCGCTCTCCCCAACGATGCTGTTCCTGCATTACCTCCGCCACAAGAGCGAGTGATCCACGTCATCTCAGCAGGATAAGAAGTAAGCGGAATCAGCAGCGCCGCAGCCAAAAGGAGTACTCGTAATGCTAGGAATGGTCAAGAGACCGAGGTTCCCAAGCGCCCACTCTTGGGGACGGATGAGATCAGCTTCATTGCGAAGGAGCAGGAACGGGTCCTCGTTCCCCATCATGATGCCCTCGTCATTTCGCTAGTTATAGCCAATTGCTTGGTTAAGCGGATACTGGTGGACAACGGAAGCTCCAGCAACATCATCTTCCATTCGGCCTACATGGACTTAGGGCTAGACCCTAAGACACTAACCAGGAAAGCGACTCCGCTCGTGGGATTCAGTGGAGAGGTGAAGCAAACCGAAGGAGAAGTCCTCCTCCAGTCTACGCCGAGGGAATAAACCAGACCACCAAGTTCTTGGTCGTCGACTGTCCGTCATCCTACAATGTGATACTAGGGAGGTCATGGATCCACGACATGGGAGCCGTGCCATCAATTACAGGTCCTGCTACCAAACTACCTTGAAGGGAAAGACCCAAGTCTTATAGCAATTACAGAAGCAACCTCTAGTCCCTCACGCCGAAGAACCCGAGGTTGAAGACATGGATGAGGTCCCCCTGGTAGAAGGGAACTCGGAACGGAACCTCAAGATAGGCTCCAAACTGCCGAAAGATTTGAGGCGAAGATTGATCGACTTCCTAAGATCCAACTCCGATTGCTTTGCATGGTCCCACTAAGACACGCCAGGAATCGACCCCGATGTCATCATGCATCAGCTCCAAGTGAATCCCGAGCATCCTCCGGTCAGACAAAAGAGAAGGAAGTTTGCTCCCGAAAGGGACGAAATCATTAACGAAGAGGTAAAGAACATGCTCGACGCAGAGTTCATAAGAGAGGTACAGTATCCCGATTGGCTTGCCAATGTGGTGGTTGTGAAAAAGAAAAACGGAAAGTGGAGAGTCTGCATCGATTTCACGGACCTCAACAAGTCATGTCCAAAGGATCCATTCCCCTTGCTCATATAGACAAGCTGGTTGATGCTACTGCTGGGCACCAACTAATGAGCTTCATGGATGCTTTCTCGGGATACAACCAAATCCTAATGCATCCCGACGATCAAGAGAAGACGTCCTTCATGACCTCCAAGGGCATCTATTGCTATAAGGTCATGCTGTTTGGTCTTAAGAATGCTGGATCCACCTATCAGAGACTAGTCAACACAATGTTTGCGATCAGATAGGCCAGACCATGGAAGTCTACATCGACGACATGCCGGTAAAATCCCTAGACTCGGAAGACCATATCTCGCATCTTCAGCAAGCATTCGCCACCTTGAGGAAATACAATATGAAGCTCAGCCCCTCTAAATGCTCATTCGAAGTAAGCTCTTGGAAAGTTTTGGGATACATAGTCACCCACAGGGGCATAGAAGCAAATCCGGAACAAATAAGAGCCATCCAGGCGATTCCTCCCCCACGGAATGTCAAGGAGGTTCAAAAACTGACAGGAAGAATGGCAGCCCTCAGCAGATTCATCTCCAGGCTTTCCGACAAGTCCCACGCCTTCTTTGAAACATTAAAGAATCCCAAGGATTTTAAGTGGACAGAGAAGTGCGAAGCCGCGCTATCCGACCTCAAGGCCTACCTCACTACTCCACCACTCCTATCTAAACTATTGGAAGGAGAAACCTTACTGCTCTACCAAGCCGTGTCCGAGCACGCATTTAGCGCGGTCCTCGTAAGAGAGGAAGAGAGGAGGCAGCACCCCATATACTACGTTAGCAAGTCCATGCTAGACGCAGAAACTCGCTACAGCCAACTGGAGAAACTAGCCCTCGCCCTGGTGGTCGCGGCCCGGAAGTTACGCCCCTAATTCCAGTCCCATCAAGTAGTGGTGGTCACTTCATTCCCCGTCAAAGCAGTCCTTCATAAACCCGAGGTATCAGGACGGTTGGCGAAATGGACCGTAGAGTTGGGAGAGTATGACGTGATCTTTACACTTCCAGACCCAGCCGCCGCTATCAAATCCCAGGTCCTAGCCGATTTCGTGGCTGAATTCTCTCCCTCTACACTTCCAGACCCAGGTCTAGAAGCTACACGGAAAAGAAGCAGAGGAAGGTCAATGGACCCTGCACGTGGATGGTTCCAGCAACGTAAGAGGTGCAGGAGTAGGACTGGTTCTAACCTCCCCTACAGGAGATTCGGCCTCAAGGGCTGTATGTTGCAACTTCAAAGCAACCAACAACGAGGCAGAATACGAGGCTTTGATAGCAGGTCTAGCGTTAGCTAGAGAAATGGGAGTAGAAGACATCCAGGTCTTCAATGACTCGCAGCTCATCATCAGCCAAGTTCAAGGGGATTACCAAGCCAAGGCCCCGAGTATGGTCAGGTACCTATCAGTGGCCAAACGCCTCCTAGACCAATTCATGAGCTGCAAGCTTACTCAGATACCTAGGGAACAAAATTTCCAAGCCGATGCTCTAGCAAACCTAGGTTCCGCATTGGAAACTAAGGAACATATGAGTATCCCCTTGTTGGTTCTACAATGGCCAGCAACCCAGAAAGAGGCAGAACCAGAAGAAGTGGCAGTAGTAGACGAAGGAGAAACCTGGATGACCCCTATCACCAACTATCTGAGAAACGATGTCCTACCTGAAAACCGAGAGGAGAGTCGGAAGATCAAGAGACAAGCAGCCATATACTGCATTTCAGAGGGAAAGCTATATAGAAGGTCCTTTTCAGGGTCCTATCTACGATGCCTATCCCCTAGAGAAGCCGCACGAATATTGGAAGAACTCCACGATGGGGAATGCGGTTCACATTCCAGCGGACGAAGCCTGGTTCTCAGGGCAAGGAGGGCCAGTTATTATTGGCCCACTATGGCGAAGGACTCCCTCAAACAGGCTAAAACCTGTAGCCAATGCCAGAAACACGCTCCAATCTCCAACTTACCACCAGAGAACCTGAAATCCCTGAGCTCCCCTTGGCCCTTTCGCAAATGGGACATGGACATCGTGGGGAAATTCCCAATGGCGCCGGGGCAAAAGGTTTTCCTCCTAGTAATGACCGATTACTTCACGAAGTGGGTAAAAGCCAAAGCCTTGGCGAAAATCACGGATCTCCAGATCAGGAAATTCATCTGGACGAACATAATAACCCGCTTCAGAGCACCTCAGGAGATTGTCACTGACAATGGACCCCAATTTACCAGCAACGACTTCCAAGACTTCTGCAAAGAATGAAATATCAAACTCTCATATTCAGCACCGAGACACCCCCCGTCGAACGGACAAGCAGAGTCAACCAACAAAACGGTGGTGAACATGCTCAAAAAGCGCTTGGAGAAGGCTCATGGGCGAGGGGCAGAAGAGTTACATGGAGTCCTCTGGGCCTATCGGACAACTCCGAAAACAGCTACCCAAGAAACCCCTTTCTCACTCATCTATGGCACTGAGTCAGCAATACCAACCGAGGTGCATGTTAAGAGCACGATCTCCAACATCCTAACTCCCAAGAAGAACGATGAGATGATGTACCTAAGCCTAGACCTCCTAGACGAGAAAAGAGAAGCAGCCCGCCTGAGGAACGCATCGTACCAAATGAAGGTAGCCAAGAGTTACAACAAGAAGGTGAGATCCAGAACCTTCCAAGAAGGAGACTGGATCCTAAGGCGAGTCTGTAATCACACGAAAGACAAATCAGCCGGAAAACTCGCCCCCGGATGGGAGGGACCCTACCAGGTGATAGGGGTGCAAGGGGCAGGAGCCTATAAACTGCAAAACAGCACATGCAAGGTCCAACCCAACTGCTGGAACGCCTTGCACCTCAAATTATATCATTTCTAAAGGCAAGATCTTCAGATCAAGCTCTATATATACTATTATATATTTAAGTATTTTGGTTTTTCCTACTCCCATGTATAACGAGAACGTCTTCGGACTAGGCTTATAAAATACATTTGGTTTCGACTAAAGGGAGTTAAGAGAACACCAATATACTTAAAGGGGCATATTAGCTGGATCGGGACCTTCGGGACCTCAGATCTTAGCTAGCCCTCTAGCTGGTGAGGCTACTCACCATAGGTGCAGATAGATATGGAAGGGGTCTGATCAGCCCTGAGCCGATGTCTGCGCGATAGGGCCTTGCGTAAAGGCCTATAGCCAAGAATTATGCGGGGACCACGTACTAGTGCCACTCAAACCCTCGTGAAAAACGCTATAAGCTAAACGCACGCTGGGGGCATGACGTACACGGCCAAGTACTGTAATCAGATTCTGGCGGCTGATATGCAGGGAGCAAAGTGCAAATAACCGGTTAAGCACAAACAATTTAATACCTATCCAGACGTGGAAGGTAGTGTGTCTGGGTTGACAGAACCTTGCGGGGGGACCCACCCTAGACCACAGTAAGTCTGAGAGTGACCTTTCTGCAGAAAGGTAGAGTGTAGCATTGCGATTTTCGAGAATGGCCTATGCCCACAGGTAGCACAGTGCGACTTCTCAATTTAGATCGAGAGTGGCGCGCCTCCGGGCAGCAAAGAGCGATCAAAAAGACTTCCCAAAAGCATAAAAGTCCAGAGACCTTCGGGTCCAAAGACCTTCGGGTCCAAAGACCTTCGGGTCCGAAGACCTTCGGATCCAAAGACCTTCGGGTCCAAAGACCTTCGGGTCCAAAGACCTTCGGGTCCAAAGACCTTCGGGTCCAAAGACCTTCGGGTCCAAAGACCTTCGGGTCCAAAGACCTTCGGGTCCAAAGACCTTCGGGTCCAAAGACCTTCGGGTCCAAAGACCTTCGGGTCCAAAGACCTTCGGGTCCAAAGACCTTCGGGTCCAAAGACCTTCGGGTCCAAAGACCTTCGGGTCCAAAGACCTTCGGGTCCAAAGACCTTCGGGTCCAAAGACCTTCGGGTCCAAAGACCTTCGGGTCCAAAGACCTTCGGGTCCAAAGACCTTCGGGTCCAAAGACCTTCGGGTCCAAAGACCTTCGGGTCCAAAGACCTTCGGGTCCAAAGACCTTCGGATCCAAAGACCTTCGGGTCCAAAGACCTTCGGATCCAAAGACCTTCGGGTCCAAAGACCTTCGGGTCCAAAGACCTTCGGGTCCAAAGACCTTCGGGTCCAAAGAATCTCAGGGTTCCATAGAACTAAGGGTCCAAAGAACCTCAGGGTTCCATAGACCTAAGGGTCCAAAGAACCTCAAGGTTCCATAGACCTAAGGGTCCAAAGAACCTCAAGGTTCCATAGACCTAAGGGTCCGAAGAACCTCAAGGTTCCATAGACCTAAGGGTCCGAAGAACCTCAAGATTCCATAGACCTAAGGATCCAAAGAACCTCAAGGTTCCTAAGACCTAAGGGTCCAGAAAACCTCAAGGTTCCTAAGACCTAAGGGTCCAGAGAACCTCAGGGGTTCCATATACCTAAGGGTCCAAAGAACCTCAAGGTTCCTAAGACCTAAGGGTCCAAAAACCCCGAAGACTTCCATCGACCTAAGGGTCCAAAGAACCTAAAGGTTCCTAAGACTTCAAAATTCAATGGGTAGAACTCCCGGGTTCAAAGTAAGGCCTTAGGACCCAGGTAAGGAACCTAAGGGATCTAGACCCCAAGAGCCTCCAAGTTCGAAGGACCGAGAACCTAAGGGTTCAAACAACTCGAGAACTCACTAGTTCCCAGCGACAATCTTACATCCCTAAAGCTAAAACTCATGTTTTGCAAAAAGGATTATAAGATCTAACAAAGCTTTATTTTCAGGTCCTCGACCCAAACATGACACGAATCCAAAGACAATTTGAATACAAACTGGAAAAAGATTTCGGTCCAATAAATACAGGCCACGAAGGATGATCATTACAATACGAGGATCCCTAAGATGTACCACGCCCGGCCGAAGGAATAGCCGGCTCATCTTCAAACGTACGGGGCTCAACACCCTTAAACGCTGCTTCGGCCAAAACCACCGTCTTAAACTGAGAGAATTCTTTGGGCAGATCCCATCGGGAAGTCTGTCCCCGGAGCCATTCCCTCATTACCTCCCAGCGGGCAACCATCCTTGCCCCACTCACGGCCATGATCTTCTCATTCCTTGAAACCTTCACCTCAGATCAAAGCCATGCGACGGCTTCCTCTAATTCTTGCTTCTCTCGACTCAGCCGAAGGGATTCAGCCGAAGCCGCCTCTACCGAACCCTCGATGGCCCGGACCTTATCCCGCAAGTCCCAAGTTCCAAGTTCCAATTCCGTAGCTACTCGTCTATCCTTCTCACGGGACAACTGTCTTGACAGTTCCGCCATCTTGTCTCGATTAATGCCCTCCTTCGCCATCCAATCTTTCAAGTGATGTAGTTGCGAAAGGACCTGTATGGAAAGGAAACGTGAACTAAAGGTTCAAAACGAGAAACGAGAAAATTGCTATCTCCCTGAAGAAATCCGCTCTGAATCTGCTGCGCTGCCTCTAAAGAACTCTTATCCGAAAAAAGGACCTGCATCTTGGAGAATACGCTCTCATTCAATTTATTTAAAACCGTCGATAACCCTCCATGTGAACGTCTGCTCGATGGTGGTTGTTGGCTCATCGGACTCGAATCCTCCCTCGATCCACGATCCCGACCTGAGGAAATACCCTCAGTTTCTATCAACCTGCGCTTACCCCCAATAGTCGCACCTCCTCTACCAGCCACCTCCTTTATAGGTAAACCCTTCCTAGTTGAGATCGCATCGGCGGCCCTCTTGAAAGAAGCTACTGGATCCTCCGAATCCTCCTCCATCATGCTCCCTAACCGCAAAGCTCATACGATCAACCCAACAATAAAAGATCCAATATATTCTAAGAAGAAAGATTTACGCCATAGTTTGCTACGGCGTAACACTTCCGGGATAAGAAGATGAGTCACTAGACGTCGCTCGACAGGAACCTGCCTTGCACGAAGAACGTTACCCTTCCCATCGGCGGGAGCAAGACGAGTTCCCTCTGCAAAAAAAACAAAGAGAGATAAGCAAAATTCGACTACAACTAGCAGAAACGTTCCTCACCTATGAAGTTCTATCGGTAAAAGGATCCAGGAAGGATCATGAAAACATATATTTCGGGCCACCTTTTCTCGAAGGCCAGCCCCTTGCGATCGGGTTTTGGTAGCTCCTCAACTATGGAAAGACCCGCACGAGGACGGAGATGGAAACGCCCTTCGTTGCCATTAATTGGAGCTAAGTGATAAGCAAAGAGAACTTCATTAACCCCCAAGATCAAATTCTTCTCATCACCCAAATTCTGGATCGCCACGAGGATACGCCAAGCTGGAGGATTAAGCTGGGACGGCGAGATATGAAAATAGTTGCAAAGGTTTGCAATCAACATCGGCACGTCACCTCTGAAACCTGACTCAAAGAAATCTTCGTAAATAGCAATCTCTTCGGGCATACCGCCGGAAGCACGTTCCGATGGCTCAGGAATACGAAGAACAACGGAAGAAGGGAGCGCGTATTTTCTCCGAAGGTCACGTATTTCATCCTCTCCAATCAACGAAGGAGGACCTACCAGCGGAGACCCGAGAGGTACAAATGGCAAGGGCACAGACGCTCGGAGATCCTGAGGGCTGCCAGATCTAGATGATCTAGACTCAATCCTCTTCCCCGAATCCCTCGTCTCTGCCATTTGCAACAAGAGAAGAAGAAGAAAATCTGAATGCAATTTTAGAAGACTAAGAAAAGGTGGATAAAGGCAATCGAAAATCCGGAGCACATATTTATTATCGGAAGGAGGAAAGAACCGTTAGACACTACCTCAGGAAAGTCGCCAAATTCAAAAAAAATCCTACGGTCTCCGAGGCAGGATTTGAAAATCGAATCAGCCCGCTCCCCGGATCTTTCGAGATTATAGCCCCCGAAAAGGAAAGAGAATCCAAATCAGCGAGACTCGTTCAGATCGATCTTTAAAACTTCGAATCAAAAGTTTCCAAGTTAACATTCCAGCCAAGTTGTTACGCTTCGGACTCCGGAATCGAATTATGGATAAAACCCTTCTCCTGCTTGAAGAAATGGTACCAAGATCTAAGACTACTGATCTCACTCAAATTACCCTAGGAGTGAATTACTCTCTCAAATAAGAGGTTCAGATGTAGTACTTAGGGATCGATTTCACGGAGAGCGAAGGAACACAAAAGATGTTTAATCCTTAGTGACTAAGCTAGGTTGAAATGGTTTAAATGTAAATTGCAAGTTGTGAGCAATGATTAATTGCTCAAGAGAGTGTTTGAGGGTTGTAATCAATAAGAGAAATAGTTAGATTCAAGGTTACTATTCAGCTAGTTCAGGATTATAATGCTATGGATGTTTTAATGAGTTGCTTGCATATACTAAAGAACTTCGACTCTTTAGATTTGGCTAATAACTATCGTTACTAGTCTCGTCTATTGATCTGTCTGCCGACAATATCGATCGATGTTTGACAGCTTGTATCGATCAATATGTGTGTCGTCGATCGATTACTCTATTGGAGTATCGGTCGATATAGCTCTAGATCGAATCGAATATATGTTCACCAAGATCATAGACCGGCTCTCGCTTATCCCTAGAGGATCTTAGCTTATTCAAGATGATGTCAGGAGACTGATTTATGGATTAAATCAACTCCAAGATCATATTCTAGTTAGCTATGCTAGAATAAGCATTAGGGTTCATCAGGATAATGAGTATACAACTCAACAGTCCATAGTTGGGGCTAATCCCTCATAACTATTTGAACCCTAAATCTAACAATGGAATCTACTCAGACATGACTGAGTGATTCATAGCATCTAGGTAATAATAGAGATTCATTTAGAAGGCCGAACAATCAAGTTCCTCGTGATAACAAATCTCTTTGTATCTTTCTTCTAAACTTAGAATCTTATAACATTAGATGAGAACAGAATTAAGATGAAAAGAATACTTTATTGATAAGTAAGAAGTACTAGAACAATGATATGTTGTAAAAGCTTACTTTGCCAAAACACATAGGCAAAGGTATAAATATTGAGTACAATTAGGTTAAAAACTCGTCAGGGGCATTATAGTAATATTGAGACATCTTGGGCTTCAAGTCGATTGAGAATATTCTTCCTTCTTCTGCACGCTCGATATCGATCGATGGTACTATGTGTACATCGATCGATGGAGTATCTCGTCGTCATTTCTTCAAATGCGTCATCGATCGAATACACGAAGTGTGTATCGATCGATATGTAACTCTGGATATCGACCTCGATGTCTGATCTTCAAGTCATCTCGGGAAAACTCTCCTTTATGCTCCAAATGGCACCTAAAACGTCACTTTACTCCAAAATGCCCTTGAACATGAAAACATACCTAAAAGACTCCAAAACATAGATATATATAGTAAAATCATATAAATACCATGATTAAAAGTGGGTCAAAATCATGGTATATCAACTCCCCCAGACTTAACCTTTTGCTTGTCCTCAAGTGAAAACAGCAGGGACTCAATTTAAATCTTAACTTTAGGATCATCACCTCTACTTTGTTGCAAGCCACATCTTATGCCTATTAATCACATGAGTACACTATGCCATATCCTAGCTTAGCAACTAAATCTTCTAACCAAATATCTTAACAATCATGTCTGTCTATCCCCTCTACTGATCTCATTTATGCATAAAAATAAAAGTGCAGGCTTTACCTTGGGGATATCGATCAAGAAACACATGGATTCAACTCAAGCAAGTTTCTGAACACACATGCAAGTCTTCTTTGATCCCTTTCTTTCCCCTTTTTATCTCTCTTCTCTGGATCCTCATAGTTTCAAATTTTGATGAACACTGATTGCCACAAAGGCTATCTTTATGTTATCTCATTGACTTAGTAACACATACTTTTGAATAAGCGAATAGTGGGGTCGCAGGAATCACTCATACCCCTCGCTTTGATCAATCTTTTAAAGTAGAATAGTGGGGTCGTAGGAATCACTCATACCCCTCTACTTCTCAAGATATCATATCACATCTTTATACAAATAATCTCTCTTTCCTTAGGATGCTGAAGAGAGAGAGGGAAGGGAATCAGAAGCACACAGACTATTACCTTCCAGACTTGCAGGAGGATTCCGATCCCTTGTATACCAAGCCCCAAGACAAGCAATAGATTGTCAGGTTAGGTTGGAGATCAGCTTTGGTTCTTCCAAACAATCATGAGAAGTATTGTCGTAGGTGACAGTTGATCCACTTTAGCATCTTTAGTACTTTCTGTAATCAACAAATCTAAGAATGGTGCTAAAGAGTGGTTAGATAAAAAGAAAATTTTTGAAAAATATCCTAGTCCCTTTCTTGACTCAATAAAACCAATTTTGAAAACATTTTGGTGAAATCAAAAAGGTAAGGTAGCATCAGTAATCTCCCCCCAGACTTAAATCATACATTGTCCCCAGTGTATAATAGTCGGATTAGGGCATAAATAAATCATAATGAATGTACTGATATCGAAAATTAGAACGATATACCTGACCGTGGATACGTATCGAGCGATAGTGAGTCGTCTATGTCGATCGATAAGGATAGGAATTTGTCGAGCGATGTCGACAGGATCGTATCGGTCGATGTGAATGGTAATCGTCTAGAATCTGAAAAACTTAAAAACAAAAATGAAAAACGAAAAATAAAAACATAAATCAGATTTAACTAATTAAGAAAATACCTAATAGTGGGTTGCCTTCCACTCAGCGCTTTATTATAGTCTTTTAGCTTGACTATGGTAGTAATGAGGCTATTGAGGTGAATTCATGACACTTGCTGAGAAGCAAGCTTTATCCGTGTTCTCTCCATGTTTCTCTCCAAACCAAGTGGTGAAGAAGCTTCTTGTGGCTTTATCTCCTCTGGTTAGTTTCTCCCTTAATTCAATGACCTCGATGCGCAGACGTTCTATATTTTCAGCATTGCTCTCAATGTAGAACTGGTGGTTTCTGAATGTTGGATAGGTGTGTTGGGATAGATCACCGAGTTTTTCTTGTATGTCATTGAGTCTCTCAAATGTTCTCCTTCGTACCATGAGTTTATCGATCGATCTCGGGTAGTCAATATCGATCGACACTGGTGTAGGTCTGTCGGTCGATGTCCTGACTGGTATATCGGTCGATGCTAATGGTGCTGGTCTATCCGCGAGTTGTCTTGAGATGGTCTTGATTTCCTTCTGGATGTTCTCTATAGTGTACTCCATGCTCTTGACGTCGCTTTGCACTGAAAACCATAGTTGCTCAAAGCTTTGGTAGGTAGAATCTCCAACCTCTTGAACTATGGTGAAGAGATCTTGAATTGTCTTCTCCAAATCAGCGCTAGTGCAAAACTCGCTGGAGTTCATATCGGGCGATGGAATAGGTGTCATATCGGTCGATGCTGCGCGTCTGTAGTCCTCGCAGAGTGCTCTCAATGTATCTTCAACCTCGTGCAGTCGATCTTTCATTGGTGGGATCATCTCATCAGTTATTTTCTTCTTGCTGGTGTAGAAGGATTTCATTGTTTGGTGTGTGTGGTGTAGAGCCTTGATGATGTGATCTATGGTATCTGCCATTGTTGATGTGCGTTCCATGAATGAGGTGAAGTTGTTGCTGAGCTGCTGATATTTGTCTTCCAGATCTTGGTTAGTGGTTGCCTCTTCTCGTTTGATGTCCTGATAGATGTTGCGGATGAGATTAGTGATTTCTTCTTTGCTGTAGGTGTTCTGCAAACGTCTATCGGTCGATGTGCGTTGGTCTGCATCGGTCGACGGTGTAGGATGAAGATCGGTCGATGGTATCTGTCCAGCATCGGTCGATGGTGGCACGTCGGTTTTCAGTTGTGAACGGAGAGTGGATACTTCTTCTTCTAGGGCGTCTTTCTTTTGTTATTGAAGATTGTAAGCGCTCTGAATCCAGTTGATTTCAGATTGGAGTTCTGATCGTGCTCTCTCCGTTTCATGTGGATAGGTAAAGGTTTGCCAGGTGTAAGGACTCTTGGCCTCATAGATCATGCGTTGGACTTCAGCTTCTGTGTAAAGCTTCTCTTTAGGTTCCGCTCTATTGAAGTGATCTGCATGTATGGGCAAACAAAAACAAGACCAGTCAAATAGTGATGCTCTGTTAAGTAACTCCTCTATAGCTTCCTTTGAAACATGGATGATGTCTCCATTGACTCCTCTAGCAAACCCAGATTCATCTCTGAAAACTCCAAATTCGTCCTTTCTCTCCCATAAGAAGCGTCGAGTTCCATCTTTGAAAGCTCGTCTGCCCATCTCTCGGTGCATATCGAACGATATACGATTATGTTTATCGATCGATATGTGCTGAAATTCTGAATCCTTTGTGTTGAGATGATCAGCTGTAGCTCCGTCTTGATTGGATAATGTGGTTGTACTGATGTGCTGATGTTGCTGATTGACAGAGGTGTGAGGTAGTTGTTTGAAGAGGTTTATGGATCCATTGGCGGTTTGAAGGATGTCTCCTATATCCTTCTTTGTTATTGGGATGATTCTCCCATCCATTGCTCGTGCATTGCCTTCTGGATCTCTGAAAATACCAAACTCATTCGGAGTTAGATAACCAAAATCAATATTATTTATTTGTACCTCGGATGGTGTAGTGGTCGTATCGGGTGATGCTGTGTCAGGTGCATCGGTCGATGTGATTTGACGGCTGTCGATCGATTGTTGTTGGAACATATCGGTCGATGGGACTTCCTCAGGTTGAATTGCATATTGCAGTGGAATTGCCTCTACTGCAAAACTCTCATTGTAGTCGCTTGCCCAACTTCCAATTGAGTAGTCTCCGTCTCTTATATCCTTAGATGGTGTGTATATAAATATAAAGTCGATAGGATCGCTTGATGGTTCATAGGGTCGTTTGAGCGATCATCTTTGTTGCATATCGGTCGATGAAGGCTTGCTTGCATCGGTCGATGCGTTGAATCTGAAGGTGTGGGAAGGGTGTCCATCTTCTTCTTCACGAATGAATATGTACTCTGTAGCTCGTTCTTCCTCGTAATCTTCATTGTATTCCTCCTCTAGAGGTATGTAGTTGTCTGGTTCTGATGTAGCTGGCTCAAAAGCGGGCGTTGATGCTAGGGTTTCAGCGTTGTTCCTCCAAAAGGGCTGTATATCGATCGATGTGGTGGTAGCTACGTCGGTCGATGTGTTGGTATTGGTATCGGGCGATGGGATGTTGCTCTCATCGGTCGATGTAACCGGATTGGCTTCGTATTCAGCCATGGAATCGTACTCATGGGAACAGAAACAAGCTGCTACGACTTTTGTGGTCTCCTTAGCTGGTGGCTTGATGACCTGGACGGGATCATAGAGGGTGGTGGAATTAATTAGGGTTAGGCAGAGCTTGTTGAACTTTAGGTCACAAACGGCTCCGACGGTGGCTAGGAAAGCTATTCCAAGTAGTAGTGATGTCTTGAAGTTAAGCTTGACATCCAGGACGTGGAAGTCTGTTGGGATGATGGCGTCTCTAATCTGTACCTCAAGATTTTGAATTATGCCTCCAGAGTTCTGTTGAGAACAATCCACAAAGATGAATATCTCATCAGTAGGCTCTATCTTCAGACGTAGGTGGTCTGCCATGATCTTAGGTATGATGCTGACTCCTGATCCTGTATCACATAAGGCACGAGGGAATTCAATGCCCCTGATGGAACATGGTACTGTGAACTTCCCTGGATCGCTCCTTTTTGGTAGTGTGATCCTCTTCTTCATGCTGTCACGAACTTGGTGAAACATCCTCTTGATGTCTTCTTCTGTCTTCTTGGTCTCTCTGAAGAACATCCACAATCTATGTGAAAAGTAGGCTTCTTCAAAGGGTTTCTCTGCAAGGATCCTTAGAACACGTTTCCTGAAGTTTTCCATCTCTGCTTCATTAGCTCCCCTTTTAAGGTGCTTTGCAATCTTCTCTTTTCTTTTTCGTAAGACTCTTCCTAGGTTTTCTTTGTCTGGCTCCATGGGTTCAATGATGTCTGTGGGTTTCTTCGATATTGCTGTAGGAAGGGATTTGGAAAGTTTGGACTGCTCCCGGAGTGCATTAAGTCGTGCTACATCGATTTTGGGTAGTTGCACTCGGCGGTGTGGGATAGTATATCGATCGATGGCTACTGCTGTGTGTCGGTCGATATCGGTGTCTCCGGATCGGTCGATGGAAAGGCTTCTATATCGATCGATGGGATCTGAAGATCGGTTGACGTCCATACCGGTGGGTGGTCGTGGGTGTTTGGCTGCAAAGGCTTTGTGTGACATGATTTTGATTGAATTGCACTCGTTGGAGGGTTCCTCGAAGTCTATCGATCGATACTCGTCAAAGTTTATTGATCGCTTTGCTTTTGGTGATATCGATCGATGTCGGGACGATGATGTCGATCGATATGAGTCAGATCCGGCTTCGGGCGAGGCTTCCTCTGTCGAGTTTTGCAGCTCATTCTGGGGAACTTCCTCCCAGAAATCATCATCTATGATGGCATTGACGTGGTGGTGGGTAGTAGGCTCTCCTGGTGCTCTTGCTAAGGCTTCTTGTTTCTTCAAAGCCTCTCCTGTCTAAACTACTTGAGTTTCCACTTTCTTCACATAGGTATTCAAAGTATAGAGCTTTGAATTTAGAGTGGTGTAGACAGAGTCAATCTTCCCATTGAAATCCACCTGGAGCTTCTGTTGTGTCTGTAGAACTCTTTCCAGCATTTCTTCGAGCTTGCTTTCCTGGGTGGGTGGAGGTGGATTGGTGTAGAATGAGTTTCCGTAACTCCTGTTGTTGTTGGGGTTGCTGCTGTTGTAGGAAGGTTTCTGCAGACTGTAGTTGCTCCTCTGTCCTGAGAAGTTTCTGTTTCCTCCCTGGTTTCCAGATCTCTGAAATCCAGCTCCACTGATCCAATTCACATCTTCGTCCACTTGATCCTCTGCGGTTTCTGCATCCTCAACTGAGCAAATCTGCTTGTTAAGCAGCTTATGAACATTATCCAGCTGTGATTGAAATTCACTAATATGTTCCTTCCCAAGGAATGAGACAGATTTTGCTTTGACGATGTTCTTCGTACTGTTGCTTGAAGCCAAGTTATCAATTAACTTCACAGCGTCATGTGGATTCCTTGTGCTGAAATTTCCTTCACTAGCAGTGTCCAGAGCCATTTGATACTTTAGAGCGATGCCTCTGTAGAAGGTGCAGAGTAGTTGCATGTTGTTATATCCATGATGTGGGCAGTCGCGCTGGTAGGACTTGAATCTGTTCCAGGTATCCTTGAAAGATTCTCTAGGTTCCTGAGTAAATGTAGCAATTTTTCTCCTCCAGTCTTCAGCACGTGACTCATCAAAGAAGTTACGCAGGAATGCGTTTTTGATGTCCTTCCAGGTAGTGAGAGAACCTGGTGGTAGTTGTCGCAGCCACTGCAAAGCTTCTCCTGATAGAGAGTATTTGAAAAGCTTGCAGAAAAGATAGTCTTCAGGGACTCCGTTGGCTTTGATGGAAGATATAATATCTTCGTATCTTTCCAGATGATCCATAGGATGCTCATGAGATAACCCACAGAAGGGTATCTGTCCTACGAGACCGTAGTACTGCGGCTTGAGCTCGAAATCTCCTCTCTGAATAGCAGGAGGGCGGATGGCGGATCTGTTGGTATAGAACTGATCTGGACGGTTTTAATCTGCCAGGGTTCTAGCTCTGTTGGCTTCATCTGCAGGTTGGATGAAGTCTGTAGTGTCTTGCTCAGGAATGATTTCCTTTTGAGCATTCAGCTTCTGACCTGCTGCGTTACGCAGGTGACCATCTTGATCACGCAGGTCTCCATTCTCATCGGTTCTGAGAATAATAGGCGCTACCATGGCTCGCCGGGTAGTATCGATCGATGTAAGGTGATTTATATCGATCGATGTCGGATGAAGTGTATCGGTCGACGGTCGGTTGTCGAGCGATGAAGTGCGGCGAGTATCGGTCGACAGAGAAGGTGTCTCGGTCGACTGTGGTAGAGCAGTATCGGTCGACGAACAGGTTGTGATGTCGATCGATGTCGGTGTATCGGTCGACAAGGTAGAGGTTATGTCGATCGATGTGGAACGTAAGTTCTTGCGGATGCTACGCTCCAAGCTGTGGGGGTCTTCTGAGTACACAAGTTGATGATTCTTGTTGCTTCTGGTATTGCTAGGCATGTACCTGAAAATCAAGAAAAAAAATTTTGCGCCAGAAGGTGAATTAGCAGAAATTTAAATAACCTAGACCTAATCAGATTAAATCTAATGGCGATCTTAGCTCCCCGGCAACGGCGCCAAATTTGATCTCACTCAAATTACCCTAGGAGTGAATTACTCTCTCAAATAAGAGGTTCAGATGTAGTACTTAGGGATCGATTTCACGGGGAGCGAAGGAACACAAAAGATGTTTAATCTTTAGTGACTAAGCTAGGTTGAAATAGTTTAAATATAAATTGCAAGTTGTGAGCAATGATTAATTGCTCAAGAGAGTGTTTGAGGGTTGTAATCAATAAAAGAAATAGTTAGATTCAAGGTTACTATTCAGCTAGTTCAGGATTATAATGCTATGGATGTTTTAATGAGTTGCTTGCATATACTAAAGAACTTCGACTCTTTAGATTTGGCTAATAACTATCGTTACTAGTCTCGTCTATTGATCTGTCTGCCGACAATATCGATCGATGTTTGACAGCTTGTATCGATCGATATGTGTGTCGTCGATCGATTACTTTATTGGAGTATCGGTCGATATAGCTCTAGATCGAATCGAATATATGTTCACCAAGATCATAGACCGGCTCTCGCTTATCCCTAGAGGATCTTAGCTTATTCAAGATGATGTCAGGAGACTGATTTATGAATTAAATCAACTCCAAGATCATATTCTAGTTAGCTACGCTAGAATAAGCATTAGGGTTCATCAGGATAATGAGTATACAACTCAACAGTCCATAGTTGGGGCTAATCCCTCATAACTATTTGAACCCTAAATCTAACAATGGAATCTACTCAGACATGACTGAGTGATTCATAGCATCTAGGTAATAATAGAGATTCATTTAGAAGACCGAACAATCAAGTTCCTCGTGATAACAAATCTCTTTGTATCTTTCTTCTAAACTTAGAATCCTATAACCTTAGATGAAAACAGAATTAAGATGAAAATAATACTTTGTTGATAAGTAAGAAGTACTAGAACAATGATATGTTGTAAAAGTTTACTTTGCCAAAACACATAGGCAAAGGTATAAATATTGAGTACAATTAGGTTAAAAACTCGTCAGGGGCATTATAGTAATATTGAGACATCTTGGGCTTCAAGTCGATTGAGAATATTTTTCCTTCTTCTGCACGCTCGATATCGATCGATGGTACTATGTGTACATCGATCGATGGAGTATCTCGTCGTCATTTCTTCAAATGCGTCATCGATCGATTACACGATTTCGTGTAATCGATCGATATGTAACTCTGGATATCGACCTCGATGTCTGATCTTCAAGTCATCTCGGGAAAACTCTCCTTTATGCTCCAAATGGCACCTAAAACGTCACTTTACTCCAAAATGCCCTTGAACCTGAAAACATACCTAAAAGACTCCAAAACATAGATATATATAGTAAAATCATATAAATACCATGAGTAAAAGTGGGTCAAAATCATGGTATATCAACTACATGTTATCCCTTGATCCTTACGAAGCAATCAAGGAATAAGGGTCAAACTGTTGGAGAAAAATATCCAAGGCTAAAGATTTCTCCAGCCTCCGAAGGGGCCTTGACTTTCGGGCCCTCGTTTGGAAGGGACCCAGGGTCCTTCCTCTACTCAAAGAATCAATCTCCACCAGGAGGCACTAGGATCCGATCTCCACTTAACAATATCATGGGTCCAGTCCCCGCGACGAGGAACCAAGGCCTAGCCCCTGTCGAAAGGACCAAGGATCCGATCCTCCGCATGAATATAGAAGTTTCCTAAACCGAGGGGAAAGTAATATATTCGCGAATATTGCGAAGACCGCCCAAGATTGACCGACTTATAACAACTATAAAAGGGGAACCCAAAACCTAGAACAGGGGATCGACACTTTGGGGCTTAGAGACTAGAGAGTTAGGCGATAGAACTAGGGTTTATACATACCTAACGTCGTAATCCCGAAATCACTCAATAAAAACAGTCTCTTTGCCTCGATTTCTCTTCTCTAAACACATACAAATTCGTACCTATTCACTAGTCTTCTTGTGTTCCGTAGTACTAAAACGACACTACACAAAAAATACCATAACAGACGTCTGGACAGCATGAGTGCTCTCGATCGACTGAAGCACAGTCTCGGTGCGCTTCAAAGCTTCCCGCGACGAATCCAGCTCCTTGGACAAACGTGTGACCTCCAGTCCGCAATCGCCAAGCATCCCGTCGATCAACGACACAAACTGACGCACAAGAGAGAATCAATGGGAGAACAAAATAGTCAAACAAAAAAAAGGACACAAGATTCGATGTCGCTTTAGCTCCGGATTCCGCGGTTCTGGCTCGTTCTTCCTTCCTCTATATTTTCTTATTTAGTTGGTTATTTTCAAGAGAGTTTGTATGGAAAAGAGTGAATGTTTGTTTTACTTGGAAGAGGTAAAGGATGATTCTGTAGGTCATCATGAGTTTACTAGTCTTTTGTTTTTCATTACTATTTCCTCTTTAGGTCAAAGGGTTTCTGTGAATTTTGACTAAACATGCTCTGTGTTTCTTTATCCCATAGTCACCACCATCCCAGTTTTTATCTCAATTCTTGGAAGTTTCTTTACTTACATGTTACTGTTTATGGTCTTTCGTAACTTGTTGTGTTGTATGGAGGCTAAATTCATTTGTTACATTGCTTTTTTCTTGGTGTATGAAACAGATAATATTGGTGAGAGTGATGCTGAGAAAGACAGGATGCTAATGGAACTGGAGAGGGAATGTCTTCAAATCTACCAAAGAAAAGTTGATGAGGCTGCAAATTCTAAGGCAAGGCTTCATCAGTCTGGTGCAGCTATAGAAGCTGAAGTTGCTTCTCTAGTGGCTGCTCTTGGAGTGTTAAACATCAACTCACCGGTACTAGCTATCTTCATGATTTAGATTGTGAGTTTTAGCTTCCAACTATACCTCATTCTAACTGATCTTGCATTTTGTATATACTCAAGATAAAAGTTCATGAAAACTCCAAATCATTGAAAGAAAAGCTTGCAGCTGTTACCCCTCTAGTTAAGAACTTGAGGATTCAGAAAGAGGAGAGAGTGAAGCATTTCTCTGAAATAAGAACCCAAATTGAGAAGATTAGTGGGGAAATTTCAGGGTACAGTGACCATCTCAACAAGGCCACGATCGGTTCCCTGAATCTTGAAGAACAAGACTTGACTCTGAGGAAACTTTCAGAGTATCAAACACAACTCCGCACTCTTTAAAAGGAAAAGGTGAAAGTCCTTATCAATTATTCATATACACCAATAAACAACGAAGTTTCTTACAGAACCTGCTTATGTTCTTGTAATGCAGTCTGATCGACTCAGCAAAGTCTTGGGTTATGTCAACGAGGTGCATACGCTTTGCGGTGTTCTAGGAGTTGACTTTCGTAAAATAGTTTGCGAGGTTCATCCAAGCTTGCATAGGTTAAACCACGAGCAATCCACAAACATTAGTGATAGCCCGTTGGAGCGACTAAACAACATGATTCAGAAGATAAAACCGAAAGAAGAGCCAGGTTTCAAAAGGTAGCTTCTACATGTTTGAACTAATGTCATTCTTCTCTTTCATCATATTCATATATTGATTTCAAATTTGCAGCTGAAGGATGTAGTGGCTTCCCTTTTCGAGCTATGGAATCTGATGGACACGCCACAAGAAGAGAGAACTAAATTTGGAAGAGTTAATTATCTTGTAAGATCACCTGAATCTAATATCAGTGAGGCAGGCATCCTTTTCGACTGAGACAATTAAACAGGTTTTGTAATAACACTTATGTTATTCTACATTCATGTCTTTATTCTGGTTCTTGATCTGAGTTTCTTGTTCTTGCCTTTTCAATAGGTATCTGCGGAAGTGGACTGCCTCAGTAAACTAAAAGCTAGCAAAATGAAGGAGCTTGTAATGAAACGAAGGTCCGAGTTAGAAGATCTTTGCAGACTAACTCACATCCGATCAGATACAAGCACTTCAGCTGAGAAGTCAGGTGCACTAATAGATTCAGGATTAGTAGACCCTTCAGAGTTTCTTGAAAATATCGAAATGCAAATAAATAAAATAAAAGTAGAAGCACAGAGGCGTAAAGACATCATGGGTAGAATTGACCGTTGGCTCTCTGCATGTGAAGAGGAAACGTGGTTGGAAGAATATAATATGGTTTGAGAAGCTAAAAGCTTGAAACATGTAAGCCTTTTTAAAGGATGTGTTGTAAAGAGTATTTATTTGGTTTCAGGATGTGAACCGGTATAGTGCTGGAAGAGGTGGACATGTAAACCTCAAGCGTGCAGAACGAGCCAGGGTTACAACCAATAATATCCCCGGTACTAGTTTTTGAAAATTAAATCACCTAGACAACCTTATCTTATTTCTTTGTTTCGTGTTTCATGCAGCTATGGTTGGCAACCTTAGCAAGAAAACAATAGTTTGGGAAGACGTAACGAATAAGTCATTCTATATGATGGTGTAAGATACCACTTAGAGACATTAATAAATTTCAGTTTTTTCTCTGATTCTTGTGACTACTTTCTATAGGTTCGATTGGTTATTCAAGAATGACTTATTCGTTAAAACACTCTCTAGGAAAAGAAAAGATATCGGCGTAAGGATCTATATGATGGTGTAAGCTATGGTTGGCTCTGGGTTTGTCAAGAAACACTCTCTTACAGTTCTTCTCGCTAGGGTTTTAAACTCGGTAGCAGTGTAAAAGAAGTTATATATATCCTTGTGGCAGGATCAAAAGAAGAGGCAGAATCTCTTACTAACTCAAAGGGAATTTATGGCTCAAAATCGAGTCCAAGAAAAAGCAGAAGCTTTAGAAAGCTTAGTGGTTACAACATTAGCAATGGGAACGGTTCCGTGCCTCCCACGCCTCATAGAAGCTCAGTCGGGACAGCAACTCCTGACACTGAGATCTTACTCTGGTCATCATCGCCAAAACGGATATTTTAAAGAATCTATGATTAAACCGGCCCTACGGGCGGGTAAAAAAATATAAAAATAATTAAAAATATATAAAATTTATTTAGATAAAAATTAAATTACTTTTTATATATTTTTCATTTCAAATTTGTGAATTTATTTTGAAAATTATAAATTTAGGTGAACATAGTCTTTTTTTTAAAAACTCAAACTATTAATTAACCAAGCATGTTAGTTAGTTGGGGGTCATAAATACACCGTCAACCACCGAAATGTCACCTACAAACATTGCATACTTTGCTAGTCCATCTGCTTTGAAATTTCTCTCCCAAGATATCCAAGAGAAAGAAACAGAATCAAAAACAGTAGAAAAAGATAAAATGTCTGCAACCACTCCATAGAGCTCTGGTAAGCAGTTTCCGGGCTTGAGAGACTTGATAGCTCAGTAGAGTCTGATTCAAAAGCTAGTCAAATAAATATAGTCTATTTATTTTAAAAATCATAAAATATATATTTTTTAAAAATATGTTCTAATCTAGCTTCTAACAATATTTCACTTCATTTATTTTTAGCAAAAAAACATCTAACTAATAGTTGTAGCATTAATCTAAACCTAATGTTAAAATTTCAAAATTTTCATTCACTTTTATACACAGTCGCACACAAAAGGTAAAATGATATTATCGCAACTAAGCTTGTCATCATCTGTTTTTGTCGTGGAATCTGTCGGCTTGAAAAAACATTTTTCCAAGAACAAACTCTTTTCTATTATATAACGTGTTTGCCTCCTGATTTTTTTCCGCAAAAAATCTCTAGTTTCACACAATCAGTTTCTCTAATTGATTTATGGACTTAAAGGTAAAGAATATTGGTGCAGAGAAGAATAGTGAGCTGGAGAAAAATGTGGAAGTCATTTCAAGCGGTTTCATCGCATTGTTTTTTTTTCTCCTTCACCATTCTTCTCGCTCTCAACCTTGATCATGTTTTCTTTTATCAATTATGATGATCAGTTTCTTTCTTTTTCGTAATTGCTATCTTGACCTCTCTTTTGTATAGCCAAAGTTGAGATAATTATTAAAATTAGTTGATGAGTTTCTATGATATTTAGTTTTAACTAAGTTTAGTTTGCGTACAAATTACAAAATTAGATCTTTGTGTTTAACGATGTCTAAAATAGAAACATTTATCATCATTTAACTATGTTATCCGCAGATTTATATTTACACTTTTAAGGCTGTTTGGTGCTGTGACTTTCCGTGGTAGATTTTGTTGCATGCTCCATCTATGAAATATTTTATGGTTATCACATTTTATTTTTGTTAGCATCATGTTATTTTGTAACTTTTAAACTTCTTCTTTGTGGCATTGGGTTTCTTTTCATTCTGTTATGGCAACACCACTACTTGTTGCTTCTTGAGATTCTGCTATGTGTACATCTTAAAGATCAATATGATATTCTCTTTAACTTGTAATATTAACTGTGGATGTGTTTATGATTCGTGTGGTTGATTAATATGGATTTGGTTGTATCTCTGACTCCTTGTGTTGCAGTTTCTTATGATAGATTTAGTTGTGTCTTATTGTTGCTTGCGTGTGTTTATAGCCGGTGTATTTTTTTGTGATAGATATGGACTTGGTTTCTTAGTTATGTTTTAGTACTACATAACATCATGCCAAAAAGTTGTAATTCGTTACGTCTTTTTTTGTTCTTAGGGAAGAATGATTCTTGTTTATTTGTGTAACGGGTTGAAAGGAGAGGACTGAAAACAATCATGTGCATGGTAATATTCTCATATTTTTCTCTTGCCAATATCTTCATTTTACTGTTTAGAAACCATATATTTTCATTCAAAATACAATCTCTAGTCTACATTTCTTTTATGCTTGCAAGCGCTATGCCGCAAGATTAAATGTGTAGAATGTGTAGGACACTAATGCCTGGACAAGAAGAAACTATGAGTAATGAAGCTATATGAAAAACACTTCTTGTAAGTTGGTTCTTCAATATCTGCATGAGAACTTATCAAAGCATGTTTTCCTATATAAAACAGGCTTTCTTTCATCGCTTCTCATCTTTGTATTCTATATTTTTTCATCGGTGTGATTTTCCTCTGTATTTGTCAGATTAGGAATTTGTACAGTGAGAAGACATGCATATTGTTTTTGTGCATATATATTTAAATAAATTTATTTATGATCTGCGGACCTTACTATTGGAAGAGCTGTCGAAGATTTCTATCTAGACAATATTACTTACTCTAGTTCATGAGCCTTTTTCTTCTTGTAAGAAGTGGCTGATGTACGTAGACAAAGGGTAAGGCAGTTGCCCACCATGGATTTTAAAATTTCAGTATATTTTTGAACATTTTTTTATCAAATGCCTTGCCTTTGTTGATATTATTGATAAATATGTGTATACTCCGGATTAAAATAACTTCTAGATCCGCCAGTGCTTGTAAGATGCTTAAGTTTTCATGTGAGGTTAATTTTGCAAGAGCAACATATAGTTAGCCATGACTGAAAATGCTTTACGCAAATTCAGAATCACTGATTTTAAGCTTTATCATTGGTTTTTATTTATGGTCATTTTATAGTATACACTTATTGAAAATTGTCTTCTCTTAGGTACGAATAGATGGTCTGAGACCATTGAAGATATAATGACTATTGAGAATATGACTCTTTTACCATATGAGTCACAATGAGTGTTGTTGCATTACAAAAAAAAAAAATTATAGCGACGTGTTTGAGTTCAGATAAACAGTCTCTTCATATAAAAGTATTTAGGAATAATAAAAATGTAAAACTATACATTTTTTAGATAGATGTTTACTGTAAAAAAAGTTCTCTCGACGGCGATAGGAGCGCTAGGGTTTTCAAAATGAAATCGCGGTGGTGGGATCCGGGGATTGTGGTTCGTTTTCGGATTGGGAGTGTGTGGTATGAAGGGGGTAATCAGGGAGGGATCGACGAGGGATCTATCGTATCCCTAGAGATTGTGGAGATCAGAGTGAGGGAAATTAGGGGAGCAAGAGAGAAAGGGGCTATGATGGAGGATTTGATTTTGGGGCTACCGATCTTGAAGAGGAGATTGATAGGTGATTACGGGAATTGCTTTGAGATCCACCAGAATCGCAAATTCGAAAAGCTTTTTGGGGAGCTTGAATGGAGAAATGGAAGTCGAGGGATGGGGATTCATGATGGGCCCATCAATTACTCTGGTTTGATGAGGAGATCTGAGGGAGAGCAAGGTATATTTCGAGTAATCCCTGGGATTATAGGATCAAAGGATAATTGGAGTCGATTTTCGGTTGGTTTTTTAAGGAAAGTCCAGTCCGATCTTGATTGGTATCAACGATTTGGTAGGATTTTCATTATTCCCTTGATTCGATTGACTTTCATTTCGTATTACTTGCTGGATATTGTGGTAGATATTTTGGGTGGGTATAAAAGGATTTCGGGGGTGACTCTATTTTGCATCAAACTTCAACTCTCTTGCAACTTAGACTCACATACTCTCTCTTTTACGATGACTCAGGGACAATTCGTGGGAACTAAGGGTGGTTCAGGGAATGGAGAGGGTACGCGTAAGAGGCTGAAGATTACGGTGGCGCATTTTGATAACTCGGATTTGATCAAGGCGTGTTCAAGGGTCCTGCTTGGTAGGTGCATGAATCCGGCAAAACAGGAGATGCAGGCTCTTCTAACCAAACTACCTAAGATTTGGAACTTGGTGGACAAGGTGAAGGAGACTGATTTGGGTCTTGGCAAATTTCAATTTGACTTCGACAAGGAATAGGATCTTGAAGGCGTCCTGAAGCTTCAACCATACCATTTTGATTACTGGATGATTGCGGTTGGAAGGTGGCAGCCGAAGAAAGCCTCAAATTATCCTTCGGAGATACCATTTTGGGTGAGAGTGCTTGGGGTGGAGAAGCAATATAGGACGGTTGCCACTTTTCAGAGTATTGGGGAAGCCATTGGTAGGTTTGTAAAGGTTGATCTGGAACAGCTGAGAGTGTTGGTCGTGGTGGATGCTTTCAAAGAGCTCTGCTTTGAAACTTCCATAGACTTCGCAGGGGGAGAGTTCTACGACGGCGAGGAAGTGGCTATTTCATTGCGGTATGAGAGACTGTTTGGATACTGCGACATATGTGGCAGTATGTGCCACGAGGATGCATGTTGTCCGCTGAATACCAATCATAAAGGCACTACTCAAGAAGGGAATAGGGACGCTACGCATGGAAATGGTGGTTGGGTGGATGGAGGAAAGCACGATGACCGTGCTCGAAGCTACAATTGTGTGGTAATTAATGGTGAAGGACCTCACCAGAACAGGGAAAGAGATGGGAAGATGCATAATGGAAGAGGGAAAGGCAAGAACTTTGAGGCCTCCGATGCGCGATGGGCTAAGGTGGGGGAGAAAGGCCATAAGAAACATTACAGTGCTATGGATTTTAATGGAGGAGAAGGGAGTTCTTCAAGACATACGGCTTCTTCTCATCAGGGGATGCTTCCTCCACAACTTGAGGGTCCGGTAACAGTCTCACCAACTGTAAAGGTTATGGAAGCACAGATGGAACCACGGGAGGAAGGAGAGATCCTCGAAGGAAAACAAGATCATGTTTTGGTTCCGACGAGAGAGTTCCAGGAACAGCTTGCTAGGACTCAAGCGGAGGGGTCCGAGGTTGTCTCGAATCTGGAAGATACGGGGAAGGGATTACTTCAGCTACAAGAATTGGTCGAGGCAAGAGCTGATCGAGCTGCCGAAGAAGAGATGGAGTGGGCGTCGATGAAGGATTCCGGTCTGGAAGATGGGTTTGACATGGAGGCAGCAGATGATCTTCCCGATCTCACGGAGGAGGAGGAAAAAGCCTTCACTCAGATGCTGGAGAGTACGGCAATTAGTGATGAGACAGAGGACAAGCTTGAGATGGATATTGTGGTCGGAGGAGAGGAGATTAAGTCACATGCTACAAAGAAAAGGCTCTTTAAACCCCCTCCGAGCATTGCGGCAAGTAATGCGTGCAGTTACTGCTCTGGCTTCTCCTCGTAAGCGGGTCACAACACGTACAGGAACTCGAGTGGGAGATGGCAAAGCTCAACAGGAAGGGAAGGGTTCTTCAAACCCGGCTCTAAACCAAAAGAAGCCATAGGTTTATGGATCAAGTTTCTCTCATGGATTGTTTGCAGGAGGAGGTCCCTATCTTTGTTTTCCGGTTGTTTCTTATTTTAATAAGCCGTATAGGCATGTTTTATTTAGATGTTTACTGGAGTCTTGTGGTTTGTGTTCTTCGTTATATTGGCTTTTGGGGTATATGTGCATTTTCTTTGCTCAGGTTTTACTATGGAATAAAAATGGAATTGGTTTATTGTCTGTATGGCTTGTGGTTTTGATCTTATCATCAGTTTACTTTGGTGTATATGTTCGGGGTATGATTCACAAAGGTCATACTTGGAGTCAAAAGGTTTTGTTGTTTGATAAGCAAGAAGGTGAGTCGAGGACGTGGTGGGACTCCTCAATCCTACCATGCATCCCATGTTCCCTCATAGTTTATTTTAATCGGATAAAGTTGTCAAATACATCTTAGCCTTTGGTCCTTACGGTTTTATGGTTGGTGCTCTGGATTTGGGGATATTTTTTTGATTGCCCAATAAGGATCAAATTTCTATGCTCTTCTATAACCGAAGGAATTTTTGGTAAGGAATTGATATCAATGGCAAGAACTAAAGGATTATGGTGTGTGGATTTTTGGCCCTTCCTTTTAGGATCTCTTCAAATCCGGTTCTTAGATCACTTGAATATTGTTATTAATTTATGAAGATATTAAGCTGGAATTGCAGAGGTGTGGGAAGCAAATGGACAATTAGCTATCTCCGGGAAATATGGCATCACCATAAACCTGATTTTCTTTTTTTATCAGAAACAAAGCAGGATTTAGCTTTCGTTCAAGGTTTTCAATCACATTTTGGGTATGATAATTTAGTTACAGTGGATCCAAATGGATCGAGTGGAGGACTGGCACTATTTTATAACAATGAGTTTCAGGTTAATATTTTGTACTCAAGTGCCAGAATGATAGATGTGGAGGCTGAAACTTTAGGTAAAAGGATTTTCATGACTTTTGTATATGGGGATCCAGTTCAGAATTTAAGAGACCAAGTGTGGGAAAGATTAACCAGATATGGTATATCAAGGGATGATCCGTGGTTTATCATTGGTGACCTTAATGAGATTACTGGCAATCATGAGAAAGAAGGTGGACCATTACATAGTGCTGATTCTTTTGTATCTTTTAACAATATGATTCGTAATAGTGGACTTTTAGAATTCCCGGCCAGAGGCAATAAGCTGTCTTGGCAGGGACGACGAAAGGTTAATGGTATATCGACGATGATTCGGTGCCGGCTAGACCGTGCCTTGGCAAATGAAAATTGGCATTCAATGTTCCCGCATTCATATACAGAATATCTTAAACTGGTAGGCTCGGATCATAGACCGGTGGTGGCTTTTTTGGAGGATAAGATTGTTAAACGTAAAGGGCAGTTTCGATTTGATAAAAGATGGCTGGGGAGGGAGGGTTTCATGGAAACCATTACCCGAGGTTGGACCAAGGAAAGTAGGAATATGGGGGGTTCCGGGGGCGATGTCGTGTCACGAATTATCAATTGTCGACACGAGATCTCTACCTGGAATAAAAATAATCCCCCTTACGGAAAAGAGAAAATTACAGAGCTTCAAAAGGCTTTGGAGGAGGTCCAAACAGATGATAATAGATCGCAGGAGGACATTCTGGAGGTGTCCAGAAAATTACAAGAGGCATATAATGATGAGGAGGAGTACTGGAAACAAAAAAGTAGGAACACATGGAATACGGCAGGGGATCTGAGTACAAATTTTTTTCATGCCTTGACAAAACAGCGGAGGACGCGTAACCGCATAGTGGGATTATATGATAGCAATGGGAATTGGGTGGTGGAGGATAATGGAATTGAAAGGATTGCTGTTGGTTATTTTGATAACCTCTTTCACACTACATCACCCGAGGAATTTGATGAGTTCTTGGATGAAATTAAACCATCTATTTCTCAGCAAATGAACCAAAGGCTAACCCAGCCTGCTACGGAGGAAGAGGTGCGTCAAGCATTATTCATGATGCACCCGGAGAAAGCACCAGGGCCAGATGGCATGACGGCACTTTTTTACCAGCACTCCTGGCATATCATTAAACATGATATTTTGGAATTGGTTAATAATTTTTTGACAACAAAGAAAATGGAGGCAGGCTTAAATATTACTAATATTTGCTTGATCCCTAAAACGGATAGGCAAACAAGGATGACAGAGCTTAGACCGATAAGTCTGTGTAATGTTAGTTATAAAATTATTTCAAAGATTTTGTGTCAACGGTTGAAGGCGTGTCTCCCGGCATTGATTTCGGAAACACAGTCTGCCTTTGTCGCTGGGAGATTAATATCGGATAATATCCTAACTGCCCAGGAAATGTTTCATGGATTAAGAACAAACAAGGCTTGTCAAAATAAATTTATGGCAATAAAAACGGATATGAGTAAGGCATATGATCGGGTTGAATGGAGGTTTATTCAAGCCTTAATGCAGAAAATGGGTTTTGCTAATCACTGGATTCAGTTAATGATGGAATGTATATCTTCGGTACAATATAGGGTTCTGTTAAACGGGAAACCAAAGAGACATATACTTCCCCATAGGGGACTACGTCAGGGGGATCCTTTATCTCCTTATTTATTTATTATGTGTACGGAGGCGCTAATCGCAAATATTAAAAAGGCGGAACGGGAAAAACGATTAATAGGAATAAAAGTGGCAAGGGCTTGTCCGTCAATATCTCATTTACTATTCGCAGACGATAGCCTCTTTTTCTGCAGAGCACAAAAAGAGGAGTGTCAAACTATTTTGGTATTTCTTAAAGAGTATGAAAAGGTTTCGGGCCAACATATTAACTTTGAGAAGTCGTCAATTCAATTTGGCCATAAGATTGAGGAGGATATCCGTCAGGAGCTCCGGGATATCTTGGGAATACAAAATAAAGGTGGACTGGGGACTTATTTAGGGATTCCAGAGAGTTTAGGAGGATCTAAGGTTCAGGTTTTTGGATTGTCCAGGAACGATTAAACAAAAGAGTAAATGGATGGACTTTTAAGTTCTTTACCAAGGGTGGTAAGGAAGTACTTATAAAGTCGGTGATAACAGCGCTCCCAAACCATATTATGTCATGTTATCGTATCCCAAAAACGGTAATAAAAAAACTCACGAGTGCGGTATCTCAATTTTGGTGGAGTTCTAGTGGTAACACCAAAGGATTACACTGGAAATCATGGGATAAGGTTTGTCTAGATAAGGATGATGGAGGGTTAGGATTCAGGGATCTTACGGATGTCAATACAGCAATGCTTGGAAAGCAACTTTGGAGATTTTTAGAGAAACCAAATTCTCTATTTTCTCGAGTTTTCAAAGGTCGGTATTTTAGGAATACGTCACCCCTAGAACCGGCCAGATCGTATGCATCCTCCTATGGATGGCGTAGTATTATTTCTGCTAGGTCTCTGGTTAGAAAAGGACTAATCAAAAGGGTGGGAACAGGATCCTCCATATCAGTATGGAATGATCCCTGGCTCCCAACCAACCGCCCGAGACCAGCAAATAAAAAACAAAATGTTCTCTTACCTGATCTTACGGTCGACACTCTTATTGATAGTGCGTCGCGTACTTGGAATACAAGGGCTTTACAGGAAATTATGGAACCTGGGGATGTTAAAATTGTGGAAAGTATACCTCTGAGCCGGGTTTCAATAGCAGACCGGAATGGATGGCACTTTACAAAACATGGAAAATACACGGTTAAATCTGGATATCAAATAAAACGCGCATATCCAGATAGGGGGATTGGGACAATAGATTTTGGGCCAACAGTTACGGAGCTTAAAGCACATTGCTGGAAAGTGCGGTGTCCACCAAAAATGAAGCACTTTCTGTGGCAGTTGCTGTCAGGTTGCATAGCTGTTAGGAAAAATCTCAAAGAAAGGGGACTTAAGGGAGATATTGGATGTGATAGGTGTGGAGCGGCCGAGGAATCTATAAACCATGTATTTTTTGAATGCCCACCAGCAGTTCAGGTATGGGCTTTATCAACGATTCCCTCCCATCCGGATTTATTCCCAGGACAATCTCTGTTTACGAATATGGATTACCTATTCTGGAGAATAAAACCAGCCTTGGATGACCATCACTTTGCGTGGATACTTTAGTATATATGGAAAGCCCGAAACAATAAGATCTTCAGTAGTTTGGACACTGACCCAAGAGATACTCTTAAGTTGGCTATGACTGAGTCTTTATTATGGTCGGATGCTCAGAGGACTATTGAGCCACAGAATCAACCACCAGGAATATCGGGGATGGCCCTTCCATCTAGAACGGGCCGATGGTGCTTGACAGATGGTTCCTGGAAATCAGGCGACAATTTTTCAGGACAAGGATGGTACAGTACTTTAGAGGGATTTCAAGGACTGCTGGGAGCTAGAAATACACGAGCAAGTCAATCACCATTACATGCAGAGGTTGAGGCTCTTATTTGGGCCATGGAATGTATGAGGAACTTACGGCAATATACGGTTACTTTTGCAACGGATTGTTCTCAATTGGTGAAGATGGTTTCGGAACCAGAAGAATGGCCGGCATTCGCAAGCTACTTGGAGGACATCAGGACCCTCAAGAGAAGCTTCCACAGCTCGGAGATTATTCATATACCAAGGACGCAAAACAAGAAGGCGGATAGCTTAGCACGTGGTGTGAGGCAACAAACGTCGTTTACCGTCCATATGGATACAGAGCACCCCACTTGGCTTACAGAGTCTATATGAGTCTGTAATCTTGTCGACAAAAAAAAAAGATAGATGTTTACTGTATTTTTTTGTATATTTACTTATTCTAATTATTTTGTTTTTATATACATTTTTGATATTACGAAAAATCTTTAATGTAGTACTTTTATTTTTAATATTTTATATTTACTAATTATTTATTTTATTATATATTTCCAGATAGGTTTTTAATGTAATTTTATATTTCTTATATTTTATATTTACTTATTTTTCTTATATTTTATATTTACTTATTATAATACTGTAAATATATGTTTAATGTAATATTTATTTCTTACATTGTGTATTTAATTATTATTTATCTACTATCAAATTTTTAGATATATATTTAATTTAGTTTATCTATTTCTTATATTGTATATTGTATATTTTTATTTTTATATTTTCTTATATTGTGTATTTATTTATTCTATATTTTGTTTTCTATTTCTTATATGTATATTTACTTATTATTTGTTTTTCCGTATATTGGATATTTACTTATTATTTATTTACTGTTTTTAATAATAATGTCATTTATGTGGACGCTCTACGGAGTCTCAAATATTCCATTTTATTAGTATATATGTAATATTTCGAAATAATTAAAATATAAAACTATATATTACTACAAATATATGTTTTATGTAATATTTACTAATATTTTAATATTACCATTTTTATAAAAATATTTGGGAATAATTAAAATGTAAAATATACATTATTTTAGATATATGTTTAATGTAATATTCTATTTCTTATATGTATATTTACTTATTATTTGTTTTTTCTTAAATTGTATATTTACTTATTATTTAATATTTATTTTTCCTTATATTATATATTTACATTTTGTTTTGTTTCTATTTATTTTGGTAATAATGACATGTGTCATCTTTCTGACGAAATTTTTTTCGCTGATGTAGACGCTCTCTGGAGCCTCAAAAGGCTACTTTTAATAGTATAGATTAGGACTACTTCGACTCCTTTAAACTTTATGGCTATACAGAAGGAATATACTGTTTCGATTACCCACACATCGATCCAGGCCCGGCTCAAAAACTTTTTGGGCCCTTGACAAAATAGTTTAAAAAAATTGTTTTAAACATATAACTATGATAATTCAAAAATATTTGGGTCTTTATATTGATTTTTTTACGAAAATTAGACCATTTTTCAATATTATTTATGCAAAAATATTTTGGACCCTGGGTCCTTGCCTCCTTAGCCACCCTCCTAAGCCGGGCCTGCATCGATCTATAGCTCTGAGCCAGACTCACCTCTCCAAGGCTGACTTTGACTCTCTTTTTTGCACGCATGAGAAAAATCAAAACTTTTTGATAGTGTTAGTTGAACAGGCGAATAAAAACTTTGTTTCAGCTGCAGAGATTGATGTTAGAATATGGATATGTGGTGCAGGGTTTTTCGAAGTAATCTTGATAATGATGTTATGGGAAAGAAGAAACTAAAACTGAATCTGCTATTTTTCTAGAGGTTACAAGTTTTTAATGTTTTGGTAAGAGATGGTACTTCTTGTCGAGTGAAAGTGTGTCAATGGTCTCAGTTATGTGTACGTATTTGTGCATATGTGTACGTATTTGTTTTGAGATGCTAAACTGTGTTCTTCCGACCACGCACTAAGGTAGTTGACTGGTTTTCCCGCTACCACCCGCAAACGCAACTTTTGCGGTTGGTGGCGTTTTGCAACAATCATTCAAACCGTTCTAAACTGCTTCAAATCGTTTCAAATCGCTTCAAATCTCATAAATACAAAAGCTGGTTTAAGTTAGCGTTTACGGTTGCGGACGGTTGCGGGAGGGTAAATTTTTTTTTCTTTTTTCAAAAACAATATAAATACAAAAATAAAAATATTTAATAAAAATTTTAAATTAAAATTATTAAAAATATTAAAAATATATCTATTATATTTCAATTAATACTATAAAATTTTAAAATAAAAGTTTTTTTATAATTTTAAAAATTTTAAAACTTTAACTTTCTAAATATAACTTTGATATTTATTACAATCTTATGATTTTGGTATTTTTATAATTATATAAAATATAAATACTATTAATTTATTATTCAACCGCTGGTTAACCAGTCATAAGTACGAAGTATCCCGCAAACGCACAAATTTCTAACCGTACTACCAGTCGTACAAATTGCTTAAAACCGCTAGAAACCGCAACCACCCGCATCCGCAAACTCCCGCAACCGCAACCGCAACATACTGGGTTGGGTCCGGACAATTCGGTCTTTGGTTACACATTAGTTCAAGCAGTTTTTGTCTAAATTAGACCAAATATTGAAGAGTTCTGGTTCGATTTGTGGTTAGTTTAGTTTTTGAAAAAAAAATGCCAAAATTTATCAAAGTTTTTAATTTCTGTTATATTTCAGCTAAGGTTAGTTAAACTTTGGATAATCCCAATTAAATTCGATATATTGGTTGGAAATTTTAGTTAGTTCGAAACACGGTTAAATGGATATGATTAAGGTAGGTTTTTTAAGCAAATTAGAAAACCAAACTAACCAACTGTCTAATCGAAAACCAAAAAAAAAAAAAAATTGTCAAACTGAACCAACTCTTAACCAAATTTGAACGAAAAATCTAAAAGTTCGGTTTGGTTCGGCAGAATCGTCAAAATTCCATGCCACTAACATAAATGCAAGTAGGAATTATAGCAGTTCAGAAGCTATGAACTGATTTCAACCGGATGATAATATAACGAACTACACCGAAAAATTTATAGTACATAACAAAGTTTACGTTCGTTAAAGCCAACGTAAACTTAAAAATCAATCACCAGCGGATATAAACACTTATGCCAAGAAAATGAGTGGAAATAGTAAATTTCTTATCATTTCTTACAATTTACACTAGGGTTGGGCAAAAAATTCAGATCCGAAAAAACGAATCGAATCTGATCCGAAAAAATAGTATCGAAACCGAACCAAAATTGTTAAATATCCGAACAGGTTCAAAATTTTGGTATTTAAAAAACCGAATCCGATCTGAATCGAAGTATTTCAGGTACCCGAATCCGAAATAGATGTATATAACTATTTATATTAAATATTTTTAGATTAAATGTATATTAAAAGCATTCAAAATATATAAAATACTTTCAAGTTGTCCGAAATACTTGAAAATATATACAGATAGTCAAAGTACATGTCTAAAATAGCTAAAAAGTATACTCAAAACATCAAAAATACTTAAAACATCTTTTGATTCTCAATCTAAATATTCAAACCAAACCAATTTATATGTTAATTTTAGATATTTTGACATATGATATTCAAATATATATGTAATATATTATTTTATATATATTTTTGAGAAATTTAAAATATATAATGAATTTCAAAATTTTAAAATAATTTAAATGGGTTGTCCGAATCTAAACCGAATCCGCAAAAATCTGAACTGAAGCCGAACCAAAATTTAGAAATACCCGAATGGAGTTGAAATTTTTGAACCCAAAAATTCTAAACCCGAATAGACTCGAACCGAACCCGAATGGGCAGCCGAACACCCACCCTTAATTTACATCATTTATAGAAAATATATATTTCCTATAACTCCTTAATATTCTTTAATATTTAAGAAATAAAAAGTACAACTATTCATTATTAAATTAGAAGAGAAATAGTTTTTTTTATTTATTTTCTTTTTTATTTCTGATATTTTTTTAAGAACATCTTCAACCCAACTCTATTTTCCCCTCTATAATTTCCACAAAAATAGATTAACTCTATTATAGAGTAACTTTTACTCCAATGGTTTACTCTATAATAGAGTTATTCTATTTTTGTGGAGAAAATAGAGTAAACTCATTATTTTACTCCAAATATAGAGTGAAAAAATGGATCTACTTTATTTTGTATAACTTTATTATAGAGTAAACTATTGTAATAAAATTTACCATATAATAGAGTTACTTTATTTTAGTGTAAATTATAGAGAAAAAAAAAGTGTCAAGATGCTCTAATGGTCACCAGTTAGAATTCCACCACCCCAGTTAGAATTCCACCACCCTGAAAGCATTTCTGAAGAACCTTGGATTAGTATCTTTTCTTAGTTATACTTACCTTCCATTTTTCCTTTTCAAAAAAATATCTGTTTAGCAATGAATATCTCAATACGGAAGATTTGTTTTTTACGCTTCGAACTCGTGAACTTGTTGAGCAACTCGGTAAACGTTAGATCTCCTCAACTCGGTAAAAATATCTGTTTAGCAATGAGATAGTCAGTTAAAAGAGTCGATCTCGTGACGAAACTGTTGTTTGTTCCTCTCGACAAATGAGTTGCGTCTCTTCCTTATTACATTGCAGAATGACGTGGTGGTGTGGGGATAAACCGAATTTCCGCAGTTGGCTTTGCATTTAACCCAGCCGGTTTAGCTTTCTCCGTCGAATTCACCTTCACAATTAAAAATGGATTTCATTATTAACTGAGAAACATAGTGTATTTGGATACAAGGGTTTTCATTTCAGACCAAACTTACGTGTGAGAGAAGATGATATTGGTATAGACACTTAACCGGTCGATTCTTCTTCCGGTACAACCTGATTCCTAACCGGACAAAACTCTGCATCGAATTGGTCGTTTGCTTCATCGTATATCATCAACACTGTCTCCTCCATACTTTCTGTTTTGTCCTACCAAAATCAAAGAAATCAAGAGAAAAAATAAAGAAAAGGACTTTCTTTAAATTTTTAATAATAACGTTCCAAGTAGAATCAAAGGGTTCGTCTCAAATTCGAAAGTAAAGAAAGCTTTGCTTAGGAAGAAAACAAAACTCGATGAGGTGAATGTGAATGTGAATGTGAATGTGAATGTGAATGTGAATGTGAATGTGAATGTGAATGTGAATGTGAATGTGAATGTGAATGTGAATGTGAATGTGAATGTGAATGTGAATGTGAATGTGAATGTGAATGTGAATGTGAATGTGAATGTGAATGTGAATGTGCATGTGCATGTGCATGTGCATGTGCATGTGAGTATGTTTAAAAGGGTAAAAAGAAAGAGAAAGTAGAAAGGTATAAATATATGAGATGAAAGTTTAGTCTTTATGGAAGATTACTTAGAAGACTTCAATATGCGAAGTCTTATAGGAAGTCTTCATGCATGTGAAGTTAATTTTATAAGATTTTTTTCAAAGGTTTTCTAGTTAATGAAGATTCTAGAAGATCTCCTGAAAGTTTTCTCATGATGCTTACATCGTATCTTTTTTATGTGCTTGCTGAAACAAATTATATGATGTTGATTTACAAAGGGGTGATGTCATGCGGAATCCAAACTTATCTATATCGATGAATGATCTATAGCTCTTTTTAACATTTAGACCAAAAAAAAAAATCTATAGCTCCATGTATAATAATTTTGTTTATGTTTTGTTATTTGTTTGTGTACTCTTTTAGTTGTGAATTTTTATAAATTTCAAGAGATGTTAATGAAAATATTTTTTTAATATGTTCATGTCTAAAATATTTTAATGCTAAAAGTACTTGACATTATTAAAGTTATGATATACAACATACAGCAGCACAAAAAATATTCAAATTTACTAAAATTAAGGGAGAAGATTTTCAAGAAAACTTAGTCAAATACACACAAAAAATAGACATTACATAAGTTCAAACATACAACACTTTCACTGGAAGTCTTCGGAAGTCTTCGGAAAACTTCTTGGAAGACTTCATGCAAATTAAGCGGGATCTAAAGTGAAACTTGAAAAATTAAATCTAATGAAAGTTAAAAACTATTGAAAGTTATTTAACACTTTTGAAAGTTAAAAAATATATTTTAAAGTTACTTATACTCTTGAAAATACAAGTTTACAAAACTAACATTAAATTTTTTTTCTGAAAGAGTTCCCTCAGAGGAATTCTTAAGAAGTCTTCTCTCATTAAGTATAAACATTAACCAACATGAATTTTTGTAATCTCATAATTATCACTAAGTTATTAATATCATTCAGAAGCTTCAATATTGACTAATACACATGAATAACAAGAAAATATTCAAAAGACATTTCAAATTTGGAGAAAACGAAAGTTTAATAAACACTGATCAGAAACAGAAAATTTACATTTAGGTCTCTTTGTAATTGTAAATTTACAAAGAAAAACTTCTAGAGAAGTATACTCTATATTAGACTTTTTATGAACTTCTCCTTCATAAATATTAGCTTATTTTTGTAACTGAAAAAATCTTGAAAATACTAGAAAAGCCTTTTCTGATAAATATGTTAGTTTTGCAGTTAAAAATACTAAAGTTCTGCAAATATTTGACTTTTCTTAGAAGGCTTCTATAGAAATACTTTTACACACACATGAAGGATTCTCATTGTCTTAAGAAATGTGTATATGTTACTTTTGTAATTAACCATATTTGATTTTTTCGTGGAGAAGTTTTCTGACGGAAGACTTCTATAGAAATCTTCTACTGTAAGCAGAGGTCTAACCAGAAACACGAAATAAAAATTGAGAATATTTTTCCAGGGAAATCTTATAATTTACATAAATCTTTTACAGTTAATTTTCAATCGTAAAATTAACTGACGCAGACTTCTTACAACTTTGAGAAGACTTTATGTAAATGTGTGTAACTCTAATAAGCTTATAAATTTTGAAATATTTTTTTTGGATTTTGAGATGATATAAGATGATGTGTATTTTAGATGTATTTGGAGAATGAAATTGGTTGTCCGTGGTGTTTAGTGTGTTGATGAGGTTGATTGAGAATAAATAAATAAATAAATAAATGGTATTTTCGGGATATAACCTCACATTTCTGGAGTTAATAAGGAAAATAAAATTTCAAAAAAAAATCATAGATTACTTTTACATTTTACTTTTTGTTTTAAATTATATTTGAAAAAAAAATCTTAATGTAAATAATTAAATATGTCATATTAAGTAAAGGGTGAATTAGCTAAGTATACCTAATAGGAGTCCAAATTAGAGATCCACACACGATGGAACATAAACCGAGTTTCTCATACATTTCGGTGCCAGAAAATACGATTTTACCTTTTTCTACTGACAAAAGTCTTGGTCGCCGTACTTTGATGTGGCAAGTGGAAGATAAGTGTGTCAAGTAGTAGAGTGGTGATAGATGTCGTAGGCCTGCAGCTAGATGAAATATATATGAAGCAGGAGCTTCTTCTTTTTAATTAAATATATGAAGCTGAAGATCATTCTCGGTACATTACACCGAACCCTCTGTAACTTTAAAACATCATCCTTATCTCATCAATCTTTTTTCATTGACAAGTCTCTCAAGTTATATTCTTCTTCGTCAGTACCGACTCATCCTATTGGGTAAGTTCACCATCAAGCTCACGAGATTCTCGCCGGAGTATCTCGACGGGTCAATGATGGTTAGAGGCGTCACATGGTAAGACCCCAAATGAAGTTGATTCAGCGGCGAAGGACCTTCGATGGAGGTTCGACCAGAGGAGTTGCGCTTCCACGGCAGTGGAGAAGGCCGAGATTATGGAGATGGGTTTAGGTAAAGTGTTGAAATCAAGACTCTGAGGTGGTGCGTGAAGGGTGGCGGTGTGTGAAAGGTTAGAGGCGGAGAAAATGGTGTCGCTTAAGAAGTAACAAAGCTTAACAAATTAAGGGATATTAGTGTCGGTTTGTATTAAACGATAAAAAAAATGTTAAACGGTAAAAGAAATGTTAGAAACAAAATGTAATAGTTAGCAACAATATACATTGTTAAACGAGAGGGTGTAAAATGTAACTGATAAATTTGTTGGTTTGTTGTAACGTTTGACGCACATTGTTATATGCCACATATAAATATAACTCTCTTTGTGTAATATAGGCATGGCATATTATACCATAATATTATGCTAAAGATAAATAGGAACGTTAAATTATAGGATAAATTGTAACCTAAACACTAGCACGTCTGTTAAAGAAAACCATAACACATTAATAAGTAACTGTTAACGTAAACTGAAAATAGGATTTTTTATTGTAAGAAAATCTAAGTTAAAAATCATTCCTCGGCAAACAACACAAACTGGTGTTGCGATGGTTAACATAATTTGTTACACGCTAATATGAGAGTGTGACATAAGTCATATGAGTTATTCACTTTGTTTGTTTGTCACATTGTTTTAACGGTTAAAATAATTAGTTAAATGCTACAAACAAACATAACTGTTAACATACTTAGTTAAATGCTACAAACAAGCATAATTGTTAACATAATTAGTTAAATGCTACAAACAAACATAACTGTCATAGTCAACTGACTTCTCCAACTGCCTGTTTAATCATTTTAGAGACATCCTTCATAACATTGCCATGTCAGTTACTGTGATCTTGATTTGGGCTGAAACTAGGCCAATGACAAAATGAACATGCAGATCAGAATACTTTCAATATTTGACTCTGGATCTGGTGCAGCTTCCACCTATGCCATTAAACACAACTCAATTCTACTTTTCAAATGAGGGTTTGCTAACATAAGTAATATAGGGTAACAAAGATAATGAGGACTAAAACATATGCTATCTGGAAAGAAAAACAATCGCTATATTCAGTCGTTAAGAATCCGCAAACAGTATCCACGTCTCGTAATTCTTGTTTGTCTTCAACTTCCTCACGATAACAAAATGCCCAAAAGCCTCAGAAAAAGGAGGAATCTCATCAAACAAAGAATTTCGGAAAAAAAAAAACTATTTCCTCCTGTAAGGGCTTCGATGATTGACTCCGTACGCCAAATTTTGTGATATGAATTAACCCTCTGGGTTCTTCACCGGCAGCGAAAAGCCTCATTGGGAGTTAAGTTCTTCAATAGTCTCCCCCAAAAATATAAGAAACTTGCCAAGTCTATGAAACAATTTGGAAATTTCTCAACTTTTCTTGGTTTTGATACAAAAAAAAAAATTGGTGTGTGATGAAAGAGAGAGTGAAATATAGATATAAGTAAATGAAAGAGAGCTTATTTAGAGATTCTCAGGAAAAAATAAAGGGATGTAAGCTTCCGACACACGCAGTCCGTACTGACAAAGCTAGCCATGTAGCTCAGCTTGTAGAGACAGGGGCAAAACGGTCACAAATTTTTTAACACTTTGCGTGGATAGAGCTGGAATTACGACCTCTCTTAGGTGCATAATCGCCAATTATCTCTTAAGTAAATGGTCCAATAAAAGGTAGAAGCAGCTAAGACCATCTCCAATGGTTTACACTATTTTCACTCTAAAATTAAGTAACTCTATACTAGAGTTATGATATACTCCAATGGTACTCTATTTTAGAGTGAAAAATAGAAGTATAACCTCTATAAATTAATAATCGGTAAATTAATAATCTATATAAATTAATAAATTTTGCTGGACCCAACTTGAGCCGGTGTAAAATATGACACAGATCGATAAAATAATAAGATAATAACATTTTTAAGATTTTCATGTAAATATATAGTCCCATTAAAAAATTAATAATATATCTATATATATTTTTATATAACTACAAACTCAACATTATATTGTTGATTATATATATATTGTTAATATTTAGTAAAATTATATCCAAAACAACGTAACAATTCTATGAAACATAAAAATATATATCATCCATGTCAAATTTCTAAAATTTGAATAAGTATATATGATAAAATCAAATATTTTTTTATTTTATAAATAAAAAATTTTACAAATAAAAAGAGTTCTAAAAAATGAAACTTTTGTAAATTAATATCTCTATAAATTAATAAAATTTTAAAATCCCAACATTATTAATTTATAGAATAAATCTATTTTTTATACTATTATAAAGCGGGAAATAGAATATCATTGGAGCATTTTTACTATAAACTCTATTTTATAGTGAAAAATAAAGCGGAGCTCGAGATGTCGTAAGACATGGTTAGAGCAGGAGCCATGGACGACACTACGCTACCGCCTAGCTACAGGGTGCACTACGTACCTTTCAGAACTTGAAACTCGTCAGCGTGGTTAGAACCACACCGAAACAACCTGAGGAAAGACGAGGTGAGATTCCTACGACGAGACCCTGATTCGAGGAGTACCAACTCCGCCAGAACAGCAGTGAAATAAGGTAACGAAAGGAGCCACTAAACGGAACCATACGCAGAAATTCAGAGAGGAGAGCCTTAGGTCTAAGATCAAAAACTGATTACGGAGAGCCTCAGGCCTTAAAATCCGGCCGATCTGTCCACTCCACGCAAGCAGGCCTTTCCGGAACTCCAGATGCTTGACGCCCATTGCAGACTGCGGCCCTCATGAGCAGGACACCGGGAAGAGACAGCCACATTAGAACCATAGCCCCTTCCAATGACACCATCAGAGAGAGGCAGACAAATTAAAAAGTAAAAGTAAAAGTAAAAGAGGAAGGGATGAGAGCGGTGCCTCCGGTGTCGTCTCACCGAACGCCAGAGCAAAGGCAAGCTGTTTTATTTATCTTCGTATCATAGGGGGAGGATATAAGAAGACTTGAAGACATACATATCTACGCTTTTGATGATTTCACGTTTAACAATTATTATTATCAGAATAACGAAACTTGGATTCGCAAGAAAGAAAAAGTTTCACACAAATTATAGCAAGCTTTCTTGTTTTAGGTTAAGCACAAACTTTATAAAGAACTCTCTTTATTAATCTCTCTTAAGGAAATACTCAAAAACCTTAAGCTCACAACTCACAGATTCTAAAAACTCTTAAAGGTATGCAACACTCTTGCAACTCTTTATATAGATATCTAAATTTCCTAAACTCTTAGGAGATTACTCTTTCTAATCATATCTCTATTAGGATTAGTATTACTTGTCTTCTAAGTTAACTTCATGATTATCTTCAACATTTTCCCCCTTAATCTTGAAGTTAGCCATATCTTGAACTCCAACTAAATCCCTCATCTCTTTGAATTTAGTTCTTCCAAGTGCCTTAGTCAAAATGTCAGCCTTTTGATCCACTCCTGGAATATGCTGAACGTCGATCTGCCCATTCTCTACACACTCTCGGATGAAGTGATAACGCTTGTGTATATGCTTGCTTCTCCCATGGAATACTGGATTTCTAGTAAGTGCTATGGCAGATTTATTATCGATGTAAACCTTTACCTGATCGTATGTTGTCTCCATGATTTCTCCAAGTAACTCTTGAAGCCAGATTGCTTGTTTAGCTGCCTCTGTTGCTGCCATAAACTCAGCTTCACAGGAGGATAGTGCCACTGTTTCTTGCTTTTGAGAACACCATGTAATAGGACAATTATTCAAGTAGAAAATATGTCATGTAGTACTTCTTCCATCATCCTCATCAATATTATGACTACTATCACAGTATCCTACCAGTTCCATCTTACTTGTTCGTCTGTAAGTTAGACCATAACTCGTTGTTCCTTTGAGATACCGAATGATGGCTTTTAATGCAGCAGCATGAGATGTCTTCGGTTGGTGCATATAACGACTAAGTATCCCAACGCTGAATGCAAGATCAGGCCGTGTGTGCAATAAATACCGCAGGCAGCCTATGTTCTTTCGAAACTCTGTTTCATTAACATTATCTTGATCCTGTGACTTTGATAATACAAGGCCAGCCTCCATCGGTATGTGCACAGCATTGCACTCATCCATTCCTGTCTCTTGTAGTATCTTGTTAGCGTATCTCTCCTGTTTAAGTGTGATCCCGCCTTCATGTTGTAGTACTTCAATTCCCAAGTAATAAGTTAACAATCCGAGATCACTCATCTCGAATATCTTCGCCATCTCCTCTTTAAATTCAAAGATCATGTCGCGATCAGAACCTGTTACTAGGAGATCATCAACATATACGGCTACTAGCAAGAGATCTCCTTGTCGTCGCTTGTGGTATAGTGATGCTTCCTTGGAACACTTTACGAACTTCAGTTTCTCGAGTACATTGTTCAGTTTCTCATTCCATGCTCTGGGAGCTTGCCTTAGACCGTACAATGCTTTCTTTAACTTGTAAACCTTGTGCTCACTTCCCTCGATCACAAACCCTTCTGGTTGCTTAACGTAGACGTCTTCTTTTAATTCTCCATGGAGGAAAGCAGTTTTAACATCCAAGTGATGTATCTCCCATCCTTTTGATGCTGCAAGACCAATAATGAATCTTACCGTCTCAATGCGAGCTACAGGGGCAAACACCTCTTCAAAGTCTACACCATGTCTCTGAATATATCCCTTTGCCACTAGTCTGGACTTGTGCCTGTTGATGCTACCGTCAGAATTACGTTTGATCTTGAAAACCCACTTGAGTCCTATTGCTTTAGCTCCCTCGGGTAGGTCTGTTAACTCCCACGTATTGTTCTTAATTATGCTCTTGATCTCATCATCACAAGCTTTTCTCCATACCTTCTCTTTTATAGCTTCAGAAAAATCCCATGGTTCTTCATTTATGAGCAAGAGAAGTCTCTCTCCCTCTTCCTCTCCTACTAGGACATAGTCACTTAGGTAGCTCGGACTCTTGATTGTTCTTGTCGATTTCCTTAACTGTACTTGCTCTGTGCCTTCCTCTGTTTCTTCTTCATCATTGGTACCTGCTACAATATTATCACCTCCGTTGTCTTCTGCAATTTCTTCTGTCACAGTTTCTTTTATTCCTTGGTTCCCAAAGTCACTAAAGGAAATTTCAAAGCTTCCTGGTTCTCCTTCAACTACGACAGAGTTGCTCCACTTCCATGCTTTTGACTCATCAAATATAACATCTCGGCTTACTATTATTCTCCTGTACGTTGGGTCAAACATTCTATACGCCTTAGACCCGGGTTCTGTGCCAAGATGTACGAGTGTTCTTGATCTGTCGTCGAGCTTGCGTAGGTGAGGGGTCTCGGTCTTAGTGTATCTGATGCAGCCGAATACTCTTAAGTGTTTCACACTAGGTTTTCTTCCTCTGAGAGCCTCGTATGGAGTCTGTGATAGTAAAGTTCTCGTTCCAACCCTGTTGATGAGATACGTCGCGTGTCTGACAGCTTCTCCCCATAAGTAATTAGGCACACTCATGTGCTTAAGAATACTTCTTGTCATTCCCATTAGAGTTCTGTTTCTCCTCTCAACGACTCCATTTTGTTGAGGTGTGTACGGAGCCGTTAATTGTCTTTGAATCCCTGACTCTTCGCAGAACTTCTCAAACTCGTTTGATGTGAATTCCCCTCCTCTGTCTGTCCGAAAGATCTTGATGTTCTTCTTCGTTTGCTGTTCCACCAACGCTTTAAACACCTTGAACTTCTCAAACGCTTCACCTTTTTCTTTCATGAGAATTGTCCACATGTATCTTGTGTGGTCATCTATTAGGACGAATATGTATCTATTCCTTGCTGGAGTTGATGGAGTGATTGGCCCACAGAGATCACCATGAATGAGTTCTAGGGGTTCTTTAGCTCGAAACAGTGTTGCCTTTGGGAACGAAGATCTTGTGTGCTTCCCAAGTAAGCACGACTCACACGTTTCTTTTTCTACATTAATGTTGGGTATTCCAAGTACGAGCTCCTTTTGGATCATCAATCTCATCGTCTCTACTCCTACATGACCAAGTCTAGCATGCCATCTTGATGACTCATCAGTAATATCTAGCTTCAAGCACTCCTCATTCACTATATCCATAACTACCTTGTAAAGCCTGTTACGTGATCGATTTGCCCGAGCAATCAGTTTCCCATCTTTATCGTGCAAAGTGAGAAAATCTCCTTTCATATTCACCTCGCACCCTGACTCTGTGGCCTGCCCTAGGCTGATAATATTACTCTTCAAAGCTGGTATGAAGTACACATCTGCAAGCAGTTTCCTCTCTCCGTTTTGGCTGATGAACAAGATTGATCCTTTTCCTTTAATATCAATTCTTGAGTCATCACCAAACTTTAATTTGCCTGTGATTGTCTCATCAATCCTTTTGAAGTAATTTCGATTTCCTGTCATGTGGTTACTAGCCCCATTGTCTAAGTACCAGATTCGATCTCCGTCCATACTTGACTCAAACTCTTTTGGTTTGACGTTCTTCTCATTAAGATACACTATCTCATGCATCATCAAACTATCAGCTTCTTGCGTCTCATCTCCCTTTTCTTCTTGGCACTCTCCTTATTTTAGCAGTCGGTCCGGACATGTTGCAGCAAAGTGGCCGAGCTTGTCACATCTGAAGCAAACTACTCGTGTTGCATCCCTGTTATCCCAATATGATCGACCTCTTCCTCTACCTCTGTTGTTATATCTTCTTCCTCGACCCCTTCCTCTGTTTTCCCCAGAATTTTCACGATATGATTGACCTTCTAAATTAGCATACATAAGCTTGTTTTGTTGTTGACTTTGTAGCTTCTTCTCTGCAGCATTAATTCTTTCTTCGTAAGCTTTCAAACGTCCAACCATATCCTCAAAGTTTACCGTATTAAAATCAAGAAGTTGCTCCAATGATGCAACGATATGTATATATTTTTTCTCAGGTAGACTTGACAAGAATTTTTTAACCATCTTTGGTTCTTCGATGGTTTCTCCTAGAGCACTCGACTTTGATGTCAGCTCTACGAGCTTTCCAACAAACTCATCGATAGTTTCATTCTCCTCCATACTTAGTCGATCAAACTCAGTTTGCAAGGTTTGTAATCTTGCCTCTCTTACCCTATCAGCCCCAACATGTCTGATTTTAATTGCATCCCAAATCTTCTTTGCAGATCCTGCACTTCCCACTTGAAGAAGTAATCCTTCCGGAATTGCTGTGAACAACAAAGCTTTTGCGACGGTGTTCTTCTGTGCGTCATCTGTTTCAGCTTCAATAGCCTCCCACGCCTTGTGAAGCTCAAGCATAACTCTCATCTTCATCGCCCAAACCGTATAGTTCGTAGCATTCAACATCGGACATCTTATCATAGCAGTTCCTCCTTCTGCAGCTTTGTTTATAGCTGGTATAATATCTTTAACATCTCCCATTGCTCGTGATTTAACCTATGCTCTGATACCAAATCTTGTTTTAGGTTAAGCACAAACTTTATAAAGAACTCTCTTTATTAATCTTTCTTAAGGAAATACTCAAAAACCTTAAGCTCACAACTCACAGATTCTAAAAACTCTTAAAGGTATGCAACACTCTTGCAACTCTTTATATAGATATCTAAATTTCCTAAACTCTTAGGAGATTACTCTTTCTAATCATATCTCTATTAGGATTAGTATTACTTGTCTTCTAAGTTAACTTCATGATTATCTTCAACAAGCTTTAGATGGATAGACACATAATATAAATATATGATTTTACCGGTTTCCATTTCTCATGAAATGGGTTTAATGGATGTAAAACTAAAAGTTGACTACTATAGAGATTGAGATTTAAAAAGTCGAGTGCTAAGTTTTAAATTTGATACAATTCGGTTTGCAGTTCCAGATAAATATGTCCAAACCTATACATTATTTTATATAGAAATTTATGTAAAAATATTTAATATATAAATCTATACTTTCTAAATGCAAGTCAAAATCTAGTTAACTATATTAAAAATTGTATTATTATTTCTGGTGGTCAAAGACACATTTGCTCCAAAAATCCCTAACAATTTCTAAGTTATGTTTAAGATTTATCTACTTGCTATTTGTGTAGTTTTGTTTTAAACTTCGTTCATGCTAAAACATATTTTCTGAAGAAGTGGTACCAAAAAATATAGTTTTAACCTTTGTACCAAAAGGTGGTAAGTTTAATAAGAACAATGTTTGGATTCACCTCTTGTGTTAGAACTTTCAAATTCACTTCAACTCTTAGCATCAATCAAATTGCCATCTAGGATTAATAAAAAAAAATAAAAAAAAAATTGAAAAGGACAAAAAAAGAACAGAGGTGAAAAAAAAAAATAACGATATCTATAGCTTCTTATTTTTCATCACCACACGGAATATTGAAAGTTTTGCTTGTCAAATTGAGTCTGCAATTATATGTCCATATACCTTAAATATAAACTTCATATCTAAATCTAAACTCAAACCCAAATCATACACCTTAAACCTAAACTCTAGACTTTATATTCTAAAAGAATGATGTCGGCGTTAACACTAAACCTGAAATCTCAAACCCTAAACCCTAAATCTTAACCCTTAATCCAAACTCTAGATCTTGAATCCAAATCCGAAATTCTAGAAAAATTACGAAATCAATGTAAATCATTAAATTCTAAATCATATATTCTAATTCTAAACAGTAACTAAAATTGAAAGCAGAAGACTGTAGACTCTAATTTAACAAACAAGATTCTAAATATTCTTTGTGGTGATAAAGAAAAAAATACCATAGACAAAGTTAACAAAACACAAAAAGTTGAAGTTGACGTCTTTTGTTTTTTTCTTTTTTTTGTTTTGTTTTTTTTAGTAATCTTACATGATATTTTAATTAGTATCAGAAATTAAAGTGAATTTGAGAGTTCAGCGCAAAGGATGAACCCTCAAGTTTCGTTCGTTTAATAATATCCAAGATATATTGTGGCAAAATCCACATACGGTGAAGACTTGGGTCCAAAATACATATTTATCTTCCATACATTAATCAGGCCCATATACGAACTATTTAATTACATAGAGGCTCAAACTTTCACTTCGTTCATTCATAATATTAATTCGAAACACACCCCCAGTGGATTGATTCATGGCCCAGCCCTCTTTCCGTCCAATGATCACATTTTAGCAAAGTTTTTTTGTTCACTGGAAATGTATTCTCTTCGATCTTTTTTATAAAGGATGGTGTAATTTTTTCGTTCCATTTTATTTCAAATATTGTGCAGTATCGATATATATATATATATATATATATATATATATATATATATATATATATGCGTATGATTTATGGAGTCAACATGTATGCCAAACTTGAGGATGAAGATATGAGAACAGAATATCCGAATATAATGAGTAATGATGAAATGAGAATGTTATTATTCAATATTAAAACTAGTAAAATTTCTTTTATATATTTCCTTTAAAAGTATATGAAAGATAAAGAGAATCAAAGGGGGGAGCTGGGGGAGATGATGGCATCTCTTTACTTTGTAAATTTGGAGCATGTGACTTGATCCCTCTTTCCAACTCAAATCTCATATTCATATTTAGTATTCTCATTTTTCTTTTCTTTTCGAATATAAGTATTCTTATTATTTATTACTTATCTTATTGTCTTTTCAGTTTAATATCTATTTAGCATATCTGCATATGTAACTGGAACAATCAAACAATGCTTGGAGTGAAGCAAAGTGTTAAGCGAGATTTGGGAGATTAATCTCATCGTAGGAAATGATTACAACCAAGATCTCGTTTCTTTCCTTTATAGAAAGCTGCCACCGTAACACAGTCACATCTATTATCGTTTTGTTGGTTTTCTTTTGCCCTTCGGTCCATTTGGAACCAAATTTAGGCAACTGACAAAAACATATTCTTCTATTCTTTTTATCAGTCAGCAAAATAATAATTCGACAATAAGGAATATAACTGATATTTACAATTGAAACAGAAAATTATGTTCTTGAAAAAAATTATGTTTACACAATCTGTCATTAATAATTATGCATTGTCTTTCAGTTTAAGTTCCAACTTTTTTAATGTTATAAAATGAGTTACAATAACTTAACAGATGTATGTAGTGTTTTATATTATTTTAAAGTATTTTATTAAAACACAAATATCATTAGAAAATAACTTTTATTGTTACGTGTGTTTATGATTTGTCACCCAAATTTTAATTACTACTAGACATTTCATATGGGAATTAATTTGGTTATACTAATATATTTGAGTGCTTAAATAAAATACACCCATATGGGATTGCTTTTCCATTAATTTTGAATAATTTTATTTATTATATAGAAAACAAGCCAGGATGAGAATCTAGTTAAGTTATTATATTTGAGACTAAATTTTGGGTACTTCATAACCGTGGTGTTTGTGTTGGTAAGGGATCTTTATGATGGTGAAATAGTGAATGAGTTTAAGGTATCTTATTCATTCATCTATTTAAAACAATCAGTCGATGCTAATCATTCCGTAACAATATCTTAAAAGAATCTTTGGATTTTTATGTTTCTTTTAAGAATCTTTGATTTCGATATATAAGATCACTGTAACACCTTACTGATGCTTGAGTATGGTTTTGTTTAACTGATACGATCTCCTTACTGATGCTTTGCTGCAAAACCAAAACTAATTGTCCAAACATAATATACAAAGAAACGTTAGGAGATTCATACAGAAGACTACACTCCAGAAACAGTAGAATAGTGATTATAAATATTTTTTTTTTCACTCTAATAGAGTGATTATACTAAGATTTCGACACTAATATATATTACTTCAGTATGTTTCGATGTAAAATATTTTTTCCCTCATTTTTGGATCTATTAATGAAACCTGCCTAAGGAAATGACTCGGAACTCTGAAGAAAGGCAAAAGCCTAAAAGTAAACGATAGTGGGGGTGGAAAAGGTCACGTGAGTAAGACGTAAGGGAATATTAATAGTATATAGAAATATTTACATTGAAAGACAGTTTCAAGTTTATTATAACATTATAAGGCAGTTTCTTCTACCAAGACACTTTATTCTAACAGATCCACTTTTTCTCTAACTACAATAATCCCTTCCTAACTAAATTACTAACAAACCAAACTATTAAATTATCCTCCACCGCACAATTCTTTTCTTTCTCAAAACATTTTTTTATCTAACCAAAACTTAACTATTTAACCTTTTAATTATTTTTTAATATTACCAACATTTTTTTTATCCTTTTCTGTTTTTTATCTTTTTCTCTTTTTTTTCATGGTTGGAGAAACATACGATAAATCATCATTTTGTGAATCTCAAAATTGAAGAGATAGAGAACCATGGTTACAACATTATCATCATGTCTACAAGTCTTTCTTCTGGTGAAACAGTACCATTTATGTCTACATCTCGTTCTCACCTTTGTCGCATCCTTCTCATCGTCTCCTTCTATGTCTCGTCGTCGCCTATGTTTTGTGGCTTTCATCTCCTCCATCTCGCCGCCTTCTTTCGCTGCAAAAGCTCAATGAACAACAATGGTCAGTTTTGGTTTTATTACACATCTGACCTCTAAACATCTAAATATACTCATTTTTGATCCAAACGTTTTTGATTATGCAAATATACCTTTTCAAATTAATTTCACTCTTTAATTCTGTACACCATACTTGTCATAATTACAAAACAAGCCTTCAATCCTTCTGGATGTTTTCATCATGATAATTGAATTCAGTTATCTTTTTACATTTTAATCATGATAATTAAATTTAGTTATCTTCAATCAAAATAATTAAATTCACTTATTTTTTTACATTTGTTTAGTCAATTTATACTCATTTTTTTTTGTTTTCACATAAGGAATTCACGAGCGTGGACAATATGTAAGAAGAAAAGCTGATCGTCCTTTTGCACATATGGATATGTGAACCGATGTACAACCAAGTCGCACACACCTTGTTGTACATGTGGATATGTAAAACGATGTACACATATATATCACTAAAACATTGTACATGTGCCAACCTCCGCACCACCACATACTTTTAAAGTATTTTTCGAAGTCATGGCATCACAAAAACTACCTCAGTAGTAAAAAAGTAACGGAAATAGGGAAGCTGGTTAAATGATTAACTGGTTAAAAAAAAGTAACGGAAATAGGGAAGCTGGTTTGAATAGAAAGAAAGATAGTGGGCTTAGTTTACAAAAACTACCTCAGTAGTTATAACTGTCCTAGAATGAAATAAAAAACTGAAAACTGCCCTGCAGTGTTAATAACTCTTAGCTTAAATCAGGATCCCGTAGAGTTTACATTCGTATATAAAATAATACTTTCACATTTTTTAGAATTACTTTTAGAGTTTACATTCGTATATAAAACAATACTTTCACATTTGTTAGAGTTATTTTTCTATGCATGTGTATTTTGATTTATCTTCAGTCATTTACTCTTTTTATGTTTTTCCGTTCAGCTGTATGGGCAGTAGTACATCCAATATATAAGCCAAATAGAGAATAATAGTTTGTATGCATTATTGAAACCTACATAATTTGATATTTAGTGCAATTATGCAACTATATCCTTGGATTATTCACAAGAACCATATATCTTTTTTCTCTCCTTTGTTTCCAAGTGTAATTCGAAAAGAATCTTAACATGTAGTCATGTAGGTGTGGACCAACCTTGGAAAAATGATGACAGTATTCATATATAGTTAACAATGACAAATTATCCAAAATTGTCTATATATTATTGGATTGCTTTAATAATAATGGAACGCAAAGCTGTATTAGTGATTTATCATCAAACTATTTATAGGACTTGAGAGTGACAGTCAGAAAGTAAACCACACTATATAAATAAGTTAACCTAGTTATTTAATTATGTCTTACGTCATCTATGAGTGAGCGCCATACGAATATTTACAGATAAAATCGAACTATACTGATCGTTTAAATCTACATAGCCTGCATTCTAATTTGATTTACCTAGATTTGAATTCCATCGGAACAGAAACCCGCTTAATTACTGATCAGTGAACTATTAGTCTATTAATGGAGATCTAAATTCCACACAATGATCTAGTTCATTAATGAAAATTATATAGTATTATCTTAATTGTTTATTTTACAAGTCAGGTAAAACTCGTGCAGATAATAACAAAAAAAAAGTTTAAAATTATTCATCTATAATAGGTTATGAAAAGGTTCAAGAATATCAGACAAATTCATCAATCAGACAAGATATGGGTCCATTACAAAAATAATATATCCAACATACTCTAAGAAACAAAATCTAAAATGTAAATACAAAATAACAAAAAGAAAAATCTAAATGTATACCTAAATAAACACATCCACCTCTCTTACTCTCTCTCCATGGGTGTATGTATGTATAGACTGTATGTAGTGATGGAACAGTGCAATGAGCTTTATAAGCAGAGGCAATATAGGCATCAAAGACCCTAACTTGCTCTAAACTCTCTAGTATACGAGAGAGAAAGGTTAATGATACCAAACAGCAGAGAGAGAGAGAGAGAGAGAGAGAGAGAGAGAGAGAGAGAGAGAGAGAGAGAGAGAGAGAGAGAGAGAGAGAGAGAGAGAGAGAGAGAGAGAGAGAGAGAGAGAGAGAGAGAGACCCGGGAAAAAGCTTTCATCATTTAACATAAGAGAACTTTGAAGAGTCTAAGTAAAAGTTTTTAAAGCTTTGTTGCAGAAAGCTTAATTAAAAGAACTTTTCTCCCCCCATCTTCTCTCTCTCACTCTCTTTAATAGTCCTTCCTCTTCTTTGTAAAGCTGAACCTCCCACTACCTTCAAATTTCCTTCTTCTTCAATTCTTTTTTTGTCTCTAGGTCTTGTTTCATCAAATTAATATCTAGAAATTCAAACTACAATAAAGTAAAAAAGAGGGAAGAAAAAGTTGTAAATGATGATAACAAATCAAGGAGCAGTATTGATGTTGGATGCTGCTTCCAACAAGAACACTAGTAGCACATGTTGTGCGGTTTCCTCATCTTCCTCTGATCCTTTCCTCCCCTCTTCTGAAAATGGGGTCACTACCACAAACACATCCAATCAGAAGAGGAAAAGAAGACCAGCAGGTACACCAGGTAATCCCATAATAGACCACAACTACCGATAATTAATTATAAAGTACTCTTCTTTTTTTTTTGTTTATTTCCTTATCACCAGTTTTAAGTCATGAGTATTATTGAGTTTTCCTGGTATTCTCTAAACTCCATTAAAATACACACATACACCTTATTATACCATTGTTTTCTCTTAATCCCTATTACAATCTCAGAATCTTAAAAAAAAAAAAAAAAGATTTCAACTTTATTGATGTCTTTCGAAACGGATGACATGAGATTTGATGGATTTTGTTTCTTCTCTTCAGATCCAGATGCAGATGTTGTGTCTTTATCACCAAGAACTCTTCTTGAATCAGACAGATACATATGTGAGATCTGTAACCAAGGGTTTCAAAGAGATCAAAATCTCCAGATGCATCGAAGACGTCACAAGGTTCCATGGAAGCTTCTGAAAAGGGACAATAACATAGAGGTGAAGAAACGAGTGTATGTTTGCCCTGAACCGACTTGTCTTCACCACGATCCTTGTCATGCTCTTGGAGATCTTGTCGGGATAAAAAAACATTTCAGACGAAAACACAGTAACCATAAGCAATGGGTTTGTGAGAAATGCTCTAAAGGTTATGCTGTTCAATCAGATTACAAAGCTCATCTCAAAACTTGCGGCACTAGGGGACATTCTTGTGACTGTGGTCGCGTCTTCTCCAGGTTTAATTTATTGTTCTTCTCACAATTATTCGATTTTTAATCAGACAGATTCTAATTTTTTTTGGAACTTTGGACCAAATTAATCAATTATTAGTATTATTGTACTATTATTCATGAAAGATGTAAACATTTGGACGGATATGATAGGTTAAAAAATTGCTTAGGATACAAGTAATTTCGTTCTCTTTGTTTTTTATCTTTAGTATATCACAGATACTTACAAAGGAACTATAGGTATATATCAAAAATTTCTCAACTCACCCAAAACCATAACTGATACTTATAGTACTATTTGATTTGACTATCCCTCATGATTCTTACTAATTCTGTTATTGATGTGTCTGCATCACAGTTTTCTAAGATTTCTCTTCACCATTGTGTTTGGCTTTGGTCCATAAAAGCAAGCTAAATAATTAGATTAATGGCATTGACCCCCTTAAATAAATTACATTTTAGGCTTTTTAGTGTAGCTAAACTCCTGTTAATATAATATAAACTAGATTTTGACCCGACTTTATTTATTGGAAAATTATTTTACGTAATAAAAATTATTATTTTGGATGAATTATATATTTTAACTTTTTCTAAAATTTCTCATAAATTTATTTCTATGACTTATTTTTATTTATTTTAAATATGACTAAATTTTTTTAAGACTCTAAATAATTCTAACATGTTATATGATTTTATTTATTTAATCCAAAATTAAACTTATTTTACACTGATTTTTTTAATTCAAATAAAATATTTTATATCTTCAACATTCTCTGTATTGAAAAATTTATTTGTGCATTTCAAAAAAACAATTCTATAATTTAGTTTATACAGTTTAGTTTTTATTTTAAATGAAACTATTTTTAAGGAGTTGAGATAATTCAGACCCTTATCATGATTTTGTTGATTTAATCATTTGTTATTTCAATTTAATTTTATTTTAAGGTTTCATTTAATAAATGCTTTCAAATAATTAATAACGTGAAAAATCTTATAAATAATAACTTATATTATATTCCTAAATTTTAAATGTGAAATTGGTCTTCTTGTTGTATTTTTCTTATGTATATTGATTTTTTTAATAATGGTTATTGGAAAATATTTTAGTAAAAATAAAATTTTGAATTTATTCAAATGTTAAATCAATTTTTGATATAAATCAAGTCTAAATTATTATTTTGATTTTAAATATTTATGTAAAATTTAAATTTTATTTTATGATTATTTTAGACAAAAGTTTTTTTTAGGTAATTAGATTAGTCCATTTTTATACATTTTAAAACTGATCCAAGTTGATAGTTTTTATAATATAATGGATTTCCAATTTTTATTAATAACATAAACCATTATTTTTTTCTTCGTGACATACTTTTATCTATGTTTCAAAATTTTAATTTTTTGCATTAGTTTTCTATAAATTATTATTAATTTTCTGACATTTTTTTTGAAGATTGAACACTTGAAATTTTTATATTTGACTAAACTAAATAAAGTAATAATATTGTATTTAAAATTTTTTTATATAATATAGAGGTCTCTAGGATATACTATTTATATTTCAGTTTGTGTTTTAGTTTCACCATAAAAAATTGTAAATATAGTGAAAAATTGTAAATAAAAAGAAATATAGAAAGGATATTGTTTAATTTACTGTAAAAACAGTGGCTAAATGTGTAAATAAAAAGAAGTATTAAATATGTTATTCATGTTTCTAAATAATTTTTATTTATTATTAATTTATTGAAAATACAGTGGCTAGATGTGTAAATAAAAGAAAGTCTACATTTCTACCATTTATCTTTCCAAACATATTTCATTTGTTTTACTATATTTTTTTCTAAACATCTTCAGAATGTACTTAACTTTAATAATATATAATATAGATTACATATAAGCTCTAAGATGTTTCATGGGTTTAAATTAAGAAGCTTAATATTAAATTATAACTTTACCAATATAATAATTACTTTGACACTTCATAACCCTATATCATATAAAATTATTTGATTGGTAGGTTTCTTTTTTCTTTTTAGGGTGGAGAGTTTTATTGAACACCAAGATAACTGCTCCGTACGAAAAGTTCACCGTGAACCACCGACTCCACAACAACCTACTGTAACTGTCCCGGCCTGCTCCTCTAGAACTGCCTCAACCGCAAGCACTCCATCTACAGAAACGAATTACGGTGGTGCGGTTGCTGTTGCTACTCCTTTACCTCTAGAAGGGCGTCCAATTCCTATAAGAAACTCATCAAACAATGTCAATCTCGAACTCCAGCTTCTTCCATTAACGCCAAATCAAAACCATAATCAAGAAAATCAGCAACACAGAGTTAAAGAACCATCTCGTCATCGTAATCATCATGATAACACAAACTTAAACCTCTCCATGGCACCATCCGCACCATCATTATCTCATCAGTACAACAACTTTGATAGTATAAAAGAAATGATGGCGAGTGAACAGATATTGAAGATAGCGATAGAGGAGAAAACCTACGCAGAGGAAGCTAAAAGGGAAGCGAAGAGGCAACGAGAAATAGCAGAAAACGAGTTTTTGAATGCTAAGAAGATAAGGCAACAAGCACAAGCTGAGCTTGAGAGAGCTAAGCTTTTAAAGGTACAATCTATGAAGAAAATAAGCTCAACGATCATGCAAGTTACTTGTCAGACTTGTAAAGGACAGTTTCAAGCGGTTGGGGTTCCTGCGGCGGCTGCGGCTGATGAGACATCTCTTGTGGTGAGTTACATGTCGTCAGCGAATACTGACGAAGAGGGATCATAGAATTTGAAAAAAGTTTTACTATAAAAACAAACTAAGATAAAATTGAAGCATTTTTATCTTATTGTTTTGCGTATTAATTAGTAATTACGTTGTCTTATTTTGTCCTCTTTGTATTACCATACTATCGTAATTGTTCAATTTTAAGTTACATTAAAACTTCCTGTAAATCTTTGGTCCAACAGTATTAAGACTATAGTGTGTAACGAAGCTAGAGCTAATATATACTAATAATGGAGATCCGTAGACGGAGGTTCTTGATTTTTATCCTACGTCCACATGGGAAACCTTGGCCAGATGTAAAACAGTTTTATTTCATATATAGTTTATTATACTTCATCTGTATTGGAATGATTGATGTTTTACCTTTTATTTTATATTCAAAGATTAATGTTTTAGAGTATACTCAACGCATATATCTTTGCAAGTAAAATATAAAAACATGAATGGTGTATACTTTAATGTGTGTTAAAAATCTTAAAACCAATCTTTTGAATACGGATGGAGTATATACGAAAGGAATATGTGTGTTTTCTTTTAAACAGAAATTTATATATCGATCCGAAGATCGAGAATCAGGATTCGGTTACAAACCAACTCAAACAAAATTAAAATCGAGATTAAGGAAAGGAAGGCCTCCTGTGCCGGCAGAAGTGTTCGTGCGCCGCCAGACACCCGAGCGACGGAGAATGATGAAAAAATTAAAAGGGTAGAAAGATAGGTTGAGAGGGATAGTCGGATAGATAAATGTTGGTTATATGTTATGAATACGCTACGTGTAGACAAAACAATATTTTCAGTGAAGCTTAAACCGACATACCTCAAATTTTATCAAAGTAGTTACTGTAACATATTAGTGAAATCTACATGCAGCCAATAATGGTCAGGTTAGGCAACAAGATTTCACCTTTAAATTGAATACAAAGTCGGTAAGTTATGATTGCTTGGGACAAGTTTACATTTGAGTGATGGGAAACGTACTATTATGATGTCGTTTTGGTCCGTGGCCGTTACACTTATAACGAGGTAGATAAGCAAACATCTTTTCATCTTTCGTTAGATTAGGACAAAAAGTGTTGATCTATAATCATGATAAAAGAGTCCCACCCATATTCACTTGTTATATTACAATTTTTAGCAAACTTTCTAGCTATACATTTACTGTCTTTTTTTAATAAAATTTTAAATTAAACTCAAAAAGAAAATGTACTTGTTTATAGCAGTAGCTACTTTGTTTATAACTTTTTAACAACAGAGAAATCAAAAGATTATGTTTCCACAGATGTGATCCAAGCCTGGAAAACATTTTCTAGCTTCGTATCTTGTATCTTGATGGTACTGGCTTTGTTCTTGACTTGTCTATCAATTACCCTGAAGAGCATCGTCTGTGGACGTAGTCTCTCTCCATGCTTCCGAGCGTTTCGTTTCCACCATATCATGTAGAGAGTGGTCTGGAAAACGTATCTTGCACGAAACATCTGAGTTCGGGAGAACAGAGACTGCAACATGAAGAGTACAATATCGCTCCATTCTTCAGTGTAGTGAGTCCCTACGATCTGACTCAAGAGCCTGGTCCATAGAGACGAGCTGTAGGTGCATCGAAAAAAGAGGTGATCACGAGTTTCGAGTTGTTGTTGGTAGAGAACACAGCCTCCATCAACACCTTGATTCCAGGCAACCATTCAATCGCCCGTGGTGAGTTTATTCTTCAATCTATTTTTTTACATTCTTTATCATTTTATTAATTTACTACCAATTACCAATAATAAAAAATGAGTTTATAAAGAAATACATATATATATATATATATATTGTCCACAACACCGCTCTAAATAGCCCACATCTGATTTTCTAGAGTTAGTCGAGAGATTCTAACTTAGATATTTAGTTTAATTAATACAGAAAATAGACAGGTAAAAACATGTATACGTTTGCTGCTACCATACATAAAACTTATCTAAGCCAATCTTTTTTTTGACAAAAAAAGAAAAATCTAAGCCAATCATCAGAAATATTTTTAAGTAAATTCATCATAAACCAATCAAGTATCAGTTGCGTTAGAGATTTTTTTGTTGTTGATGCTGAACATGTTCAGAAAAAAATCATTTCAATCAGTAAATCCACTGCATTTTTATATAGAAATTTGAATGTTTATCTTCGATGTTGAAATACGTATGAGCGCCGGAAAGCTACACAATATAGTGAGACATGTTTTAAAACCATTTGATTGGTATGAATTGCATTTTAGATTTCTCAATTTATAGTGGGGATTTATTAGATTGGACAGGTCTATGATGTATGAACGCACGTAATAAATGAATGTCGTTACATGAAAAGAGTAATAGTTGGATTGAGGCAAGTCTATTTTTTTTTTATTGATCAAAAGATTGAGGCAAGTCTATATGAATATAATATAGCAAGAAAAATATCGTAGTTCAAAAAAAAAGCAAGAAAAATATAAAATAAACCGTTTGCGTATGAGACTGAAGAAGCACTACAAAAATCTAAAATGGGAGGTGGGTTAGGTTTGTGTACATATTTTGGACCAATCTCGATGCAAAAGTTAGGGAGATCGATAGACTCTATTTATGAGAAATTGAAGAAACAAATAAGATATGACATGAATGTGTCTGTAGAGAGAACTAACGAAGTGGGTTAAGTAAATAAGAGAGTGACACATGCCTGCCCGTTACTCTTGAACTCTATGGCACTGAAAATCATGACGTTTCTTTCTTTCGATTAGCATTTCAATTGCACTCAATTGCATACTGTAAGCAACTAGTTCTTCTCTCTCTCCACTCGTTTTCATCATTGTGTCAACGTAGGGATAGAGGTTTTCAGATTCTGCAGCTATGTTTGTCACAGAAAGAGAGGTAGAGAGAGAGCATATATAGGCCTTCTTTATACCAATGGCTAAACACATGTGTGCAATAATGCAGGCATTGTATATATTTTATAGATTTGATGATGGCTTCTTTTTTTTGTTTGACGAACACACAGATTTGATGATGGCTTATGTTACAAACTCGTGAATTTGAAACATATGTACGTTATCATGTCTAACCATGTGTATCAAATGATGTAATCACCTTCGAAGATATATACACTTCTAAAATGTCTCTTTTTCTCAATACATAATATATACATTTTAATATTTCAACCGAAAAAATAATAATATATAATGTATGTGTGTGTATGTGTATTGCAGTTTGCATGTAATTAGCGTACTTTGAAATTATAAAGCGTTAACCGCAACAAGGTGAATTATGATTGGATCATCTATCTATGTTGTTGCTGGAGTTAAAAATTTAATTAAAACAAAAAAGTAAGAACAGTGGAACGTGCAACACAAAAAGATTAACTTTTCTATCTCTTACAGTGTCATTTCATAGAGGAGCATGTGCTATCATGTGAGTCTCTTCCTCTAAGCCCTAACTTTCAAATGCATATATTTCTAACTTTAACCGACTTTTGTTCGCGTAGCCACATCTTTCTTAGCAAACTATATAGGACACTTATCTAGTCTAACGTTTATAAAAGGTTACAGAATAGGAAAATAATACCAAGCGTTCATAAACCACTCGGTTATTAGCGATGTTGTAATAGAATAGCTGTTCGTTGTCAAAAAAATCTAGTGTTGTTAGTGAAGTTCGAGTTTTGTTTGTAAAGGGATCTTTGCCATGCTAAACTTATGTTACGAAGAATGCTTTTAAAAAAAAAAAAACTTATGTTGTGATCTTAATTCTAAAGTGTAGTGATTTTAATATGGTGAACTCGTAAATCATACAAACAAGAATGGAGCACCTTTTTACCAAAAAAAAAAGAATGGAGCACCTTTCTCGAAATTCAATACATATAGATTCCAGATATTTACCAAGGTTCATTGTCAACAATGTGTAATTTATATAGTTGTTAAATTTTATTATACCAAATCTAATACTAATAATGTTTTTTTGTCAAATATATATCCAATGATGTTTTATATTGTTTTTATGATTGGTTAAGTTAGTTTTAATTTATATTTTAAATTCTAAATTGTTTAAGAGAATGTGTATTTCTTAATTGTTGTGCTTGGTATTTTGAAAGAGTGAGAGTATTAAAGTACTTGGTTGTTAGATATGGAAATGGCTTAGCATGAAAGTCTCTGATCACATGGGATTGCTTCATACTTCCCATAAAGGAACAACCATATGCTTAACTTGTATGTCGTGACAAATATACCCTCACTTCGTTGATGGGATGTATGAGTCGACATCCATTTATCGATGGTTGTTTCCGTGTTTTCAAGGTGGCTTACTCTCTACCTTATTTCAAAAATTCATATGTTTTTTTATTTATTTTTTGAACTGGCTCATTTGTTTGTTTTATCTTTTGTAGAAAAAAAAAACAGAAGAAGAAGGTTCAATTTATTTAATCAAAGAGAACGTAGTGGAACTAGAAAAGTAGAGAGAGAAAATAGATCTACTTTTGGCTCCCGCTTACAGTCGGTGCATGCGCGCACGTGCGCCATCACCGAAGACTGTCATTCTTATGTATATGTTGTTCTTTCTGCTTCTCTGTCATATTTTCTCCCAGATCGTCTTGTCGAAGTCTTGGTCTAGGCTATCTATCGTCGTTCAACTCTGAGAATTAACTGATCTCAACGGTGGCTCTGTTTCTGGTGTAAAGATGCGGTTGTGTGGAGGGTATGTTGTGGTGAAATCGGCCGTTAGTTTCTATTTCGTTTCCGGGAGACGGAGGCTCATTTAATTCCATCGCCGCTAGCTCTTGTTTTCGAGAGGAGGAGGCTTCCTCGGCTCTTCTTTCGCCAGCTTTTGTTTTCGGAACGCCAAGGCCTCTAGCTCGGCGTCGTCGGTTCTCGGTGTTCTATTTCCGTCGTGGAATCGAGTTTATGGTCCGATTTTGGATCGGGTTTTTTAGGGTTAGGTTTGGAACCGATTGTAGATCGGAGTGGTTCTTGGTGTTTGGTTTTCGTGCTTGTGGCTAAACTTAGATATGTGAGGTCTCGATGTGTTCGAGGCAATCCTTTGTGGTCTCAATGTGCTTGGGCTTTCGATGTGTAATTTGGACTATGGTTCTGTACTATTTGGGTTCGGCCCCTTTTTTTAATTATCAATCTTGGACGGAAAAAAGAAAGTTCAATTTATTTTATAATATTTACCAAAATTCGAGCTGTACCTTTCTTGTTGTTTTCTTCTATTATTATAATATTTGGATATGATATTACAACTGGATTCTTCGTATCTATTTATAACTGGCCAAAATGGTTGACAAAAAAAAAAAAAAAACTGGCCAAAATGTTGTAAATTTATTTTAATTATTTATTATAAAAGAAGTCGATGAGGTTTGTCTTTATTTCCTTAAGCATATGTAAAGTATCTTAATAATGGTAAGTCGCTCACGTACGTGGATGGGCCCTCGTTTTGCTATATCTGTGTTTTGCACTGAACCTGAGGCATTTTTTTTGTCTTTTTGGGTTTTGTTCTTATGTTTGCTCTCGTAAATTTGATCTTGGCATTTTCCTTTCTTATTTTATTTCAAATATATTTAAATCTTCAGAATATTGTTCATCTTTTTTTTTTAATATTTCATATTTATGTCTATGTGTGTACTTAGATCATGTTTCCCCATGTCGCAATTTGTTCTTTGTAATTTTCCACTTAGCCACTTTCCACTGTTCTCTCTAATAATGCAAAACTTTTTTGCTATAAAAGTTTTCAGCTAAAACTCGCGTCAATGAATATGGAAATTTCATCTGAAATCTAATCAGCCTAATTTTTTTAGTGATATTAAAAATTGATAATCTAGTAGTATATTAAGTTTAATTATCTAAAAATTGATAATCTAGTAGTATTAAGAGAAAAAATTGATTATCTCTTTGGATCAATAATACAAAATGTATTTTGCTTTCATTTATTTCTTCACCCCTTTTATACGATGTGACAATTCAACTGTATTAGCATTTATTTCTCCAAAATATTAAGGCTTATTTTGGTATACTTCATTTTCTTTTAATTACAATTTCCTTTATTGTTGATAAACGAAATAATTTACGTTCAGTAATAAAAACAAAAATTGTTTTCACATAAGAGATAAGGCTGAAAGAAAATGTCAGAGACACAGGAAATGGAACATGCATTGTGGCATTGTTAGCTATAAGCCAGGAAACAAAATTCAAAATTGAGACATATAAAAGCCAAAAATACATCAATATTCTTTTGAAAATTTATATTATATTTATTTACAGTGATGGGTGTTTTCTCCCAGGAAAAGTGATAAAAAGTTAAAATTACGAGTTAAAAAGGAAAGTAAGACAAAATTTGTTTATTTACCTTTTCAATGCAACAGAGGAAAGAGAAAAACAATTTGAATCGTATTATGCCGTATGATTCGCAGAGACAAATATACCCCGCGCCTGCAATATCCTTTATTCAGTTTGGCAATTACTAAATCACCCTTTAAAGTTTAAAGTTAGCCTCTGACATGTCTTATCACAAGTGAATTTCGACTAAAAGTTACGAATGGAAACAAGTAAGTAGGTCTGGGTACAGATTGAATATTCAGGTTTTTTAAGGTATTTGTGATTTGTTTCGTATGTTACGGATATATAATTTTTGTATTTGCTTTGCTTCAAAGAAATACGGATATTCGGAAAAACGGATATCCAGAAAATAATTAGATATTTGCGGATATTTGCGAATACTTACGGATATCTCAAATGTTTTGATTAATACAACTAATCTTAAAATTTCGATGCAAATTTATTTTGTATAATATATTTTTACGTGATATATAAAATAAAAATTAAAAAAATTAGTAAATCTACATATTTTGTAAAAAAATTAAACTGAGTTAACAATTATAATAACACAAAACTTAAAAAAATATATAATTATCATAAAATATTTTTTTCTTTTCTGTACTACTTTTATATAAGTAATAATGTAAATAAAATCTGTCAAATCATATGTCAGAATAATAATTATATAATTTTATACATATAGAACTTTAAATATAATCAAGATATACATGTACTTATATATTGCCGGATCGGAATCGGATATCCGTTTCTCAAAATTTTAATATTTGTGATTTGCTTCGTTTTTGACGGATATTGAAGTTTAGTAAAAGTTACGGATATCCGAATTTTTCAGATCGGATCGAAGCGAATAACGAATCGAATCAAAATTTACGGATATTTTGCCCACCCCTACAAGTAAGGAATAAATACAATGTGGTTATAATAGTAAAAAAACATATATCTATCTATATATATAATACATTTATTTATCTTCTTAGACATGCCACATGAGATTCTATGTCATAAATTTGGAGGCTGAGAACCTGACACATGTCCAAAAGAGTGAACTCACCGTTTCATTTAATCAGTTGCGTGATGGGCCTAAATCTTTTAACGTGTTGTGTGTTTGGGCTTCTGATTTGGACACTGTAACCAGCCGATGAATGAAGCCTCAAACCCTATCACGGTAGAGTCGAAAAAAAGGAAGCGTCCCTCCTCTTCGCGATGGCGTTTTGTGACGTTTGTGCTTCTTTTCACTATCTGAAGTGGCCCGAGTTATGGCTTGGTCTTTAATCTAATTGATTCACTCGCGCATGATGAGGTCTTTAATGCATTGTTTAGGTCTGAAAAACGCTCTCTCATTCATCTATGTGGATCCACTACTATAAATATGTAAGTTTCCAACCTAAAAATTCATCAGTCCATTCGATTTAATTAATTTTGTTTTAAATCTCTCAGCTATGAGAATGGCTACTATCTACTACTCGGTGATTTGAAGGTCGACTGTTGTAGCTCCACCATTGAAGTGCATCTCTTGAAATTTTGGGAGGCTCGCTACGTTAAAGTCGACGAGCTTATAGGTGCTGATATGCTCTTCCTCAACGCAAAGGTATTTTCTATGGTACAAAACATTAGGACCTCCCAATTTCATGAGAGTTTATACTTTCTGATTTCATATGAGTTCTAACACTTTAATTTTCCGCCTTTTAGACAACCCTTATGCCCGGGAACCGTCACCCTAAACAGTTTGAAGGTTGACATTACTTTCATATTGTTCATACTTCATATTATCAAGCATCACCACAGTTCTTCCTTCTCCCAGTTGAACTAACAAATATATGGATTACGTCTTCCAGATACCGTGTGGAGCCTGCTATCGCATAAGACTAAAAAAAGTAATATATTATTGGTTTGTTTGAGTTCTTAATAGGTGAAATGCTGGCTCTTAGATGTGTAAATAGTGGTGTACTGCAATTTGATGTTCAGGTTTTCAGATACACCACCGATATTCACATTCAACAACATCAAACTATGATTTCTGACATGGCTTCTTTTACATGTGCGAATCACCAGCTACGGAAACTCTATGACACCTCAAATCTCATCTTCAACTCTCGGCATTGAAGAGGCTGAGAAATACCATTGTTCCATTGGTGAAAGGTAATTCCAAAGTGGTAGATGGAATCGGTAACGTTCTTTTGATATAAAAGAAACTTACAGTACGTTTTAGGGTTGCTTAGTAGAGAAGAAGATAGAGAGTGAAAAGAGCTCGACACAATGTTATTCTCACTTCTGAGAATATACTTGATAATAGGCTAGAGATCAGTGAAGAAAGAAATAAAGATAAAGGGAAGGAAATTGGGACGCAAGAGAATTGCTTCAACCTATGTGGACGTACCATGCCTAAAGATTGTTTGGAGTTGTGGTGTGTTGTAATATACATTCGAGATAAGACCTGAGATTTTGTAATGTTATGATTGTCATATTACGGGAATACATTGACTTACCAGTCACATTGCGGTCATTTTTCAGTCTTCCTCTTCTTGCAAACTTGATAAAATGAGGAATGGGTAGTGGTTAATACATTGGTTGAATATATGTTGGTTTTTGCCATAAAACTATCATGTAGCTATGATTAAATGTTCCTTTTGATGTGAATTAAGGAACGTCAAATAAATTAAGGAACACACAAGTAAAATCAATAGGATGATGACAAACAAAATGTTAAAATATTCAATCAGCTTGAAAGATTTTTTTTTAAACATAAAAAACTCGCCCTCAACCTCAAAAGTTTATTTTCAACAAATTTGTTCATGTTTTCATATTTGGTTCTATATTTTAATCAACTTATTACTAATTTAACATTCATATCTACTGATTGGGCTGTTAAACCAGTGCTTCCATCCAATGTCTCTATCTAGGCATGTTCAATCCGGATTTCGGTCCGAATCTGATTCATATTTTTGATATTTCGGTCTATAAAATACATATTTAATTTGGTTTGGTGTTGTTTATATACCATTGATTTTCAGTTTATTTAGTTTATACAAAAATGGTATAACTATATTTATCCTAGATAAAATTTAGTTGATATGATTAGAATTCAGGTTTATTCCTTATACTAACTTTAAAATATAATATTTATACTTTATATTTATATCATAATATTGTTATATAAATATATTTCTAGAACAAACATTTACCAATAAAAATCATGTTTTTTTAATTTTATGAAAATGAAAAAAAAGCTTTTTAACTTAAAACAAAATAACAGATTAGTAGAATGACTAAGACGATCTAGAGAAATAGACAAAACAGTTATGCAACAATGGATCCAAATAACCAGCTAAAGACTTGCATGTATATGTTCTCTCCCTCTACATATAGATATGAATTGTCAACGACTAACCTCAACTTTAAAATTGTCCTTACTTTATTTTTAGCAAGAACTGATGTGATGCCACCCCAAGGAAAAAAGAAAACCTAACTACTTATTAAAATAGCATACTTTATTTAAACCAAAAAAAGAAAAGAAAAACAAGTACAGAATTTAACTACAGCTTATATTTTTAACTAATAAATTAAAATATTTATTTACTCAAATTAATTAAATTATTTTTGAATATGCATCCCGCCTGGAGGGCGGGCCTACCCTAGTATATATATAAATATAAACAAATTTATAGATATTTGTACAAGGTTTTTTGTTACTATTCATACCCGTACAATCATCACCGTTCAAAACCTATTATATTCCTATGTACTTTACAATAGCCAAAAATACTTAAAAGATAGAATATTTTAAATACCTGCTAGTTCTCCGTCCAATTATTCATACCAACTCAATTTTCATATTAGTAATAGATAATTTGTTGTATAATATTAACATTTATATGTTTTATTATTTTTTATTTTCAGATTCTGAAGATTTTAAGTATATTTGAATTTTAATTTTTTTTTATAAAATCCAAATGAGTGCATGACCGACTCGCAGAAATTCATACAGAACCCGAATCAAAATTGTTAGATATTCAAGTTGGGTATTTAAATGTTTAACCTGGAAATTTGAAACCCAAATATACTCAACCCCAAATGGATACCCAACGACCACCTTTAAACAAACCATTGCTTTGTAATTTAAGCTTGGTTTAATTAGTGTCCAAACCAAGACCAAACTCACAAAAATCATAATTTAAGCGAGTGTCGAATCCAATCCAAACCTGTAAGGACCCATACCAAACCGGAGCAAAATTTTATAAATACCAAAATCTAAATTTTTAGTTTTGAAATCCAAAATCTAAAACAACTTCAAAGAAACAACTTCAAAGAAACAACTTCAAAGCAATTTAGTCAAAATTTATAATATATATTTAAAATTTTACAAAACAACTTCAAAGAAAATATAAACAATTAAAAAAAACATTTCAAACTCTAAATTTTACATATCTATACTATTATTTATGAAGTGATTTGGCTTATGTGTCACCTTCTCCATAATTTTAGGTATATTTGCTTATTTGTCATGTATTCCATAATTTTAGGTAATTTATTTATTTTTTATGTTTTAATAATTTTAGTTTTGATTATTTGTCATATTCTCCACAATTTAGGTTATTTATTTATTTTTCATGTTCTTAATAACTTTAATTGGTAATTTTATTTATTTGACATATTTTTGAATAATTTTAGGTGGTAATTTTAGTTTTGCTTACTTTGCATATTTTTCATGATTTTATGATATTTTGCTTATTTTTCATGTTTTACTATTTTTAGAAGCTTATTTGTCATATATCATTATTTACGTTTAGTCATTAATTTTAATTGACAACTTTTTGAATTGTTAGTTTTTAAACATTTTAGTGATTATTTAATAAATATTTTCATTATATTAGAGATAATTATTATTAAAGAGTTTTATCAAATTTTGGAAATAATTAATAGCTTTATTAAGATGTTTACTTTAATAATATTAAATTGTTTTTTTTATATTTTAAAAAGAAAATTCACTTCACTTTTGTGCCATCAAATTATGTCACCAATCAGAAAAAGCTAAGTAATTCGATTAATTCACATCAAGATTTTAGAATTTCTATTATGCAGGAGACATTGCTTTTGCGAATTTGAATTGAAGGGTGATGATGTCAAAAATACAATCTCTTGCCATTATGTTTTTTTTTTAAAATCTAGCTTTTACTAGACATATATAATTTATTAATTTTAGTTTAAAATATCTATAATATTATTTGAGAAGCCAATTTCCTATGTGTCGCGTTCACGTTAGCTCTCACAGTGGTTGATGACTATGATACCCTTAATGATTTAAAAAAATTATTATTTTCTTTTTAAGATTTTCCAAATAAAATTTAAAATAAAAAGAAATATTTATAAAGTATAAAAAACAATTTTAAACGAAATTATATGTATATATAATATGATTCCATAAAAAAAAAAGTTCACAAAATAGTAATATTTTATTTAAAAGATATTTTTAAATAAATAGTAATTTTTCATATATTTAGTTGACTATAATATCTTACAATTACAGATATAATATAATATCTCAAAAACAAACACATTCTTACTGCATATTTTAAGAGATATTAAAAAAAACTAAAAATAAATTTTAACAATAAACATCTTTTGATTAAATAACTACAAGATGACTGACTTGACTAATCCACTTATATCTAAACATAGATCTTTTTTTGTCATCATAGATAACTTAAAAATATAATTTATTTATTTTATAAAATAAAAAAAATATTTATTTTATAAGAATATATAATTATATAATAAAAATTTTCTTATTTTATAAATTTAAATTCAGGATGACTTAAAACATATGAACAAATGAAAAATAAAATATTAACTCGCTGTTACAGTTTAGTTCTTTTGTAAAATTTTTATATATGCATGAGACTTAGAATATTATTTTTATATTAATTTATATCTTTTGGAAAAGATACTTTTTTATTTTTAATGTCATTATAACATTATATCTTAAATTACACATAATCTTACTAAAATATACTTACATATCTAAGAGAACAATCAACCTAAATGCAAATAAGAAAATTAATCAAAAAATTAATATATTTAGAACAAAAATGTTATAGTTGAATTCAAAAAAATATAAGAAATTGAATATGTCCAAATGATAACTAAATCAACTATAAAAACAACAAAATCGATTAGATATAAAATATCTAAAACTATATATATATATATATATATAATTAAATTAATAAACAAATTATAAATTAATTTTAAACTAAAAGTAACTATAATTTATTTTTTATAATATATTTAATTTATAAATATTTATGTCCGTGCATGAGCACGGAAAAACCACCTATTTATAGTTAAATAGAAATATGTTTTTCATTATTATAAATTTTATTAATATGTGTCACTATAAACTCATATGAAGAGAAAATTCATATAAAATATAATTAACATTTTGATGAAGAAGTGTTTGATTTTCATAAATTTCACTGATAATTTCTAATGATTTATTTTATAGATTTATCTTTTATGTTATTTTAAGGTATTAATAAAATTTTATTAGATTATTATGATGATGATGATATGTTTTACATGTGTAATAACAAAAATTATATCTTCTGATTAATGTAATATTTAAAACTAATTAAACAATTTAGATTGAAATTTAAAATATTGCTAAAAATTGAATTAGTTAGATATATATTAATCCGCACAAATGTGTGGACCACCATCTAGTAAAACTTTAATTTACTTGGAAATGTTACAAAAATAATAACAAAAACTATTAACAACAAAATATTTCAACAAAATCATAAAATAAAATATAGAAATCATTTCAAAAAATCATAGTTTTGGATATTCATGTTCTTAAATCAGGTATGAATCTTTTCTTATTGAGTTAGATCGGATGGTTTTTTTTTTGGTCTGAATCTTTTCGGATAGGATTTTTTTCAGTTCCCGTTCTTTTCGGTAAATTTTATTTGGATCTAATAGATGCTTGTAAATTGTTGATTCAGTTTCGGATCAGATATTTCTGATCAGTTTGGGTTTGGGTTTTCAGGTCTGGCTAAAATACTCATGCCTAAACGAGTCCACATCACATTTATGTCCTCTTTAAAACTTGTAATCGACTCTGTACCAACCTATTTATCTCTAACTAATTCATTAAACACTTGATCAAACTCTTCTTTCAACACTCTTCCTCGCACGAACCTCAATCGCCCAAACAACCAAAGGTACTTCTGATTTGTCAACAACTTTCACTTACGTCCGTTTGATAGGAAGGGGCTACTAGTACATCATAGGTACTTACGATTCAACAAATCTGTTTTTATGTTTTTATTATTAAGAATGTTCGTTATTAATAATATTAGTTACATCGTTCACTCCTCTCTGGGATGAAATTAGCATGTTTTATGTAGTGAACTCAAGAAACTAAAAACATGATAGATACAATGTGGTTAACTAATTACTCAAAAAGAGGGAAAACGTTATAGTAGAAAAGACTCGCCTAAACAAAACAAGTTTCAACATAAACATTAAAAAAGAGACAAAAACTTAAGCATTTGTAGTAAAATAACCCTAAGAATATAAAACCTTAAAAAGCCATTTGATGTTTTGGTTTGTGGCTTACCTAAAGTACGGATCTCTTTCTTCATCTTCTTTGTTCAACCAAAAAAAAATCGCAAGTGAAGCTTTGAGAGTGTGTGGTTTACTCGCATTTAATCGACCGGTAAATGTGACGGACGAAGAGGAGAGCGGCGCGGAAGCCAACAGCCCCAAGCATGAGGAAGAACCCGTAACAGATGCAAGCCATGTAACCGAAGAAGAAGGATGTTTGCATGAAACCAGACATGTCTGATCTTGCGTAGTAATAGTATAAGCAGTACGCGTAGATAAACAAACCAGTCGACCCACCGCATAGGAATGATCTGCAGATAAAGATTAAAATAGTTCAAAATCTCTGCGATGATGACAATACAAGTGCATCAGCAACGTGACCTCACCTCCACCACCATTTGTGATCTTCAGCGGCGAGTTGGAAGTAAGTCAGGGCAACGGTTATAAAAGCTGTAACGATCAAGAGGATGATGAAGACGATGAAGAGGATGCTGTAAATGGTGTAGATCCGATGTCCCCAAACACTGGCAAAGATGTAGTATAGCTCGATGTAGATGGCACTGAAAGGAAGAAACCCAGCCATGGCCATCTGAGGTATAGCACTCCTGTACCATGGGAGTGGCGGGATCTCGCGGGGATACTTAGTTGTGCGGACTGGAGCTTGGAACTCCGCTTTGCTGTTTTTACCGGCGATGCCACCCAACACAAGCAAAGGCGAAGTCACTAGTGTCCATATTAGGACGATCACAACGATGGTTCCAAAGGGAAGAGCTGCGGTTGCACTGTAGGCGATTGCTACGGTGTTTAGGAAGCAGAAGGTGAGGAACAATGGGCCACAGAAGAGACCTCCAGTGAGTAACAGGTTTCTCACCTGAGAAAATTAAACGAGGATGTTTAATTGCTTTGTGTTAAAAAAAAAAACAGTGATTTTAAGAGGAAGGGTTTGGTGTTCAGTACTTACCCAGTTCTTTCCTTCGAGTTGGCAGTAGAAAGAGGAGGCGGTGTATCCAGCGATTCCAGATGTGAGAGCATAGATAACGACCAAGGCGGTGAAGAGTGCTCCTCGGTTGTATGGATAGAACACTCCAACAAGTGAAAGCATGAAGATGAATATGGTGCTGATGACATATGACGGATAATATGGTTAGTTATCGGCAATAAAGAGAAGCATTGGCATGAAATGAAAAGAGACGTACAGAGTGAACAACTGTGTCCCGCTGCCGAGTGATGCAGCAAATAAAGATTTGTGCTTGGGGAATGATAAGATCATGTGGGCCTCGTATGGGCCAATATCAGACTTCAGAGTAAAGCCCAGCAGTGAAGAAAATATCTTTTACGTTTTAGTATTTAAGTTATGCTTTGCCTTGTAAACAATCTATCGAATAACGATCATAATCAAACAAGGGGATAAACCCTGATTTCTATCTCTTCTATCTTCTCTTCTCCCCTTGCTCTTCGTCATTTCTCCCTCCCTTTCTGTTCTACAGATTCGATCCTTCCAGGATCTTATCATTGGTATCAGAGCACAGTCATCCTCATGACCGTGCGATTCCGGATTCAACATCGAACCCAAACTACTTGCTCGAACAGATGATGGCGCTAATGGTGAAATGGAGAGCTGAAGATAAAGAGCGACACATGAAATGGAAAGCTGAATGTGAAGCTGAAGCCCAGGAGCGCCAGCGTAGGTATCAATCGACAACACCGCAGATGATGATGAAGCCTGATCTCGATCCGGTGGACAGAACTCCTAAACCTTTAGATTTTTCTGTTGAGGTTGTGAAAACGTCTACGGAAGATCTCGATCTGGTGGAGGAGACTCACAAACCTTTGGGGTATTTCGTCGAGCAGATGGTGTGCGACTCTTCAGACAAAGCACTTGATGGAGATCGAGTGAATCGAAAGCTGTGTGAAGAGCTTCGGTGGGATAGTCTGAAGCTGAGTATTGAGTTTTCGAAGCTGTTGTATGGTAAATCTCAAGATCATAAGGCTTTTATCCCTAAAAGGTTTGAAGACCTAAAGCCCAAGGGAGGTATCAGGTGCAGAAGGATTCTGATCAAGCTCTACCACAGATCTCGATTTAAGAAAAGTAGGTCACCGAGAAGAACTCTTGATTTAGATCGTACCGGGCTTGTGATTTCTCAGAGGTGTGTAAGAGTGAAGACTGTGAGGATGAAGAAACAAGACCACCGTGGGAAGAGAACAAAACAGGGGAAGCTTGCACAAGCTTGTAAGAGCTTGGGAATGTTCTTAGGCTCTCCAAGTTTTAGAAATCCAAAGGATTATATGCAGATCCGTTTGGATAAAAAGCAGATCTCCGATACCGGAGTGAAGAGAGAGACTCATCACTTCGTGTATGGGTTTACCTTTCTAGCTCTTATGGAAATAGACGGCCATGTTGATACGTGGATAGGAGATCAAAGTATCTTTGCTGAGAATGTTACAGTGTTAGAACATGGTGATTCTGATGCTGCGATGAAGTCTTTGAAGGATGAAACAGTAATGAAGTATGAACCAGAGATAACGAGCAAGTATAAGAGCCAAGTTGAACTCTCTCATGTTCAGCAACACAAGCAGCAACGAAGATTTCACAAGGTTCGGTTCAAAGGAAGACGTCGTCGGAGAACTCTCTACACAAAACGTATTGTGCTCCAGAAAAGGCACTCCGTAAACTGGTCTTATCACAAGACTAGAAAGAAGGAGATGATTAGTCTAGACATTTCCTCTGAGGCATTAAGACAGTTAGACAAAGGATCAGATGGTAAGGACGCTAGTGGAAGGCATATGGGACTACGTTGTGGTGCGAGAAAGAAACTATCATGTGTAGTTTCTCATTCCAACCATGTGTGGAAGCCAGGCAGGTCATCTAAGAAGCCTCCAGAACCGTTATGGAGTTTCGTTGTTGACGGTAGCATGTGCTTGTCTATGTTGTTTGGTAGTGATAATGAAGTTTCAGACTACGTTGGCGGTAAAGAGGCAAAAGTTAAGCGTTGGTTAAACTGTTTTGAGGAAGTCGATCCTTCTCTGGTGCTATATGTTTGGGATCCAGGACAAGCCGAGGTTGCCAAGGGACCACTAGAGCTTCTCAAAAGCTCTTACTCAAAAAAAAAGTGGGTTAATGGCGTGGAGGCAGAAACTCTGAAACAGGAACATGATTCTGGTGGTTCTTTTTCGGGGTTAGCGTTTGAATTTTGTGTGGCTGATACAGGATGGGAACGTGGAATTGGATTTGTTGGTGTGAGGAACGCGGAGAGCGTGTGGAATGGAGAATGGTTGTGTGAGAGGGTCACTGTTTCTATCATGAATAACAAGGGTCAAGACAAAGGAAGACAAGGAGAGCTTGAGTTGTACGTCGAGGTCAAGTTTGTGGATGTCCTAGGTTGTAAGGGATCACGAGCGAGTCAAAGGACAATCTCAAGCTGTGGGGATGAGATCATGGTTTCAGTTTTTGACTTCTTCAGCCTTGAGGACAAGACTGATCTTCTAACGGGGAGAAAGCTCAGGCTCTATGGAGCATGCGTTGGAATAGAAGTCTATCAAGGGAAGTGTAAGACACAAACGATGTTGCTATCTGTCTATTGTTGTGTGCTGCGAGGATTTGGTAGTGTTCAAGGAAGTGTTGAAGATGCTATGGTTCTTGCGTTTAATCCTGGAGGGGCTATGTGTGCCCATCAGCGTGGTGAAGTACAAGAATGGTGTGCGCATGCTTTGCAGGCGCAGGAAACGCAGAGAAGGATTTATACGAAGAGGCTAAGGCTTATAAGGGTTCTTGCTCAATTAATAGGAACACTTGACAATCTGAGTTTGGCAGAAGCATGTAAAGGGGCTTATGCATTGATTGTATACACTGTTGTGGCAGTGGGAGAGTGTATGATTGATGTTTTAAAAAGAGTTATGAAGGTTCAAGTGACTAATGATACTGAAAGGTTAGAGAGCGTGGAGGTTATGAGAAATAAGACTGGAAGAGAGCTAGCTACGTTTTGGGCAGTTTTTGAGTTGCTGTGTGCAGTTTTTCAAGCTGATTTCAAGGCTTGGGTAAACTTGTGTGTCATATCGTTAATAAACACTAAGGGCGCGAGAATGACGGATTCTCAGACGTATGATCTACTTGATGGTTTACATGCTATGAAGGTTGCTGTAACAAGTTTGTCAATTCTGAAGATGCAGGTGATTAAGAGATTTATTAAAGGAGGTGTTTCAGCAGTACGAGATCGTAGATGGACTCTCAGCCACACTAGTGACTGGTTCCATTCACCAAGACCACCGGAGCATGTTGTACCAGTTCGTTCGACTCATGGGGCTATTACTTGCTGTGGCAGTTCAGATCACGAGACAGGTGAGGAACTGACTGAATTGGTTATAGCGTTGGTTCAACTTGAGGACAAGTTGGCTCTTCATCGGGGGAGTATTGATAAGATCATGTGGGCCTCGTATGGGCCAATATCAGACTTCAGAGTAAAGCCCAGCAGTGAAGAAAATATCTTTTACGTTTTAGTATTTAAGTTATGCTTTGCCTTGTAAACAATCTATCGAATAACGATCATAATCAAACAAGGGGATAAACCCTGATTTCTATCTCTTCTATCTTCTCTTCTCCCCTTGCTCTTCGTCATTTCTCCCTCCCTTTCTGTTCTACAGATTCGATCCTTCCAGGATCTTATCAGGGAACCGGAACACGTCCCCGTGAATGTACTTCCATCCAGTTTCCTCTTGATCATCAGCAGCTTCCTCGTCTTGTGCATACCTTTACAAGTTGGGAGACAAAGTTTATAATCGAGTATAAAAGAGATGTGTGTGCATCGTTGAGTCAAGAGTCAGCATTTCCAAAAAACTTACTTCATGAAATCATTCTTGAGAACCCGCATCAAGATGGTTGCAAGGAAACCAGTCAAGAGGAGGACAGTAACACAGGAGTTTATAATAGAGAACCAGTGAATCTCCAAGTGATGAGGAAGAGAAGACGACATGGCGTACTTATCCATCCTCTTCTCAAAAGGAGTCTCTGTCTCCTTCCACTTCACAGTGTACATAAACTCCGCATCGACTTCCTTATCCTCAGTGAGATCCACAAGCGAGTGAGGATCCATCCTAGCATTGATTTCGATAACTCTGTCCTTGTTAAACAAAATCTCAAACTGGATGTGCTTGTAGAGAAAATACTTGAACTCGCTCGGATCTGATTTGCTCTCTTTGTCAACCTTCCCAATGAATCCCCAAATAGGAAGATCATCATAGTACATCTGAAAGTAATAATCCTTCTCAACAGCTTTTCGGAACTGTTCAACTTCTTCTCTGCTAAGCTTCTTTTTGCAGTACGTCTCAGAGTCTTTCTCATCTCTGAAGTTAAGCTTGTAAGGAGCACTAACGAGCCTGTCACCGTTCAAAACCTCACCAAGAGCTTCCTTCTTATCCTTCACACCCTCTGCCAGATCAAAATAAACAACACTGAGTCCATAACATCTCAAGATTCACAGTGAAGCAATCAATCAAGCATGCTCGTACCTGGAACACAGAATGGTAGATCGAAGTACCGATACGTCTCACTGCGATCATCACACACACAAGTGAAATCAGTCATCTGATGATGAAACTAAATCTATAACATACATCGCAGCTCTTTTACAAGTAATCGCATGTTTACTCAACGATTATCTTCTCTATTCTAATTCAATCCTCAGATCTAAACTAAGATCTATAAGGTAAACTCAGTCATCTGATGATGAAATCGAATCTCAAGGCCTCGTATCGCAGGTATAGTAAATGATCAATTTCTCTAAAAGAAGGCAGTCTCAGATCTGGAACTTGAAAACCTAGCGAGGCGGAAGTAGAGTGGAGATCGTTTTACCTGGGATTGTGAAAGGGGCCGACCTTGTTGGCGTATAGTGGGACAGAGTCGCCTTCCTTGTAACGATGATCGGAGGCATCGGAACTGACTTTTCCGGCGGCAAAGAAGATAAGAGCTCCGATTAAGAGGAGCAGCGTTGTCGGTGGTTTCATGGTGTTTGCTGTGAGGGGAAAGAAAATGTGAGATCTGATTTTGGTTTTTATCTGGGAGAAGCGCAAATGGTAAAGACAACATATATTTTTTTTTTTATCAAAAAAAAGACAACAAATAATATTATTTATCTGATTGCAAATAAAATTAAAAATGTGAATTATGTTCAAATTTTTGAATATGAATGTTTTACATTAATATATTTGAATTTACTTATACTGTATGGTTTTTGTTTTTTTTTGTCACAGAAAATATATGATTTATGCTATATTTTGTATTCATTTGTTATTTTCTCTGCTGTTAACTATATGAGGATCTGCATTTTGTATGTAGAATAATATATATCTAATATATTTTGAATATAATTTTGATTTTGTACTTATATTTTAGAGTCATTTAGCTGAAAATATATGGAAGATGTGGTAATTAGGTAAACGACTATAGTGTTTCGTAATTAGATAAGTGGATATGAATCACTAGTGAAATTACAAACTGATCCTTGTGCAAGTATTTACAAGGCTATACACAACGTTTGTATTTAAAGGGGTTATTGGAACATGAATTTTTATGGAGTTTGATGATTCTAATAGTTGAAAGGATTTTAGAAGTTAACTAGATTTAACAAATTTTATCAAAGACTTTTACATAGATTTTCATTACTTGTGTATAGAATTCTATTGATTGTTATTAACTTTTAAAGTAAGAAATTAATGATAGTATGATAACTAGAAAGAGAATCATCTCAATCATTAAAGTGGTAAAATGTCATTATATCCTTAATATATAGATATATATGTATATATATAAATAATACAAAACTAAAAAAATAAAATAAAAAAATGTTTTATAATTTCGGAATATATGTTTTTAAATTTGAACTTTTAGTATAAATGTTTTTGATTTCTTTTAAACTTATTAAAAAATTTTGAAATTTAAAAATATTTTATAACTTATTTTTTAACTTTTATTACATTTTTAATATCTTTTAAGTTGTGATTTGTATCATGTTAAAGTTATAATTTGTATTATTTTATTCTTCTATTTTGTGTGTTTTTGTATGTGAGTGTATTTTATTACATAGATTTCAAAAATCTTATGGCTATAGATGATATTGTCAAAGTTGAGTCTCATAAGTAAAAACAAAGAAAATTTATATTCCAATAACAATAGATTTTAATAGAATCTTAAAATCAATAAAAAAACTCAACTTTTCTAATAACCGATGATTTTGAATGGAATTCAAAAGTCATCACCCCAATAATAATGAAATCTATTCAGATTTTAATAGGCCAAATATATTAACCCTATCTTTCAACTAACTTTTGTTCTTTGCTGGAACTCGAGGCTTTCTCGCCGACTCGCCGCTCGCTACGGATTTGGCTGGAAAAGTGGTTCACCGCACAACCCACATAAGCCAGCATATCGATTCTACATATAAGTTATTGTGTTGTCTTTATTTTTCCAGGGTGAAGAATCGGAAGATGAAGAACTAGAGAGGAAATAAAATGATCGTGAAGGAGATTAATTTAATAGATAAATATAAGAAATAATAAAAGGTACATGATTACAATATAGGCGTACAGTCAGAATAATGAAAAAGTAACAGTAAGAAACAATGGCATATGCTAGTTAGCTAAATAAGGAGTTTTTTTTTGTATATGGCATGCAAATACTCTATATTTTAATTATTAAACTAGATTCCGATCCGTGCAACCGCACAGATATTATGACCCCCGCAATCGTGCATATTTTTATTTTAACATTTATAAAAATGTAAAATTTTTATACATTATTAATGATATATATTTCTAACATTAACCATATTTTAAAATATATATTAACTCTTTCTTTCATTTTAGTAATTTTATAATTTACATATTTATCATGGTCCGTCAATTGTAATTGTAGCTTCTTATAATATATTTATTCTTTTAGCTTGCTTTTGAATATTAGAGGAATTAAAATAATTTATTTCAAAAATCTGTAAATTATTTTGTATTCAGCACATATATTATTTATGTAAAATATTTACATGTAAATACCCTATTTCAAATTATAAGTAATAAGGATATTTTTTTTAAAAAAAATCTAGCAATATATTTTTATATTTAATACAATTGAAAATATTAATATACACTAAATATAATCATTTTGAGGTGTTTTGAAAACCGACCGGCCGGTCGGACTGGTCTTACCATGACTCGCTCTTCCAACCGGTTCCGAACTGCGATAAAATTGGATTTGATTTAAACCAGCAAGCCAGGTCAAAAACAGATGAAACTCGTTAAAATCAGTGAACCGATTCAATATTAAAACTTTGTTTTCTCAAATTCAAGTTAAAATTAAAAATTGCAAATTTTAGAAATATTTTATAAAAAGAATATTATTTTAATATTATGTCAATAAATAAATTTCAATATACTTGTATAATTGTCGGCTGTAATATCATCTACGTAATATTTCTCATAATTTGAAACAGCACAACATAATTTTTATATAGGTTTCTGAATTATGTATCATGAAATGTGCATTATAAAACGTGAGATATAATTAATATAAATTATAACATTAAGATAATAAAATTTCATAAATAAGCGCTTCCTAAATTTATGGATGAGATTAAGTAAAAGAGTTGAATATACTGTAGGATTTTATGATGCAAATACATAAAAGAACATAATAAATTTCTAAAGGAAAATCCATTTTAAAATATCACACATGAAAGAAGTCATGACTTCTCTTTTTATTAATAGTTATCTATAATAATAAAGTTGCCTCATCTGGCTGCTCATGCTTCCACCTCATTTTTGAGAGAAGGGCTTCTGCGCCACGTGGCAAGCTATCTCCGTCCTATTTAATACTTTCTATGAAAGCTAATTCGTTATGGGCTTATGATTTTATCGGGCCCTTATTTATATCATCATCATTCTGGGCCAGGATTGTCTACGTTTCTTTTTCTTGCAAGAGAACGCTGCATCTCCTGGAATCAGTCGCCGTGACCTTTTGGTACCCATCTCATCCGATCAAACATTCTTTTTCGTTTACCTTTACCATTAATCCAATACTAAACTGCACTCCACCTCTTCTCCCACTCAGCCTCATTTATTCAGCCTTAACATGGTCGAAGGTAACGGTTACGAACTCGACCTATAAATGTGTTTGGATGCGCTGAAGACCTCGACCGCTCCCAACTCTGATTGATGTATCCTTTTTTCCTGTGAACATCATCCTCACCGGTGAATCCTTCTGAAGACTCGATGTGGCTCCACCGGTGGTTGTAGCTCCACCGTCGAAGTCCGTCGGCTGTGAAGTCCGTCCATGTAAATGTGAGCATCTCCGACTATGGCGAATCACCAGCTCCACTTCTCTGAGTTCAAGGCTGCAAGAAGAGTGCTGTGACTAGACTAACCCAGTGATATGTGAAGACCAGCATCCAGATCTAGCTGTTTATGTTCGGCCCGCCTAATTCAGTTGTTGTCCCCGAGCTTCATAACAAAACACCTTCTGTGCAAACTCCTCCTCCAAAGAATGTGTCAGCAGAGAAAACAAGCACGTTGCTTCAGGTATGACTCTGATATTGTCAGGTTTTAAGGTTTCTCTTCAATTTTATAATTCAGAGATCTCTAGCCAAGACTTCATTATTTATCTTTTCTTATAGTTCATATTATTATTTTTTATGCTGACTTTCTTAGTATCTCACTTTAGGTAATTAGTATATGGCGTTGTTTTTACAATTTTCAAAAACAAATTAACATTTCCTTGAGCTTATGTGATTTGGTTAACAACAATTTTTCTTCTGTTAGAAGTTCATGACAAAGCTAACAAGCATATGTTGCTGTCAAGAAAGAAAGAGTGTTATGGAGTGTTCTTTCTCACCTATGATCTTATAGCTGTATCTTACTCTTTAATCATCTGCGTCATATTGAGGTAAAATTTTTTTTTTGCAGTAATATCTAAATGTTGCAGGAAGAGTAGATAAGTTCATGGAAGAACGTCAATGTTTTGTGCTCGGAATGGGATATGTTTCTACTGTCTTGGTTGCTTTAGAAGATCGTCTGAGAATCATAGGAGGTCACTTGAATCTCGCAGCTGAAGAAAAATCTCACAAGAGAAGTAAGCCACCCAGCACAACTCATGTCTTAGACGTGCATCTCCAGCTGTAGGTGTTGACGGAAGTGTGACATGGTGTTACCAGTCCTTTCTTTGTTACTGCAGATGGAGGTCTGGTCTGGTCCACTGATAAAGATGGAAGCAGTGGGCCACTAATGGATCTGGTGGATGATTAGAATCCAGGAAGGTAGGAACATATATAAACTTCCAACACTGCAGAGAATTGCTTCTTTGTTTCGATTGCATTTTAGGTAGAAGCGAGAGCATTCCCACGTCCCGCTCTTACTTTCCCTACATACCTGGAAAGGTAGAGGTAAGGCTACTTTCATTCAGAAAAAAAGCGGCTACTTACGAGTAAGCTAGCCGTTACTGCGAAGGATCTCATGGAAAACTCTGCTCAATCAGTTCTCACGAATCCTGAGAAATTCATGGTGGAGATTTTAGACAAAATATATTTTCTGTTGTTGTCTGAGGTAAAAACACATTTCAACTATACACTTAGCGTGCTTCAGTTCTCAGTCTCTGAAACATAACCTTAGGCAGGATGTGTCAAGGATGGCGGGTCTTCCTCAACCTCTGCCAAGTATGAAGGTGTCCAGAAAATTGTTTCTGTAATTACATGAAATCCAACTAATTGATTAATAAGTCTTGTCTCTGTTGCTTCTATATCAAAAATAATAGTCATGTGTGTTCTCTTCTTTACGTATCCTACATGCTTATAACCGTTAACGAGTTTCTGAGTTTTGATTTTCGAAACTAGGATGGAGAATGAGAAATCAAGCCTTCCATGAAGTGTTTCAGAGATAAAGAAGGAATATTTTGCAATAACGCCCCGCACAGCTCATGGTAATATCGCTCTTACATTTGGAAATGTGTTAGGATGTTTGCCAAATATCAACACAGCTTACTAGATTTTTTTCTTGTGAAACAGGATGCATCTGTTGAACACACAGAGGCGAGACAACTACTAACATACCTAAAGGATTTAGTAGGCAGAACCTGCACTTTCAAGTTAAAGCTGTTGGAGTTCAAGTTTTCTTCTTCGATGACAATGTACGTCAGCCAGGCCAAACTTTGCGGAACATGTACCCATTGTTTATATGTGTACTCGGGTCACTCTATTTAGTTCTCCATTTTTTGAATTGTCTATGCACAGAGAGGAACCCTGGTGTTGGAGCTGTGAACACTTGAGGTTTCTCATGGGCGACCAGAGAAGCCCCTGAGATCAACGGTGGGATTGATGTTGTTGATGGTTGAAGGAACTGCAGCTGCCACTCCAACTTTACCTACCCACATGGAATTAATGCTGAGATGATTCCTCTTCCGGAGGAGGTGTGCGCTGGGAAAAAGCTTTCAGAGCTTAACTTCTAAAGTTACGTGGTTTTCATCACGTCTGTCCACCGTAACCACTCCCTTTGATATAGGCTTTTTGTATGTTTGGATAGATGCGTTTGTTTCCTTATTTAATACACGTTGCTGCTTTTTTCCTCTCATTTGGCTGCCTTGAACTCGATGTAAGTTATAATTTTAATAATTTAAATTCCAGTCAACCCTCAGCGTACAACACCACCTTCCTGTTATTTAACGATGCCATCAACAGAACAAATAACCGCCAACTCCATTCACCTTCACTGACGACCTTGAGAACACTTCAACAAGATTCCAACTTCTACAAAACTCTTCACGCTTTCAGCTATGAACTGCTGCTCTGTTCCTTATCTCTTTATAAATCTTGCATTATAACTTATCAAGGTAAAGAAAAGCTAGACTTCGGTGGCTGGTTCAGAACTATTTTTAATATGAGCATAGATTGTTTCTTTCTTGAATAATAAAATTTATATAAATTAATCATATTTTTAATTAAAATACACTGGGGAACTTTTAAATAAATCATATTTATATAAAATTTCCCTTTTAAAGAAAATTATATATTTTCCATAAAATATATTAGGAAATTTGCCAAATATGACTCAAAACATTATTTTATATGTAAAAATATACCCAAATTTGAATCGAATTACATCTCGAATCCGACATCGAAAGGTTTTGTTAACTTTGTCATGACTATCAATTTTTTATTCTACCTTTATTGAATCGATTAGTCACAATCAGCCGTGATATTTCACTTTAAAATAAACAACTAAAAACCAAAGTTATACACAACAGTTGCTAACCAATGGATTAAACAGAATTATCATTTTTTCAACATATTTACATTTTTATATTTGTGAATATATTTACATTTTCATATTTTTGAACATATAGTTTTTACTAAGATCATAAAATGAATTGTAAATTTAAGTAAAAATAAAATATATGAACTACGCGTCGAAATACCACTATTCTATAGTTATATTAATAGAATACTAAACATTCAATATTAAATATATATACAAAATTTTAAAAGAACATAATTAATATGTACAAAAGATGAATTGAAGATAAAGAAATGCTTTCACTAAATAAAAATAAATAAATGATAATAATTAAATAACAGAATATTAGAGAACATGTTAGTAACAAATAAAAATTAAAACAAATTAAAAATGTAAACAATGATCAAATTCAAAATTAAAAAAAAAAAATATAATATTCCCGCCCGAAGGGCGGGCAAACCACTAGTATACTAATATACTAGGTGATGATCTGCACCATGCGCGGGGTGATGAATTTAGAGAGATTATAATGTAAAGATTTTTGGAACATTAGAGTTGTAGTAAAAATTATAAGATGTACGAAAATATTGAGGAAAATAGAGCATATTTATAATAAATTGATTCTTGTTTCTTAGTTACAACAGAGGTACCTAGATCACTTTAAAGGAAGTATATATTATTGAAATAAATCTATAACAGTAAAAAAAAGATTGAAATCTAATCTGATGCTAATTAGATAAAATATAACATAGTAAATAGAATTATTGCTTTCATATTATGAATTAATTGAGAATTCAAAACCAAACAGTGCTAATAGAAAAATAAAATAGGAAGGAAACAAATTTTAAAGAAACAAAACAATTTGATCAAAAAAAGAAACAAAGCGAAAAAAGAAAAAAAAATGACAACTGCATTGGACATACAGTAGTTTTAAGAACTTCTGGTTTGCAATCCTACAAAAAGCCATATTAAAGAATCAGCTCACGAAATTAAACAAATATATTTAAAAATTAACTAAGAGGAATGTTATATCATTTTCTGAAAGCATAAGAAAATTAACTAAACGGAATGTTATACATGTTTCTTATTATTGTATTCTCCTGTTAAACATGAGTCAAAATTCGTTAGTAAATACAATAAAAATTACTAATATAACAGTAAATTTTATCAATTTATAAATCTTTCTTTCTCATCTTCTAATAGCAGTTTCGATTTCGGGAATATTGGTCCAACTTCTGTCTTCCCCTTGCATATAATCTTAACACGGACTGAAATCAAAGGTTTGAAAAGACTTAATTCTGCCAATAAAGTATGACTACCCATAGCAAAAATTATTGAAAGATGTAACATTTATTTATCGTAATTTATTTGGATGTGTATTAAGGTGATAGGAGGTTAATGCTAATAAACACTTTTCTTGTTTGCAAGGAAATAATATATTTGAAATGTTTCATATCACACAGTCAATAGAAATTCTTTGTTCGTACTAATCTAATGCATTAAATTGTGATTTTTCGTCATAAACAGAAATATTATGCAATCATACTGATCTATGATTTGTAATATTTCAGGATAGTTGCCGTAGTTGAATAAACTAATAAGCCTTTCGATTATATATTTTTTTCCATTAATTTTTAATATTTACAACTAATAAACATTTCGGTTATATTCATATATAACTAATAGTCTATACAAATTTTTAATATTTACAACTAATAAAAATTTCGATTATATTCATATATAACTAATAGTCTATACGAAATAACCATATAACTTACAAATAATCATATTCTACATATTAAATTTTAATTGTTGTTAATTATTTAACGTAATTTAATTTTACACATAATTACATAATCCGTCTCAAGAAATCATTATAACATCAGTTTTTGTTTGTGATGGAATGAATAAGACCAAAGGTTGATGTTTATTTCTAAAGAAATAAGAGAGTTTTATAGATTTACTAAATAAATTACTATTACCATTAATGTTAATTTTGAAATTAAAAGTATCTTATTACCATTAATGTTGATTTAGAAATTATCATAAATGGTGACTATAACTTGACCAGATTTGAGTTTTATATATTGACTAAATAAACTCCTATTATCAGTAATGCAATTATATTTTTTTAACATGTTCATAGTAATGCATTATATTTTTTTAATACTTTCATAGTTTAAAGATCATAGAATTATCAGTCTAAACTTGATTTCGAGACAAAATTATGATCACAGATCAAAAAAGATGTACTCATACAAAAAAATGCATTACATTTCATAGTATTTTTGTTTTTTTTTTGTTTTTTTTGTAATGCATTATATTTTTTTTTATTAAGAAAGTTTTCATAATACTCCCTCTGTTTCAATTTACTTGATGTTTTACTCAAATGCACAAATATTTAAGAAAACTATTTTTTATTAAAAGGATTACTAAACAACAATTTAAAACTAATTTATTTAATCATAAATAGAAATAGTAAAAATTCAGTTGACACAATTTTTTATAAAGTTAAAAGTACATAGATTTGTACAAACATCATCTATTATGAAACAACAAAACTTCTCTAAAACATCAAGTAAATTGAAACAGAGGGAGTATAATATATATATATATATATATATATATATATGTAAATGGTAAATATATGAGAAATATATTATATTAGTGGTGATCACATGTTGTTATATAAGACTATATATGTATGCATGTATTATATAAATATTAATGGCATCACTATAATCTCGAGAATCATATAGCATTAATTATGGACGATTTTTTTTGTTTAGTTAGGAAATATCAAAGAATCATATAGTATGTTAATAGAGTTATAATGTAATGGGGGGATGGCAAATGTTGTAATTAGTCTAGTTAATGAATGGTTTTTAAATTTAAGTGGTGAAAGTGCTTGTGGAGTTGCCACGTGTAAATGACACTCATGTAAATCACACATCAAGCAAATATTATTTCTTATCAATGCTTCCCAAATAATAATAAGGGGATTTTTGAGTTAAGTAAAATAAATTCATAATCTAAAATAATTAACAGACAATCACATACAAAATATGTCTTTTTTAATTTGGACAGTTTGCCTACATATATTTTAAATTTGTTTAGTTATACTATTGAAATAATATTTATTTAGAATAATTTATGTTTTCATATTGTATTTAAAATAGAATTTATCATCTATCATTTTAGTATATTGCATAATTCTATAAGTAAATACATTATTTTGGTAAGTTGTTCAGTCCTAATATTTTAGTATATTTTATGCATAGTCATCATCTATGATATTATTTTTTATAATTTTATCGATGTAGGATGTTTTTTATGTTATGGTATTAATTTATCTGGGTTTTTTACTAAACTAATATTTCAAAATATTAACTATTTTAATTTTTTTAGAATATTTTGTTTTTATTATTGCTTTTCAAAACTTTATACTTTAGGAAATATTTTTTTCTTTTGTAAAATATGGAATATATAATTATGTGGAATATTTTTTAATTAACATTAATTTATAATAATATTATATTGCTAATCACGAAATTAATTAATTTATTATTTTATAAAAATATTTGAACTTCTTGGTAAGATTATTGATATCTTGCATATTTGCATGGTTTTAGCTATTCATTCATATGCATTTTGATCATATAGATTAGGATTTAGACATGTTTATGTTGCATTTTGCATACATGAGTCTCTATTAGGTACTGGAGTGCCAAATGAAGTTATTGGAGACATTTGGATGCATTTGGAAGCATTGTGATCATAAAAGGGGTGAAAGATGAGCATGGATGAAGGCCTTATAGAAATCTTCTGTTGCTAAGATTTGGTGGAGACATAGGAAATTGAGTTAGCTTTCTAATGGAAGTGGTTTCAAGTCATTTGGAGATGTAATGAAGAAGTTATGACCAATTTACTATAGGCATACGAACCAGAGCGACCCCCACAACGATTCTGCCTGGTCGCTTTGCCACCGCCAGCCTGGAGCGACCTCTGGAGCGAGTCTCACCGGCCGCTCGTTACCTTCTGGAGCGACCTCTGGAGCGAGTCTCCCTGGTCGCTCCACCCTTTTTTGCTACACGATTTTATGATTTTTCAAGGACCTTTTTGCAATTTCTTATGCACGTTTTTAGACTTCTAAACCTATTTTTAAGTGCTTTGTAAGCCTATGGAGGCAGATTATCCTTTTTTCTATGGAAGAACACAAATAATCTCTTGAGAAACAATCTCTTTTGGTATTGATTTGTTATTGTTCTTGTGATCTCTCATCTCATTCTCTACATGATTAATCTGAAATCCATCATGGGTTTAAGAGGAATCATGGAGATTAGTGAGTAATCACCTTTTGGATTCATGGGTTAGGGTGATTAAGGGTGATTAGATTAGTTCTAGGATGTTTTAGGTATAGATCATGCTTGTTCCTTGCTAGTAGAGTGATCTTAATGCATCATTTGAGTAGGCCACTCAAAGGGTGATCTCTAGGCATTTCCCACCCAAAAGGTGTTTGATGAAATGTCTGAGTCAACTCTCCTAGGCTTTTAGTGTACTTTGCCAAAGAGATTTGTTGTTAAAGATGCTAAGATAGTTAATAGACTTGTTAGTAATGATTGCTTGCATGTTATTCAACCAAAGACATTTGATGTTTGAGACATGTTAGCAAATGAGCATTCATCTAGACATAGAGTTTGCTTAGAATTGTGTCTAGGCTTAAGGTTGATAGTTTGATTTATCATTTGCATTCCTTAGTTCGAAACCTGATCACCCAAGGTCTAAATCCCTATACCCATGAGTTCTCCTTTCCAATAGCTTAAAAGTACCATTTTATTGCTTTGCATTAGCTTTAATCATTAGTTTAGAAATCATCAAATTACTGGCTGCACTTAGATTAGGCAAATACTTGCATTCTCACTGCTTTGAATCCCTCAGAACTGGTTCGACAACTTACTTACCACTTTACTATCATTTGACTTAGGAGCCCGAAAACTCCTAACATCAATTATTTAATCAGAATTAATTACGAAATTAGTTAAAATCATTTACATATACTTTTTTGAAAACTAAGATCTTGTTAGAATCTTTTTATAAGTTCTGTTAGGATATTTAAAATTTATTTATTTATATTTAAAATGAAAATATATCAAAAAAAATTATGATTTAAATATTTTAAAGATAATATATATTATTATTCTTAGTGAAATACATTTAATAAATTTTCTAATGAATAGCCCAACCTAAAAATGTCACACATGAAGTGAAATGATACTTATGTTTTGATATAATAGATATTATATACAAATTTTAAATTAATATTATAAATTATCTAATTTGGACAATTCATGTTGTCTGTTTTTTGTTTCATCTTTTTTATCTGAGAGGTATAAATCTTGGGCAAAAATCTTCTCTTTAAACAATCATTTGATAAACTAAATTCGAAATCAAATACATTTATAGTTATGGATTTAAAAGAACCTCAGAACACTTAAAAATTAATAACTCATGAAAAATCAATATTACAGCAAGAGGTTTTAGTAATAAAACTTCTCAATTAAAGATATATAGTAAAATAATCAATTAACGAAAATTCGACGAAAAATAATCAATTTTAATTCTGTTAACGTTTCTTACATTTCATCTAAAATATTGTAAAGAAGGGTGACATGTGTTAACAGTTTGTAAATTAAAGGTTTATAATACTGAAAACTTAATTGAAATATTTTTTTCTGGTTCAGAAATAGTAGGGGGATTCAATCACTAAAAATCACTAAATGCTGTAAATTATATATTATCACTTATGCACTATTTAAAAATTATATAATCGATTTATAAATTCTTATGTGTTTTTTTTGTTGACAATCTAAATTCTTATGTGTTACTTTATCAATCTTATAACTGAACTGTAAAATTTATAATTATTTTAACACTTTTACAAATGATTAATAAATTTTTAGAACAAATTTATAAATTTTACACTTTATGCTACTTGTTACGGTAAAATAATGCATGATTATTTGTGATATTAAAAAGAACAATATTAAATTTGTATCCAGTTCAAACCTTCATTTTCCCCTTAACTTTATGCCTTCCATGTCTTTTCCAAAATAAAAAAATATATATTCCCTAGGAATTGTTTCACAACATATTCAATATAATAAATTTTAACTTAACTATTGTACATCCATACTATAAAGATTAATTCACATAAATGAAATATTTATGTAGAAATATAAACTACATTGGTCAAATTAATTTATATGTGTTTTTTTGTATTTTCTTGAGAGTTATTGTTAAGTGTTTGTATATTTTTGATAAACATTTTATATTCTTAACAAACTATTGATTTGAACACACACAATATTTAAGAATATTCTCTGCTATTAACAACTGAATCAATTTTTAAGAAGTCATGTCCTTTTTTGGGGGGGTGGGGGTGGGGGGGGGGGGTGGAAAGTGAAATATGAATAACTCCCAAGAAAATACAAATAAAACACATAAATGAATTTTTATTCTCCTACTTAACCTGAAGTAAAACACCTTGATTAAAACAATGATTTAAAATATAGGGGTGGAATCATGATAAAAAAATCACACTTTTACGCTCTTACAACCATGATCAAAATAGAAATATGAAATTATAATAATTTAAACTATTAAATATATATAGTCAATTTATTTAATATATAAATTAATCTTTCGATATATTATTTTATGCATATTTCATGCAAATAATAGGTTACTGCAAATCAAACACGATAAATATATGATAAGAAATGTGGGTGATACAGTTAATGGTTCAAACAAAAAAAAATTACTCAATATAAAAAAGAGATCACAATCTTATCATAGTATAAAACCCCATTTTGTTTCCATATGTTTTTAAAAAATAAAATCTAAAACATCTATTTAGTTTAATTTTTATAACAACTTCAACTTATTATCACTTTAGTTTGATATCACCAGTTGCACAAAAACTTCAAAAACATTATCTCTATTGTTAACAAAAATCTTCATGAAATTAAAGGTATATTCTCTCAATAAACCCTACAAATATTTGACCACCTATAAATATAAAATCATTGACTCAAAATCAACAATTACCTAAGTCTAATCCGAGCCGGTTTCCCAAAAGAGTGTTAGTTGGCTTAAAGATGTTAAACCATATAACTAGAGTGGACGACGTGTTCAAGTTATGTTGCTTCACTCATGGAGGCAACATACCAGTTGCAGTGGAAATATTCTTAAATTGATCATGACCCGCGAAATTGTAAGTAAAGTAACGATTTCAACATATATATATATATATATATATAACCAAAGTTTACATAGTTTAATTTAATTGTTCTAATTTCGTTTGTAGGTGTGTGAAATTACACTTTCCTTAAGAGACCATGGCTGGCTCAACATGTTGATGGACCCAGAGCAAAAAAAAATTATACCCCTAAATTTATGTTTATTCAAAATATTTTTTTTTTCTTTTGTAAACTTTATAAATAAGTATCTTTATAAGTTTTATGATGAAAAAAACATCAAATTATTCTAGATCCTTTACATTCTATTTTTCCAAAAAAAAGTTAAAATTGTATAAAATATTCAAATATACAAAAATTATATGGAGGACAATTGGGTTGGATCCACAGCGGTCGCACCCATTGTTCCCCTCCTAAACCGCCTCTGAGCATGACAGTCATATTGCTGAACCGCTGAACGTTAAACTAGATACACATATATTGTAACAATGTTTTATTTTTCTATTTTTTTATAACGATACAGAGAAGATTTGCATGGCTCCTGCGCAAGGATGACACGCACAAATTGTAACAATGTTTTATCTAAATAAAATTTTCAATCTTTCAGAAAAGTTGTAGAAGAATGCGTTGTAGTTTCTAATCCATAGCCTATCTTTAAAATTTGGGTGTGCGGCAAAACATTCTGCAGTTGTATTTAATACTTTACTAAAAAAGAACTTGAATGCAAAGTAACTCATGTAGGATGTTTTGCCACTAGCTATACAAAAACATCACTCATGCTAAACGTTGTTTCAACCAAGCAGCTCATACATTAGCGAAGTAGGGTCCTACTAATCTAAGCTAAATTTATCTTTTAAGCTGTACTCTTCGTCTCTTCCTTCCAGACGTGTCTCGTTCTTTGTTTCATCACTTCATTACTTCTCTTTTATTTTTTTCTTTTTTTCTTTTTTTGTCAGCATCACTTCAATACTTCTCAAGTGACCCAAAATTAATAACCCTTATAAAGGCCCAGAAGACTAGGGCCTAGTGATGACATTCACAATATGAAACATAAGATGTTTGTATCTTTTCTTTACATTTTTAGTTTACCAAAAAAAAAACATTAAGATGTTTGTAACATAATAAAAGAAAAACACAAAAAAAATGTTAGCGTACAAAATTATTGTGCATAATAATTCAAGGCGAAAAAGGTTAAACAACAGAACTAATTTTTCGATGAAGTTATGAGAACCATTCCAAAGCTACAGACACGATATTCTTTATGATCTTCTTATAATTCCATGTTATTTACTTTTTTTTCTCTGTCAGACACCAAGGTGAGTAAAAATAACCTGTTGTAACAATTTCTGCCACTTTCTCTTTGAAACCCAATTCTTATACGATCTCTGGCATGTTTGACCAATATTAACGTTTTAGATAATATCCGCGCTCTTCGTATACGTTGGAAAGTAGTCTTTGCATTCGGTCAAGATCTCCAGAGGAAAGAAGTTTATACCTAATGTGTTAAACCAAATCCACGATCATATTGTTAAAAAAAAAAATCCACGATCAGGCACATGCATGCACTATCAATATGCATATATAGGTCACTAACCAGTTTTCTTTTTCATTTTTTGTTGGTCGTATATCTAGTTAATTAGCTCATGCCGACATACGTAACATAACACAAGCACGACGTCATGAGCTTTGATCCTCGCCATTTGTTTCGTCAAGACATCAAACAACGGCGGTGATCAAAAGCTGATATGAAAAATTGATGGACCAACGAGATGCGGCTATATATTAAAATACTAGTTAACTTTCATTTTTTGTCAAACACTAGTGAACTTTATTTCAACACTCATAACTAACTCATTCGATAAAGTTCTGATATTTTCTTCTAATAATCTTTAGACTCGAGCATTATATATTTTCTTGTAATATGTTGTATTAACAGTGAGTCAAAACAGAGTATCAATCATCTATAGGCTAGGCCTGGGTACGGATCGGATATCCGGGTTTTCGAAGGTATTTGTGATTTGCTTCGTATGTTACGAATATCTAATTTTTGTACTTGTTTTGCTTCGGAGAAATACGGATATTCTGAAAAACGGATATCCGGAAAATAAATAAATATTTGCGGATATTTGCGAATACTTACGGATATCTCATATGTTTTGATTAATACAAATAATTTTAAAATTTTGATGCAGATTTATTTTGTATAATATATTTTTACATGATATATAAGATAAAAAAAATTAAAAAAATTAGTAAATCTACAAATTTTGTAAAATTTTTAAACTTAGTTAACAATTATAATCACACAAAACTTAAGAAAAAAATTATAATTATCATAAAATGTTTTTCTTCCTTTTGTGTACTACTTTTATATAAATAATAATGTGAATAAAAATTGTCAAATCATATGTCAGAATAATAATTATATAGTTTTATATATATAGAACTTTAAATATAATCAAGATATACACACTACAAAAAATGTGTTGAATTAAATCACTTAAATTGTATCACAAAATAAAATGATTCCATTTTAAATCACTTATATATAAATGAGACAAATATATATGATTTAGCATCAATTATGATTAGTGATGTTATTATTTATTTATTTAGCATCATTTCGATAAAGTGATATAATTTTTTATTAGTTTGCATCATTTTAACATAAATGATATTATTATATATATTTATATCAGTTACACAATTGACACATTAGTTTTTTTTAGTTCACATCACTTACAAAATTGATACAACACTCACATCAATAAAAAAATGATACTAATAAAAAGTAAGTAATTATATTTTATTTTAACATCAATTTAATTAACGAACCTTATTTTATCTTAATTTGCATCATATAAAACATTTGTTCTCATATAAAACTTATTAAACTAGTGTATTTTTTTTTAAAATCCAAATATTACGATTTACAGTTAAGATTATGTTGTTTTAGTTTCATTTTTGTGGCTCTATTTTAACCGAGTTTTCTTCTTAGCGGTTTTTATCTAAAAAGCATATTCTGTTCTTGACTCCCCACTTCGTCTCCTGTAAGTTTTGTTCAAACTCCCACTTCGTCTCCTTCTCTACTACTTAGACTTCTTTTTAACAGTTTACTTGTTATTAAAAACCAATAATCAAGTTATCAACAAACCATCAAACTTTTTTCTTATACGAGTAAGTCCCATTAGTACGCCATTGGTGGCATGAACCATTTTGTTTCTGATATGATGATGACTATTCTGTTTCGAACGAATTTGATGGTTATCATGTAGAAGGTATTATTTTTTTCCTTTTCTTCCTCTTGTCTTTAGATTTTTTTTTTTTAAGTTACAGTTTCGTGTCTCTTGTTTCTGGGTTAAAGATTTTTATTTGTATTGATTTCCTTCTGCCCTTTTATATTTCCAGAGAGATTGACTTCAACAGAAGCATAATGCGTTAGAGGAGGAGATTAGTTCTGGTCAGGTGTTGATGTTTCTCCAGGGAAAAAGCTGAGGAGCATCCAGAAATATAAGAGTCTAAGAGAAGATGGAAATTTACAAGAAGAAAAGAAAGAAAACAAATCTAGAATGAAGAATTTTGATGGCTGTTTTACAATCTTTTTCTTTCTTTCAGTTAGTTGAGATTTCTCTGTATATCTTTTAGTGTTTTCTTCTCCTTTCTATTTGTATTTTCAATAGAAAAAAAATATGAATAAAATAATTTCCGGCATCAATTTTATTGACTTAACTGACGTTAGTAATTTAACAGTGACAATAATATTTTAAATTAAATTTGATAATTATTAAATAAAATTTTCAATTGAAATCGATTTCATTTTATTTATTAATAAATAAATAATTAAAATCATTTATTTTAACTGATACTAACATTAACATCATTTTTTAAAAAGTGATGTATGTATTAATATCAATTTTACAACTGATACATATTAACATCATTTACAATAACTAATGCAAATAATATAAAATTTTATATCAGTTGTTAACAAAATGATGCAAATTATTTGCATCACCACTTTCAGAGTCATTTAATTAAGCGATGCAAAACTTTTTTACATCATTTATAATTAATGCAAATATTCAAAATAAGTGATGCTAAACATGTATTTTTTTGTAGTGACATGTACTTATATATTGCCGGATCGGATCATATATCCTCTCTTCAAAATTTTAATATTTGTGATTTGCTTCGTTTTTGGCGGATATTGAATTTTAGTATTTGCTTCGATTTGTAAAATTACGGATATCCGGAATTTTCGAATCGGATCGAAACGAATAACTAATCGAATCAAAATTTACGGATATTTTGCCCACCCCTAATTATCTATATACCATTGAGATTTTGTTTCAAACTAACAGATAACAATATTTAACCAAAAGCATTTGAATATATCTTCTTTATCTTTCTTTTCTGTTTTATACCTTTCACTCTTTTATATTTTTTTCCATTTTAGAATTTCATACATTGCTTTTGCTTTATTTAATTGTTCTTTGTATTTTTCCCTTTATTCTTGATATTTTTTTTCTTTATTCTTCTTTACCTATTCATATATTTATCCTGTGATGATTCTCTTAATAAATAACATGTTTTGTAAAATATGATAAATGAGTAAAAAAACTCAAATGGATATCAAGAAATTCAAAAGAAGATCTGAGTATTCATATCAGAACATCCACCGTTATTATACAAGTTTCAAAGTTTACCTCCCTAAGTTTCTATTCAAAAGTTGAAAGTTCTGTCATAGCCAATGATGACTTTGGCTTTCTATTCTACAATCAACCTCAATTATATTACACAACACAACCACAACTGAACTATTATTACATAATTCACCCCGTTGTTCTGATTATAGTAATTGTACCCCTCCCCTGTGTTTGGATCCTAGTAAGTGCCAATGATGACTTTGGCTTTCTATTCTACAATCAACCTCAATTATATTACACAACACAACCACAACTGAACTATTATTACATAATTCACCCCGTTGTTCTGATTATAGTAATTGTACCCCTCCCCTGTGTTTGGATCCTAGTAAGTGCCAATGATGACTTTGGCTTTCTATTCTACAATCAACCTCAATTATATTACACAACACAACCACAACTGAACTATTATTACATAATTCACCCCGTTGTTCTAATTATAGTAATTGTACCCCTCCCCTGTGTTTGGATCCTAGTAAGTGCCACAACAGTTTTACCGGAGAGGCCTGGTCCATGGGTCGTGATGCACGGTCTAGAGGCAAAGTCTCCAACCGGATGTCGAACAGGGCGAGCTGATGGCATTGAAATCCTCTTATTGACATCACTTAGGGTTATATCTTCTTCTCGACCACCTGGTTTCACCAATCCAAATGGGTAGACCACTCTCGTGAGTAGTCTTTTGTTCTTATTACCACATTTAGACGAAGATGGTTCCGCTGGAGATTTTTCTCGGATATATATTCCGTCAGGAGAAACAGAAGTATCGGGAGACTCGTAGACGGTCGATATCTGCTCCTCAAGGCTACGATTTCCACTCTTACGTTCATCTGTACATCAGAAATGATTAATCAACCAATTTTAATTTAGTAGCTTACTTGGAAATTGCACTATAAAGTTAAGTAATAGTGCAAACAGAATCGAGGTGCTGGTTAGACATCCAGCAAACTACTAAACACGTATTGTCATATGGACCGCATAAAATTATTTCCTTTATTTTTATTGCGGAATTTAGAAATGCATTGTTATTTCAAATTTTAGAACTATTTAAAAGTCATCCCAGTAAAAGAATAACATCATCCTGCTGATTTTTTGAAACCTGTTTCGTATCCGACAATTAGTTAAAATAATAATTTCTTCGAAATTATTTATATGAAAACATAATAAAGTAGGTCTCACCTGTGTTAACAGGTGGAGTGACAAATTGACTTTCCAAACAGCTATAACTCTCATGCAGGCCCCAATCGTTCTGCATTTTCAACCATCAACATTGTTAAATTTAGACAAATGCAATAACTCTTAATTAATTTATAGGAGTATATTGTTACAAAATCATTTGGAAATGATAATCGAATAGAATATGTATAGAATATTAGGAAATAATTCAATAAATCATTAGACAGATATAATAAAATAAATTATCAAACTCAAACCTGCGATGAGTAGCTATCGTTGAGAGATTTTGATGCATCCTCGAACAAAAGACGTCTTCTTTTGCTTCTCTCACAAGACTCGATAAGTGCGTCCTCAAGGTAACCTGTGGAGACATCGGAATAATCCATCTCCGGTGATCTGTAAATCTGTTGCGGCGATACATTTATGTATCCACATGCATCTGCAATTTATAACACACATTTCACTTCTTTATTCATCGCATAATCGTAAATAACTACATGCACGTCCATACAAAAAGATAGTATATATAATTTACGGAGAGAGAGATAAACAGCACATTTATGTATGTATGTATGTAGATACCAGGGTTGAAGCCAGGCTTGAAGAGTGATCCAAGGTTGTGTAAATCCCAAGAGGGTAAAGAGTAGAGAAGCTCACTCATGTTTTTGTGTTTTTTCTTTCTTTCGAATGAAGTGCTGAGTGTTTTGTAAAACGATAACCTATATGGTTGCCTATTTATCTTGGTGTTGTGTGTCGAAAGTGAAAGTAAATTCAAATAAAACAATAGAATTTGGAAAAATAAAGTTTAAAAGCAGTGGATAGTTTTAGAGGATGAAGAAGAGATTGTACTCAATACAGTCAACGGTAGAAAAAATAAAGCAAAAGAACAGTTGTTGGATAGTGTCTTTTTCTCTTTGGGATATGAACATGATTTAAGAGTTATTAACACTGCAGGGCAGTTATTTATTTTTTTGTCAAATGATAATTAAGCTGTTTCGAGAGTTTAATTAATCAAAAACGTAATTGTGCAGCTAAAATGGATTCAAAGTTATTCTGTTAGAAGCGAATTTAATTTTGTTATGTTAAATAATTATGTCATTTAGTCCGTGAAATAATAGCATGTAACGTATGACACTAAAATGTTAAATAATTATGTCAATTTGTAGAAAAAGTAAAGTGTTTGAATTTTTGTTAGAGTTTGGTTAGATGGGGGACCTAATAATGGCTAAAGGTTATGATATCACATCATGTTCTTATATGTTCTTTTCTTACTGTCCCCCTTTAAGCAAATTTAGTAAACAATCTTAATAACTTGACTCAGTCAGTGTATACTAGAATCAGAAACGATCATATATATGTGGATTGTAAGAAATGTCGGCAATTTCAAAACGCATTAGATATAAACGTATTTAATTAAGTAATTGAAATGATCTATAACACCAAAGCTAAAGTTTCTTTTCAACTATACTTAGCTACTACCAGGTCTGAAATATAAATTATATATGCATATATTCTTAATATATCATGTACTCAGATGATTGATAATTGATAATTTGGTTGTTGCAAATTGTAGATCGCATTAGAAATTTATAATATAGGATCCGTTTTTAAACGATGACAGATGAGAAATGAATAAGACAGTAGACACGTTCATTTCAAACTTTATTCAGTGAAGACGGCAATGTTGTGTTGTTTTGTTCATGGAAGTCTAAAAACAGGTTTACCAAAATAAACATTAAGAAAATGTTAATGTGGTAAGGACAGATAAAATAGTTGCAGAGAGTAAAAACCAAATTTTTCTTTTCTAATTCACTAGAATAAGAAAGTTTTACACCAATCTTTTCTATTACAAGAATTGGATTAGCCTCAATCTTAAGCTAAAATTCACCCTAGAATCTAGATTTCTTTTTATCAGGATCTTCCAAATCCCGAGCTAAACTTCTCCTGAGTCTAGGCTTCAATCTTTCCATTTCTCGGAAGTACTTCACCAACTAAGTCAGCATCTAACGCAGAACAATGACACCAAGGGCTTGATCACACAATCACACACAAAACGATCTCTCGATTCTTCTTTCTTTTAGCAGAGACACATTTTTCCATAGAGACACGTCTTCCTTATAAAGATAACCAGAACTTGTCCTCCAAGTTCTTCCAAAAGCAATTTAAACAACTTTTCTTTTTCTTCTAAGGAATATCTCTCTTGTCTTTCCTCTTCAAGTAATATCGTTTACACTTAATGTAAACTTCCCAATAAATATATTACCTCTTCTCCAAGCTTAGCAAACCAACCGACATCACAAAACACGAACTCCAACTCAGCCTATCTTCATGACACATACATGTACTACCTCCTATAGTACTTCACGAACTCCTTCAGAATATACATCTTCAATCTCCCATTTTTGCCTATCTTCCCCTATGAGTCACATCATGGTCAAAAACTAATATGAAGATATATAGCCTCCAGAGTATGGAGGAAATCCCATTCCACCATATCCATAGTGATCAAATCTCCTAGACCACATATTCATGAGCCCAAATCCTCCATGATTATCTCTTTGAACAAACTTGAAACAGTCACGTCTCATATGCCCTTGAACTCCACAAGAATAACATATTGGACTATGACACTTCATACCATAAGTATCATAAGCTTGTTTCATCTGATTCTTCTCCCACAATAACTTGAAACATCTTGGCCTAATGTGTCCAACAACACTACGATGATGACAAACAGCCCGAAACTTTCGTCTAGGTACACTCTTCAATCAGAACCTCTCTCTAGAGCAGTCGCCGTAGCAGTACGCGTAGCACTCACATTCCTCACATCAGTTATTGCCTTCACTGCAGTCTTTTCCTTTGTTGCATTCCCAGCAGACACCTTAACCTCTGGCTTCATAACAGACGTAGCTAAAACCTCAATTTCTCCTTCTGATACAAAAACTCCTTTAGCTTTAGAACATTTTCCTTGATATCCAAGGCCACATCGATCACTCTTTTCAATACTGAGCAGATGATCTAGCTGCTTCGTCCCACTATTCAGCATCTTCAAACCCTTCTGAGTTTCTGTAAATTGAGCACCAGCCAGTCGCGATTCTTCTTCTTTCTCTGAGGCATACTTAAGTGTTTCAGCAACTTCAGCTTCTAGCTTAACTTTGTCCTTAGAAAACTGTGAATTAGCCTCAACTTGCTTGAGCCAATTCTCATACAACATCTCATAATTCTCAGCAAGATAAAGTCTCCATCATCGTCATCACCTACAGCATCATCATCACTTCTACATGAACCTTCTGATACAGACGCTGTTGCAGATCCCGTAGCAGATCCTGTCGCAGATTTTGTCTCAGACCTATTATTCAAAGTTGTGAACGCCACCATGTTCTTCAACTCCTCACCATCATCTGAATCAGTACCAGATTCATACTTGACGTCATCCTTCTTCTTTAGCTTCAGTAAATTCTCACAATCCTTGCGAACATGGCCAAATCTATTGCATTCATAGCATTGTATCTTTGATGATGATCTGCCTGAGTCACTTCTTCTTGCATTCTTCATCATCTCTTCTTTTTGCTTCATATAGCCAACAAAGTTTCTTGACAGCATCACCATAAGATCTTCAGAAGATGAACACTTCAAAGCAATTCCAAGTGGATCTTCTTTGCTTCTCACATTTCCTCCATGTAATCTACTCAGCTCAAAAGCTTGAAGAATCTCAACAAACTCATCAAAAGGCATCTCATCCAGATTGTGAGCTTCTTCTACAGCAGAGATCTTTGACTCAAACTTGGATGGCAACGATCTCTTCAGCTTCTTCACCAGCATCTTGTCCTTGTACTGTTTTCCAAGTGCAAAACATTCATTGGAAATATCACACAACTTAGCACTAAACTGAGCCACGGTTTTCTCTTCATCCATCTTCAGATTCTCAAATTTTGATGCTAACTTATCCAGCTTGGTACGTTTGACACTTGTAGTACCTTCAAACATATTCTCTAATGTCTTACATGCCTTCTGAGCTGAAGCACATTGAGAAATCAACTTGAAGTAACTCGCATCAATAGCATTGTAAATCGTAGTCTTGGCCTTAGAGTTACTACTTGAAGCCTTCTTCTCTTCAGCAGTCCACTTATCCCTTGGCTTAAGAATTTCCACCTTCTCATCATTAAGTATCACCGGAGGACTCCAACCAGCCTTAATAGAACTCCAAAAATCCTCATCAAGCCCACTGATAAAAGCTTGCATACGAACCTTCCAATATCCATAATTGGATGAATCAAGTCTAGGTGGATTTGTCATAGACGTCCCTTCTCGATATGCCTCCATCAAGACCGGATCCCAAACTCTGTCGTACTTCCTGACGCAGTCTCTGTCATTCATCTTGATCTGCTCGAAACTAAGTCGTTAACTCTATCGAGCCCCGCTCTGATACCACTTGTTAATGTAGTGAGGACAGAGAAATAGTTGCAGAAAGTAAAAGACACAAGTTTTTCTTTTCGAATTTACTAGAACAAGAAAGTTTTACACCAATCTTTTCTATTACAAGAATCAATTAGGATTAGCCTCAATCCTAAGCTAAAACTCACCCTAGAGTCTAGACATCTGTTTATCAGGATCCTCCAAACCTCGAGCTAAACTCCCCCTGAGCCTAGGCTTAATCTTCCCACTTCTCGGAAGTACTTCACCAACTATATCAGCACCTAACGCAGAACAATGACACCAAAGGCTTGATCACACAAGCACACACAAAACGATCTCTTACTTCTTTTTTTTAGCAGAGACACCTTTCTCCATAGAGGCACGTCCTCTTTATAAAGATAACCAGAACTTGTCCTACAAGTTCTTAAAAAAACAACTTAAGCAACTTTCTTTTTTCTTCTAAGGAATATCCCTCTTGCATATTCCTCTTCAAGTAATATCGCTTACAATTAATGTAAACTTCCCAATAAATATAATACATTTTCTCGAAACTTAGCAAGCCAACCGACATCACAAAACACGAACTCCAACTTAGCCCATCTTCATGACACACATATATACTACCTCTTGTAGTACCTCACGAACTCCTTCAGAATATACATCTTCACAAAATTTTAAAAGTTCTACAAAAAAAAAATATTTTTAAAGTAATATATATGTTTTTTTTTCCATCAAGTTTGTTTATTAATCAGAAAAGGGACAAGCCCAGAATCCTTACAACCAAGGCCCACGGCCCAAAAACTAAGAGCATCAACCAACTAAAAGACCAGGCTTACAGCCCAAGGCCCAACACCGACACTGCCCATCACCCGGTACACGTGTCACCTTATCTTCCTCTTTTCTCATCCCGGCGGATCTACCGAAACCAGAACGGATCAACTCCGTCGAGCTTTTCACGGCGAGAGCGTCATCGTAACCGAGAGCTCCTTTCAATCAACATACGCCACCTTAAGGGCATTTTAAGCCCGAGATCGAGACAGGAAACCTTTGCATACCTTCTCTTGTCATCGACGTTGTCATCGGAGAGCACCATCGCCTACCGAGGTCTCATCTTGAATGACCCGAGCAACAACCCACTTACGACAATTACCACCACACGTCTTCCACTAAGTCCCAACTAGTAACCAATCCCCACAAGATTACGGGGTCCAAGCCGACAAGGTAGAGCTATGTGAGTCTTTGTCTTTCGGAGCCAAAACCGGCGAAGACGGAGCAAAGGGAGCCTCCCCTTCCCGGGACCTAGAACCGGCGTCGGTGGAACCGAGGGAGCTTCCACCTCCCAGAGAAAAGCCGGAGTCGACAGATCTGCGACAGCCTCCATCTCCCAGCATCAACCCTAGCACATGCAAGCCAGTCTTCTCACGCCATGGACCTTCACCAGAACGCGTCTTCCCTCCACACAAGTGACCACCACAAGAGGATGGCTCCAATCCAGAGCTCGGACAAGGCGTAAGGTGAACGTCGGCGAATAAGAAGCAAAGAACAACAACTTAACAGAAGGAAAGAAGAATCCGGCAACGGCACGGACGCTCACGCGCCGGCCGTACGCCGGATCCGATCTCAGATCTCAGATCCCCTTTTCTCTCTACTTTCTCTTTTCTTACTCTCCTTAAAGTAATATATATGTAAACTCTGGTTTCTGGTTCTTGTTTCTAGAACAATTTTGATTTAATATATTATAGACTTATAGTTGATAAACAATATTAATGCATTTCGTAATGGACAGCGCTAAGCCTGAATATTGTAAGAAGATTTAAGAAGCGATAAAAAAAAAAAAAAAAAAAAAAAAGAAAAGAAGCGATGCATTCCACAGCTCGTTAAACCATTTTAAACGACAATATCGAGTCATGCAACATCTACCTTTTTTTTCTTCTCTGCGAACCACAAAGTCATCTCTGGAGAATTTTGTGTTTTTAGGACGTATAGGAAAACTTCCTTTTGATTTTTAATCCATTCGTTAAATCGCGATTCTACTTTGCTTCTGATTTGGTGAACAACCGTTCCTCTGGATGCTCTTTTGTTTTTTTCGTTCATTCTTCACAATGGTGGGGGTTGTATCACGTCCTTTCACGTTTACTTTCTTCCATTATTACATGCCTTTATTTCATTTTAGAATTCCTTTTTAATATAACGATCTGATTTGATTTGATAGGGTGATGAAATTATTCGGAATGGTTGCACTTTTGTCAGAGTGTAGTAGTTCTTTTTCTTAATACGTAGTTTTAGCGGAATATTAAATATACTCGTTTTTTTATCTCATCACAAAAACCTTCCATTAATCATGTTCAAAATGAGTTCTTACGTGTTAGTTTCTATTACCGGTTTGGGACTGGTTAACTCCGGTTTAAGCTTATGCCTTAGTATCTTTTTTATCATGTTGTTTAGATTAATTTTTGCATTATATGCTACAAGTTACTTACGTACCTTCTTCTACCACAAATGTTTAACTTCAATATATACTAGATTTTGATCCGCGCTTCGAAAGCGCGAATATTATTTTTCATTTTTATAAAATATATTATTTGTTTATAATTATTGAATGTATCTATCTTAGTAAATCTTTCTTTATAATAAATTTAACACATATAGTGTCTTTGGTAAACTATGTATTTCTCAGACTTTATTTTATTCTCTCTGCAATCAACATATTTATTTAGCTTGTTGTTAAAATAAATGATTATAGACTTTGATATGTGCACCTGCGCGGATGTATATTTTGAAAAATATGATGATATTTGTTTTTCATGTAGTTATTAGGGTTTGAAAAAATGAACCCGAGGAACAAAACCGATCCGGAAATATAGTACCAAAACCCAACATAAATTGATTAAATATTTGAATTATTCAAAATTTTGTTATTTAGAGAACCAAATCTGATCCGAACCGAAGTATTCGAATACCTGAATTTATCTAAAAATATATTTATATATATTAATTATTTTTAGATTTAACGTATATTAAAACATCAAGAATGATACTTTTAATTTGATTTAAAATACTTGAAAATATATATAGATAGTCAAAAATAAATATATGAAATAGTTAAAGTATACTCAAATCACCAAAAATACTTAAAATAATTATTGATTACGTATCCAAAAATTTAAATCAAGCCAATTGAAATGTTAAGTTTAAGTATTCTGATATATGTTATTTAAATTTATAGGTAATATATTATTTTATTTAAAGATTTTTAGAAATTTAAATATATAGTGATTTAAGACTTTAAAAATAATTTAAATGGGTTATCCAAATCCGCACCAAACCTGCAAAGATCCTAATCAAACTCAAACAAAAATTTAGAAACATTGTAATAGAGCTGAAATCTTTTACCTCAAAACCCGAAACGCAAATTGATCAGAAACAACCCGTATGGGTACCCGAAAATACATCCTTAGTCATTATTATATATCGTATATTTTCATCATATAGTTAATCGCATTTTATATGTACCATCATATAAGTAATCATATATTTAATATTATATGTATCATCATATAAATAATTACATATATTATATTTTTAAAACTTAATATGAAATATGAAAACCATAATTTGAGTTGGTATTTTAAATTGGGCTTTGTATTGTATTTTTCTTATATATATATTAACAACATTTTTTATAATGGACTTAATAACTTAAGCCTACTATTTTTTTGTTTAATACTATTATATTTGTTTCCAAACAAAATTTTTTTTTTAAAGACTACAATCCATGTTTCCAAACACTTTAAATTTTAATACTCCTATCCAAGTTTCCAAACATCTCTAAAGTGTACTTCTTCTTTAATAATATAGATAACTAGATTCTAAAACAACGGATATATATATATTTTTTTAATTTTAATTTTTAGTTGAGTTTTTTTTAATTTTATTTATGTTTGATCTATTCTATTAAATTAGAATCATGGCCAATTGATATATGTTTAGTTCAACTATTTTTCTCATATAACCTACTTAAAATATAAACATATGTTTTATAGCTGCATGTAAACAAATTATACAACCGTAATTGTCATTTATAACTAACACATAATTTGTAACTTCCTTCCCGGAATTCTTGGTATCCACACATATATTACATACAGTTTTACTTTCTGAAAAATTTATCGCAGACAATTATATATATATATATATATTAACAAATATCACCTTCTTTTTGGGTTCATGTTAAATTTGGTTTGATTCTAGGCTTTTTTTTTATTTAATCATCACTCCATGGATTTAAGTATAATGGATTTTGAGTATTGTATAATTTTAAATGAGCATCTATAATAACGTTATATAAATCAATATATATGAAATTAAATATGAAAATATAATGAAAATATATAATTTATCTATTTCATTACTAAACCAAATTATAACTATAATTTGCTATTTGTTTTTTTAAATTAACCATTGTTTATGAATAAAATACAAAATTAATGTATGATATAGCAATGGCAGCTTCTATGAAAGTTTTTTTGGTCTAGTGGTTTGATCAAAGATTCATTAATTTTTCTATATCAAGAGATACGAGTTTCTATTTCCGAAAAAACTTGAAGTATATAAATTAATGGAGAACGACTTACAAGAGATTTGCACCATATCACAAAGAATACCGTTAATGATGGATCCAATATGATAGCTCAGATGATACAATCAGACTTGAATTTTCAGAAGACGAATAGAATTGTCAACTGGAAAATCGTCACTAATATTTTTTTAAATTTGTAATAGCAAAGTATATTGAATGGTAGAAAAAAGACATGTTTCCTCATGTACGATTTTTACAAGTGGACCCAAATGTAGGCACGCTTGTGGGGGCCAAAGATTGCGCCGATATTGTTTGCAGGACCCACATCTTTACTTAGTCTCCTCTGGTAATTAAATAAGAAATTAATTGATTTTTTCTTTGTTATAGAGTTATTTTTTGTACTTTTGTCAGAGTAGTAGTTCTTTTTCATACGTAGAACGAAATACCTGAAGCAGATAAGTTAACCTCAACATTTTGTTAATTATAACAATGATTTTTTGTTATTCTGTATTACCAAAATTATATTGGATTACCGTCAAAAGTTATCCAGTCAAATTATATTGGAAACAGGTACATCAGCACCAGGTAACCGGTAAAACATCAACTATAGGTTATATATGGAACCAATAATAACAACAACAACCAACACTAGAAACTTTAAGTTGGCTTTTAATAAAAAAGAATTGGTATAGTAGTAAAAAGAGTCTAGTAAGCACTCCTCCATTCAGATTCAATCTTCAGTGAGAAAATCTATTTACAACGATTGGATTTCCGATAAAAAGTTTAAACCACCATTTTTACCAAAAAAAAAACAATATTAGATACTAGAAGAATGAGTTGAAGAATTCAAGAGAATCTATTTTTCCAAATGCGATGAACACCAAGGTCTCCGAATGTGGAAATCGCTTCATCATGGCGACCAAGTGTCCAAAGCAGCCTAAGATCCATCAACACTTATTGTCATATAGAAACTCCCGTCAGAGGAGACATGCATCCCCAAACGCATGATTAAATAGATCTGAATCCTGAAACCCTAGCCACCACAATTACCGTGTAGTCTCGTCAATTCGCAAGTCTGATGAATCATGTACATCTCCAGAAGAAGCTACTTCAGAAAGAGAAAACATTTCAGGAAACCGCCATTTCAAACATAGCTAGCTTTTTTGTATTTCCTTCAAAGATCAGGCACAAAGCATTAGGCCCCAATAGTGAACTTGAGATTTTTGGCTTCACCTTTGTTGTCTAGAGAAGCCTATGAACCACCAGGACCACTGGGCTTCCACAAAGGTTTTGTGGATCGTCGAGAAGAAAGATCTATAGTACCATCACAAATGCCAAAACTGAAAACGATTCGACATATGAGATGAGATACCAAAGGAAAAAAGTGTGGGAAAACTATACTTTTCGTCTGACGAGGTCGCCGAGAACCGGAGAGCCTCCACCCACAAGAATGAAAAAATGATTTGGTTTGAGAGAAAAATAAGATCGTGCTTATGAAATCGAGACTCAGCAGAGGAGATGCCATGACACTGACACACGAGTTTCTCAAATTTCTGGAGATTTTATCATTTGATATTAACTAGAGTTTGACTTGCACCTCCACATGAGTTTTGATATTTTGTTTGTTTTTATAAATTGTTTAATGACATTTTAAACATATAGGTTATTTCGATATTTTTTTTTGGTTCCTACGAACAGGGGCGGATGTAGTATGTGGAGAGTGGGGTCAGCTAACCCCACTATTTTTTATTTTTTATTTATTTTGTTAAAGAAACTTTTTGACCCTGTTTAAAATTTTTTTTTTACCCCATCAAATTATTTTGACCCCAGTACAAAATGTTTCTGATTCCGCCACTGCCTACGAACCTATCTGGACCTGAAAGGATCCGACTCGAATCCCATCCGAAAATATATGATATCTGAATAAAGTTTAATTTTAAAACCACAAAGTGATATAAACAAATAATTTGTACTCAAGGGTATTGATGCCCATTTTTAACCGATTTTGTGAACACATTTTTTTTATTAATCTGTTTGAATTTTTTGTCACAAATGGAATAATTTCATTCAAACTATGAAATTATTATGGTTAACACGTAAAATAAATGATACAAAATTATTATAGTAAATACAATTAATGAAGTAATTAGGAACTGTAAAAAAAGGTGAAGATGTTATATTACATTTTAAAATAGGTAAGTTATGTTTAATGGAATACTTTGTAATAAATGATGTATAACTAATTACAAAAGACAATAAATGAAATGTTTATTAATTAATTAAAAATGGAATGAAAATCCGTAAATATCGACTTAAAACTAGGTAAGTATTATTTTGTGCTCCAGGTTTAATATAAAAAATATACAATCTGAGAAATTTTTGATAATAATGATCTTAATTATATATTTGTTTAGCTAACAGAATCAAGTACATGAAAAGTGTTATGAAGTTGATGCTCAGCAATTTTGGATTTGAATCCTTCACTAGACCTAGCCGTTGATGTAAAAAACAATGAAGTGTATATTACATACAATTTGGTTTCTTCTCTTTAAAGAGTTTTCATTTTTTTTCACTGGTTTATATTTCATACAATGTAATGGTTTCAAACTTATTTTATGTAGTAAAATTATAACGCTTTTATATATAGTCATCAATATAAATCTTTATTTATTTTAGTTTATTCAAAACATGAAATTATAAATCATCAACATCAAATCATGAAAAAAAAATTGAAACCAAAAATATTCCAGTAGCATGGAAGAAAAGGGTTTCAAAGAGAGCATTATTAGGGATAAACAACAGAACATTAATTCATTAAATTTCATTAGCAAATCCTGTTCTTGTTACTTTTCTTTGTCTCCACAAACTTCTTCCAATACGCAGTAACTTCCCTCGTCGTTTCCTCTTCCGTCTTCTTAACACCGTTAGTTTTTCCGTTAGCCATCTTGGCCTGAACCCTCGCCGGAAGCGTATCGAGCTCGTGGAGAACCTTCTCGATGTCTGCGACCAATCTCTCAGCCAAGGTTCGAGAGAAATCTTCTCGTATCACCACTCGGAGGACGGTGACATGTTGAGCATCTGCGGGCATCGTGTAGGCTGGAACAATCCACCCAAAGCGACGGAGAGTCTCCGCCACTTCGAACTCGTCGTGGCGACTACTGTCTTTTAAAGAAAATGCCACTAACGGAACACCGTTTTCCTTGGAGACTATGTTGAAACGTCCTGTCTTCTCTAATCCCTGTCTTAGGACCATCATGTTTTCACGACAATTATCCATCACGTTGCGATATCCCTAAACCAAACAAAAAAAAAAACATTTCAATTATCGAATAATAGTTTCATCATACTATATATGAGGTTATACACATTTTAAACATTAGGTACAGTCATATTCAACACTACTTACCTCGAATCCAAGACGAATCAGCTGGTAGTACTGAGCAATCACTTGACTTGACCCTGGTTTATAAACACGCGCATTAACTTTTAGAACATTTCCATATGCGTACAACATAATATATGCTCTCTATAAACATATACAAATGGTAATGTAATATGTTACCTTTGGAGAAGTTGAGAGTGAAGGTCGGTTGGTCAGCGCCAAGATAATTGATATGGAAGATAAGTTCATCAGGCAAATCGGATTTGGTTCTCCACACAACCCAACCGATTCCAGCGTAAACCAAACCGTATTTGTGACCACTCACATTTATACTCTTAACCAATGGCAACCGAAAATCCCACTCCAGCTCTGGATACAAGAAAGGAGCAATAAACCCACCACTCGCTGCGTCCACATGGATCCCCGTATCCCACCTGCCAAATGCGTTTCCAAAATATGGTAAACCAGATCCGAACCGGTTATAATTTGATTGATTATTAGGTTTATGTGTTTAATTTAGTTACCCTGTTTGCTTGTTTTTCTCGACTAGGAGGTCGTTAAGGAGCTTAACGTCTTCGAATTCTCCGGTTAGCGTCGAACCGAGGATGGCTGCGACACAGATTGTGTTCTCGTCTACCATTTCGACAGCCTTCTCAGGGTCCATCACGTAATACCCTTCTCTTAGCTTCACTTCTTTAAGCTCCACCTCGAAATATCTTGCGAACTTCTCCCAGCAAACCTGTATTAAACCGTACTTTCAGTAAAACATAGGCCTAAACCGGCATTAAATTAATAATTTCAGTTGTGTGGTCTAACGTTTCAATCTATTTTTGAACTCTGCAAATTGAGAAAACATATAACTCAACTCAATCATAATTTTGTCTCCTATTTTTTTTTTCTCAAACAAAAAAAAATTTGTCTCCTATTTGTTTTTAGGCTTACAGAAATGAGCTAAACTGATTTAGTCAGTCATTTTCTCTGATTTGGTTGGTTTACCTGAACATTAGCTCCGGTTACGATATTGGGCTTATCATAAGGAAGCCCTTGAGCCTTACGCTTATTCTGCCACTGTCTTTTAAAGGCCAATCCAGCTAACATAATAGCCTCAGACGATCCCACGGTGCCGACTCCAACAGCAGCCTCGCCCTCACCTAGCGGAGCGTTGAAGAGACGCGCGATCATGTTGACGCAACGGTTCTGAAGCTCGGTGGTGACAGGGTACTCGTCCATGTCGACGTAGTTCTTGTTGATGGATTCCATCATGAGCTTGTCGCACTCTGGCTCCATCCACGTGGTCACGAAGGAGGCTAGGTTAAGCCTTGGGTTACCGTCGAGCATTAGCTCGTCGTTGATGATTTGGTACGCTGCTTCCTTTGGGATCGAGTTCTCAGGCATCTCAAATCTGATGATGAAAACATTACGTTAATAGTACGCAGAATAAACCTACGAGGCTATAACAGCAGATTAATGCGTATAATAGAAGTGCTTTAATTTGCATTAGCGAAATGTAATATATTACTTTGCTCTTTAAACCTATAGAGCCAAGAACAAAACCCGAAAGTGTTACGATCTTGACATGCAAGGAAAACATAAAAGTCGTACAATGTTGATATAATATCCCTCGTATACGAGCTATATAGTGTATGCTAATTACAAACCAAACGTGCGAGACACGGAGGCAAAATAATAAATTACAAAGAAAATATGAGGTGAAATGTTGCTGTTAGTTTTCAGATTAAAACATCAGACAAAAACTAATGGTGTTTCGTATTTTGTTACCGTGGGAGAGAGGTGCGGACGTAACGAGAAGCAAAAGTTGAATGGATCGAAACATCAGATTCCGAAGCTGTCTTAGACAAAACCATCTTCTTTCAGTTCGCTTGAAGTCTCCGATCTTTGTTTTTTGATATGAACAAAAGAAGAGTAGAGGGAAATTATATGTAATGTTTATTGTTTGTTTCTGAAGAATTTGTGGAGTTAGAAGATGATGAGCAAATGGTTTATATAGTGAAGAGAAAGGCTTTCTTGGTTTCATTATGTAACGTGGAAGGAAGCATCGCTGGTCTTCGTTTATGGGCTCTTTCAACTTTTCTCCCACCAATGACTTTTCATTAGTATAATATCAAGACTAGCGAATGATTACAACACACTATTTTAAATTTATAACTTGACCACTAAAATGGAAAACAAACTCCAGTCTACCATCATCATCCTTTAATTGGGAAATTCCTGAACATCTTAGATGGTAGAATAATTATCTTTATGTCTTGCCAAGTAGTCCGTATCCTATATTTTCAACTTTAATTTTTACGGTTTAACAATATATATATATATATATATATATATATATATTATGATAACATAAAAAAATAGAAATATAGCCGATGACAACGTGAACGATTAAATAAAATTATTTATTTTATCGACACCAGTGAGTAGTAGAAATTTCAGGAATAGTATATTGTTTTTGTCCCGAATAATCAAACATATGTTTATATGCGTATTTTGATATTGTCAATTTGAACTTAAATGAAATAGCTTCCTGCTTTTTTTTCACATGCAACAAATAAAAGGAAGGAAAATCAATTAACAACTTAACAAAAATGTGGTCGGAGAAAAATAACAAAATGTCATTTGTCACTACTTTGTGAAAGAGATTAGATACCTTGTCTATACACGCCAAAAAAAATCAATTCATTTATGAATTATGATCAATACTTAGTTTTGATCTGACTATCGTTTCACGAAGAGCCTCATTAGAAAAGAGAGAGAAAAAAAAAGAACCTAACTGGAACAAGAGGTCTTCGATCTCTGTCGTTTCCTTTGATTAAAGTCAATACCATGCTGAAAAATAAATGGTTTGGAAAAAATTGATTTTTCCTTCCACACGACTGATTAGTTTTCTTCGTGGTGTTTTATTTTTGTCAAACAAAGTTCAAGTTCATAAAACAAACAAAGTTGGGCGATTTTTCAATTTTTTTTATCAACAACTTGGGCGATTAATCAAGCCTCCCACAGGTTTAGATACCCTGAGCATAGTTTAGTTAACTATATTGAAAAGTAAAAAAAAAACTACTACTTTCTGTCACTAAATAACATAAGTTTATATGCTGTTACAAATATAAGAAAAAAATATATTAACTTTTCATAAGAAATATATTATTTTGTGTTTACTACTTTCTAATAATTTAAGACCAATAAGATTTCAAAAAGTACAATCCATTAGTTTTATATTAACTAATAAAATATACATAGACAACATAAAACTTGTATTATTTTGAAACAATTGTTTAAGACATTAGCCTTTAGGAATAGAAGGAGTACTATATAATTCAACGCCTTCTAAACTGTGTTTGGACATTAAGATCTTTAGAACCTTTTGATTTGAACACTTAGATCAACGTAGCTTAATTTTTCTTATCCTTATATTAATCAAATCCATATTTCCAACAATGCACCACTTTTAAAATTTTGTTTATTTAAAGAAATTGTCTAACATAATTTTTCATTAAATTTTATGAAACAAAATCTAATATATGGTAAAAATCCTTTAAGTAAAAAACAATATCTAAAAAATAGAAAGACCAGTATAAGATTTTAGAACTATCCAGATGATATTATCCTAGCTATATAGGAATATCTGGAAAAAAATCTATATAAATCTGTAATGGATTTATCACAAAATATCTATAATGACTTTACCATAGAATACCTATAATGTAATGGGGTTTTTTTGGTCAAGATCTGATTATCCTTTTTTTGAAAAGGAAAATAAGAAAAAAATGAGTATCCAACTTATAATTTTGAGAATTAGAACATAGGTGCCGTAGAACATAAGGCATATTACATATGAAGAAACCTAAAGACATAAGATAGATGATATTGAACAAAAAAAAAGATAGATGATACAAAATTGAGAGTAAAAACAAATACTTTATAGAAATTAGAAGATCATGGCTATCAATTTAAAGATTTAATTAAGATTGTAGATTAACTGGTTAAATCTTGATTATTGTATTTGCCATTGATATTTTAGTCAATAAAGATATTATTATCTTTAGAGAGAAAAGGCTATAAGAATTAAGAGCCATAAGAAAGATCTTACAAGACCAAGAACAAAATGGAGGAAAGTTAGTGAATCAGCCTATCTTACGAATGTGTTAGGAAGCATCGTGTTACGACTATCTATGTTAAAATTCTTATTAACAACATGTTTGATGTAATTTCTGATTCATGTAATATGTTACATTGATTTGATATCAGTAAAGTTAAGATGTTAAAAAAAAAGATATTACTCCGTGTTTAATTTTTTTTTGTAATATTTCACTGTCAGTTATTTCCCCCCCATAACATATATTTTTCCCTTTTGTTTATAATTATGTTTTTTCAAAGCTGTTTATGAATGGTACTTATACGTAATAACGGGGCGGTACAAAGGGTATAACTGGCCGACGAAAATAACTAAGAAAAAGTCGAGCCATCAGGTAACTCTCAACGCGTCAGTCAATAAGAACCTGCAAAAGGAGACGCCAATAGACGAATAAGCCTTGTACCGGCAGTTACAATCACAAGTTTACCTTTTCCCAGCTCTGATTGACTTTGCTTTAATCAATGGCATGCAATGCAAGTGTAACACGATATTCTGAAAAAGGCATGCCGTTTGTTTTTCTAAGAACTCGTCAATCAGAGCCGTGTGAACGTTTATCGTTACCATAAGAGAATTAAAAAACCTCTTCAATAAAATAATAATGCATATTATAGCAGAGAAAAATATATAAAAATTAAACTAAAAAAATAGTAATTGTACAACAAGATTTTCCATTTATTAAAATTTTAATAAAATATTAAGTAATTATCATTAAATTTTATAACTAATTTTGAAATAAAATAACTAAATTATTCAATGTTTTATGTCATAACCGAACAAAGAAATTTTAGCTAACTTTAGTTTTTAATACTACATACATTCAGAACTATAAATCACCAATATTTAATTATTCTAATTCTTTAACAATTGATTACATTGCTTGTTGCTTAGTAAACCCATGTATTTGTTAATAATAAGCTCATGTTTTTAATCTATACTATATTTGCAAAGTGATTTTTCGCAATGGGGTTCTCACGTTAATATTTAGAGCGGTTAATAACGATATTATCCTTAATGAAAAAAATATATAAATAAATTAAAAATAAAAACTAAAATTAATTAATTTGAATAAATAATTTATTAAAATTAATAATAGTAATAATTATCCAAAATATATAAATATATTTTAAAATATAAAGATAATTCATATATATATATATATATCATGTTGTTATCAGGAGTTCTTTTATAAAAAGTTAAAAACATAAACTATATAAACAATATTAATCAATTAAATTCTTAATTTTATATAATTGAAAAGAGAATGTTGAATGACTTTAAAGATTTATTTCTATTTAATAAATATGCATACAAATAAATTTTTTAAAAATATAATTATTATGTCTGAATTTTCAAATAAAAATAATAATTTACCATTATATTATTTTGATTTGTAACAAATATATTAATAAGTAATTATAAAATATTTAGTAATTATGATTTAATATATTACAAATTACCCAAATATAAAAAGAATTTAAGCTTTATGAAATCAGATAATTCACTAACATTGATATAATAAAAATATATTTCAAACTAAAAAAAATAATTCTTAGACATAGTTTTTGATCTTCCAAAATATAATATATATATATATATATATATATATATATATATATATTTGTTATGTAAAAAGAATATCTTTTAATCATAAATAAAATTAGTTACAAACACAAATAATTAAAAATATTTCTACTATATATGAGAGATTTCAAAAAACTAAACGCAATAACGAGTATATATTTTGATAAATAATTTTTTCATATATAATTAAAAAAATCATAAACTAACTTACCATGATAGTTTTTAAATCAGTAATGCATATTTAGTAATTGTAAAACAATTACGCCAGTTTGAGCGGATACAACACCTAGTATAAATTATTATAGACTCGAACTAGTATGATAATATTATGCTTATGATAAAGATTAGGCCTGGGCACAAAAACCGGATCCAAAAATCAGGGTCCCGAACTCGATCAGACCCGGAGTAAATATCCGAATGGGTTCTGAATTGCTATATTCGAAGAACCGATCCCGAACCCGATCCGAACCGAGAACCGAATGAGTATCCAAAGACATCCGAAATGTAAATATATGTCTAAATATATATGTTATAATTATATTTATAAGTATTTTAATACTTTAAATGAATATTATAATTTATCAATAGTAGTTACTTTTGGTACTTTTGAGTGTTTTCGGAAAAAAATATGATAGTTTGGATAAATGTATACCAAAAAAACTATGCATAATGGATGTTTTTGGTTATTTTTGACCAATTTGGATACAAATATTGAATCGAATCGGGTATTTCGGTTACTTCGGGTATAAATATCCAAACCCGTTTTAGATATTTTGGTTATTTTGTTATTTTTCAGGTTTCTATGCACAAGAACCGAATCCACCCGAATCCGGAAAGACCCGACTCGAACCCGACCCGAAATTTTATAATATCAGAATGGGGTCTAATGTCAAAACCTAAAAGACCTGATATCCGAAAGAACTGATCCGTACTCGAATGGGTACCTGAACGCTCAGCCTAAAAATGATGCTCTTGATTTTTTAAAAGAAATTGTTGCCGTATGCAAAACCTTCTTTTTCTACCACTGTCGCACGGCACTGCGTCTAATTAGTACACTATCCTCCAAAAAGATTTTTGAATTATGGTACTTAACGATGATCGGACGTTATAAAAATGTATACTTGTTTTGACTTTACATACCTTGCATCATTACGGATGTATATGTGTTTTATAAGTTGGACTTTTAAAATTTTCTTCTTATAAAGGGCCGAAAAAGATGGTTAACAGACCCATTAATATTAAAGCCCAACAGATGCAACCATACTGTGGAATACTTTTAAACGTGGTTTATTTGGTTTATATATTCCCTTAGATTTGTTTTTTTAAAGAATATGGTTCTGTGGTGACTAGTGAGTGACCACTCACACAACAACTTGTTCAGTGCGAGAATATTTTTTAGTCGAGAAGCTTAATTTTGCTTTGAGTGAAGGTTGTCATGTTCAGTGGAAAGTGAAAGATGGGTTCCATTGATGAAGAAAGATTACTCTTTGAAGCTGAACAATCTCTTTTACAGGTTAAACCTCATGGGTCTATGTAATATTTCTGACCGTTTCATAAGTCTCTGAAGAAGCTTCATGTCTGATTTCTTTATTTTTCAGGAAGAACTGAAACTGTATGCTGAAGATGGCTCAGTAGATATTAATGGAAACCCACCATTGAAGCAGAAAACAGGAAACTGGAAAGCTTGCCCATTCATTTTTGGTAAAAATCAATACTAATACTTATGATCCTCCTCATGTTCTGTCTTTAACTTTCAAGAACCTGTATGCTTTGATGTGCAGCCAATGAATGCTGTGAACGATTGGCTTATTATGGCATTGCCAAGAATCTTATCACTTACTTCACAAATGAATTGCATGAGACAAATGTTTCTGCCGCTAGACACGTTATGACATGGCAAGGAACATGTTATGTTACTCCTCTACTTGGAGCTCTAATCGCTGATGCTTATTGGGGAAGATATTGGACTATTGGTTGTTTCTCTGCCATTTATTTCAGTGTGAGCAGTTTTTAGCAAAAACAATTTTACTTTAGACAAAATGTTTGCAAGAGCTAATCTGAACATTTGGCTAAGAGTTGATAGATAGCCAAGGCTGGTCCTGAGCATATATACGTGAAATATAGTCTATGATACCTAAAACTGTGTAAGTTAATATAAATAAACATATAGCCACCAAACTGTAAATTTTTTTAAGAAATTAAATCGTCTTTGGCCCCCAAAATTATTCTTTGGTGAATTTTGGACAGTGAAGAACAGTCTCACAGCTTTTGTTCTTACCAAACTGTTCAGGTTATGCTCATTTGCTTGATGATGTTCTGTACTTTTATCTGTTTTAGGGAATGGTTGCACTGACACTCTCAGCTTCAGTTCCGGGTCTAAAGCCATCGGAATGTATAGGTTCCATCTGTCCACCAGCAACATTAATTCAGCAAGCAGTTTTATTTTCAGGGCTTTACCTAATCGCCCTCGGGACAGGAGGCATCAAACCGTGTGTCTCATCCTTTGGTGCTGATCAGTTTGACCAGACTGATCCAAGTGAACGAGACAGAAAAGCTTCTTTCTTTAACTGGTTCTACTTCTCAATAAACGTTGGTGCCTTTGTCTCATCTACTCTTTTAGTATGGGTGCAAGAGAATTATGGATGGGAACTAGGGTTCATGATTCCAACCGTGTTCATGGGACTTGCTACTGCTAGTTTCTTCTTTGGCACTCGACTTTATAGGTTTCAGAAACCAAGTGGCAGTCCTATTACTAGAGCTTGCCAAGTTCTTGTAGCCGCATACCATAACAAGAACCTCAAGCTCCCTGAAGAAGACCACACACTTCCGGACGGTTACAAGTTTCTTGACAAAGCCGCAATGATCTCAGAAGAAGACGACATTCATGACCCGTGGAAGCTATGTACTATGACTCAAGTAGAAGAAGTTAAGATTCTGTTACGTTTGTTCCCTATTTGGGCCTCAGGGATCATCTTCTCAGTCCTCCATTCACAGATCTACACTCTTTACGTCCAACAAGGACGGTCCATGACAAGAACCATCGGCTCATTCGAGATTCCTCCCGCTACTCTCGGCATGTTCGACACTGCAAGCGTCCTCATAACGGTCCCTATCTACGATAGACTCATAGTTCCCTTTGTGAGAAAGTTCACAGGCTTAGCAAAAGGCTTCACTGATCTACAACGTATGGGGATTGGACTGTTCGTCTCTGTTCTGAGCTTAGCAGTTGCAGCTATAGTAGAGACGGTTCGGTTACGTTTAGCTCGAGAAAGTGGAAACATGGCAATCTTCTGGCAAGTTCCGCAGTACTTCCTTATGGGCACTGCTGGTGTTTTTTTCTTCGTTGGTCGGATTCAATTTTTCTATGAGCAGTCTCCAGATACAATGAGAAGCTTGTGTAATGCTTGGGCTCTACTTACTACTACGCTTGGAAACTACTTGAGCTCGATGATTGTTACGGTTGTGGCGTGTTTGAGCGGGAAAGATGATGGTTGGATTCCTTCGGACAACCTTGACAAGGGACATCTTGATTACTTCTTCTGGCTTTTGGTTTGCCTTGGCTCTGTGAACCTTCCTGTTTTTGTCTTCTTCTCTGTTAGATACACGCAGAAGAAGGTTTAGTAAGGTTTTGTTCTTCTTGGTTCCTCCACAGCTGAAGCCAGAAGTCAGCAACTTCTTTCCTCATTTGTTTCGTTTTATAATGTGTAAATAAATAAAAAAGGAAAAAAAAAAACTACTAAATTTGTATAATCACATAAATTGAGAACGTTGTAATAAAACTATTATTGATAAGTTTTTTTTTGATTTTTTTGTTATTTGGTTTCTTATTATTTTTTGACAAACTATAAAATATTTAACAATCTTCTTGTCAAAACTTAATAGTTTATGTCATATTAATCTTAAACCAGCATAATAAGTTATTATTTATGTTTTCAAATTGTTAAATCAAACATCGAAGAATTTATTTATGTCAAATATTTTTTGTCAAAATATATACATATATATATATATATATATATTTATTATTCTATTAATTTTTTTAAAACATTCATATCTTAGAAATAATTTAGAAAATGTCTTTATATATATAGATATATATATGGTTTTTTGAATAATATTCAATAATATTTTTCTGTATCTTATTTTAACTTTTATAATAAAAATATTTTTTAAATAGAAACACAATATATATATGAATTATCTTATTTTTAAATTTTTTGTTAATTTTATTATATTATTTTAGAATCAATTATTAAATATTTAATAAGACATTAAAAAAATATATGATTAAAATAAAATTTCTTTTAATTATATATAAAATTCATTAAAAGTATAGGTTAAATTAACAAATTAGCGAATAAGTTACAAACTAATGATAAATCAATAACCTAGCTAAAAGTCTAAAGCCTACTAAAAATATGACAAAGAAGAAAAACTAATTAAATTTAAATATAACATAAAATTCAATACTATTAAAATTAAATTCTTTTTCATATATATAAAATTCATTAAAGGTATTTTTAAAAATTAATAAATTAGTGACTTAGCTAAAAACACATATTAATCAATGATTTATCTAAACCTAATAAAAACATGATAAATAAGCAAAACAAAATTACATAAAAAGATAGATAATATGACAAAATTGTTTAATATTCAATATAACATATAAATTTTATAAGATTAAATAAATTTCATTTTAATTATATATAAAATTCATTAAGGTCATTTTTTAAATTAAAAAATTACCGAATCAATTAGAAACTAATAATAAATCAATAACATAGCTAAGAGTATAAAATCTAATAAAAATATGAGAAATAAAGAAAACCAACTAAATTTTAAGATAGAAGAAATTTCAATTCTACTACATGTTTGATACCACTTTTCAAATTTACCATTAATGAATGACTATTTTCATAAATACCATATATTTGATGATAAAATTAAACTAAAATAATTTTTCTAAATATTCATAAAAAGAAAACTTTTGAATTTGATAAACAAATCAAATATGGGCTTAGTAAAGAAAATGGGCCCAGTTTTTAACTGGCGCAACATGAACGGGAGCGAAGAATCTGACGACTATATCCGGGTCAAACAAATCCGAAACGCCAAGAGAAAAAAAAAAAAGGAAACGAATCGCAACTGTTGGTTGTTATTCGGAGGAGAAATGGAGGTTCCAGGTTCATCCAAGAAGATGATCGCAACTCAAGAAGAGATGGTCGCAGCGAAAGTACCTCTCGGTTACAGAGACCAGTGCGCTCATCTCCTGATCCCGCTCAACAAATGCCGCCACTAAACTACAGAAAGGGAACGGTGTTCCTCTGATCCCTAAGACCGCTAACGCTGCTTAGACCCCTCGATTCGATCCGGTTAGTCTAATACCGTTTAGATTAGGTTTCCGGTTTAGCGTGTAAACAGGCTGGGTGATTGGATTGGATTGGATTGTGGTTTCACTGTTTCGATTAAGGTTTCGTTGAGAATGAATAGAGAGTGTTTCTTGTTAGATTTCTGATGGATTGTTTTTGGTTTTGATTGATAATTTCTGAAGCGTTGGATATTCGATAGCTGCAACTATTCGAAAGATGCTGTAACAGACAAACGAACAACATTTGATCACAAACATTCGTCTTGTTTCTTATAAGAGTTAACTGGAGAGAGAGGACACATCTCAATTTTCATTCCTTCACCAATCTTGTGCACTCAAAAGCTTCACATGTTAGTATTTAAGTTAAATAGGACACAGCTCAATTTTCATTCATTCATTAATCTTTAGCACTCATAAGCTTCATATGTTAGTCTTGAGGCTAACAGGACACAGCTCAAATTTCTTTTATTCGTCAATCTAGAACACTCATAACTCATAAACTTAATATGTTAAGTCTTAAAGTTAAAAGGACAGCTCAATTTTCATTCACTCATCAATCAATCTTGAGCATTCAAAAGCTTCATATGTTAGTCTTCAATTAAACAGGCACAGCCCAATTGTTGATGAATTTGATTTTTGTTCCCTGGCTTATGCCTACAAGTTCTTATACTTGATGGATTTGTAAAATTTTATAGTCACTTTGTGTTATAAAACCTTAAGAAGCATTATAAAGTTACAGCCACGCACTGCAGATGTTAGCTCTGTGGTTAACCTATTCTGCTATAAAGTTAAAGATCCTGAAAGAGATACACTCCTTGTAACATATATATTTTTTCATAATATAGTATAAAATGTCACAACAGCTACAGAAAGATTCTCCTGATATCTCTTTTTCTCCTTCTCACTTGCCATTGAGTACTACTCGTACATATTGTGTAGTTCTTTCTTTATTCATGTCGTTCATTGTCCTTGCCACACTATGATTTGACATCAATGGGTGTTTCTCTGCTCTAGCGACAGACCCCTACGTATTTGGTCTAAGATTCTCTAACATGTCAATGATATTGTTTCACCTGATTCTTTTATCCATTCTTCTGAGTTCTTATTCTTACTCTGAAATATATTTGGACAGGGGTTCTCTGAAACTGTGAAGAAGGTTGGGGGGGGGGGGGGGGGGGGGGCTTTGGTTTTCAATATATTCTTCTTCTAAGTGATGAAACATTTTGTTCTGCATGTTCAGATTTATGTTATAAGATTCTCTCCCGTTGAAAATAAGACGCAATCACATCTGTGGTTTGGTTTACTTCCTTTAATCCTTAAAGAGAGAGAAAAAAAAGAACCTATGAGATGAAAACGTTTCTACCTTATTTTAAGGTCCACATATCACTTGAATTATTTATATAATCAATCATTTACGATGAATGGACCCATCTAACAAAATTATTGAAATACAGTAATTTGACGGTATGTCTTAAATTAGCAACGAGTGAACCTATTGAAAACACACATTAAAGACAATAATTTTGATATATAGGCCGGGTTCAAAAACAAAACGCCAACAGTTCATTAAATTGAGGGTGAAGATGCTGGCAATTGTCGCTATTTCAAATAAGGGCTGCATGTGGTGTCTTTGATATTTTCGGCGTTTTAGAATCACTTAATTTTAGTTGCAGGAACAAAAAGTGACAAAACTATAGACGAGATGAAGGAGAGGTGACGGCTAATTTTTAGTCTCCGATCACTATCACTGCGGTTTTGGGGCGAACAAGCTATATTCGATTTTAACAATTTCACCCTTTTAATTTTTCGATTTTGATCTTGAATGGAGTATATGAAAACGTTTTGACAGGTTAAAATAGTTTTCACAACCGACTGTTTTGAACATCATTTTGATTTAGAGTATCCTCACCGATAATGACATGTTGGCTAACATTCTCAACACATATCAACAACGAATATGAGAGAAAATCACGTCATTGGTTAATCATCTATGTTCCATGTGCAAAACTAAATATAAAAACATATAGTCTAGTATAGAGTGATAGGAAACTTCCATTAGTAATAATTTGCATAGGTTCATTTCCTCCGATATGGCTACAAACTGTTCTAAAGATTTTTTTTATTTACTGTTTATGTTGTAAAAGAATCGATATATATTGATACTAACTAAGAAAGAAAGCCTAAATCGACTTCTCTCTCCTCTCTTTTCTCTCTTCCATCTCTAGATTCGCAAAAGAAAAAAAAAGTTTCTCTGTTCCGGTGTCCGGAGGTCTGGCTCCGCTAGACTCACGTTAGCTCCAGCGCCGGAGGCTCTCTCTCATTCTCTGACTTGTTTTTTCTTTGCTCCTCTTCCTCTCATCTTTCTGTCCGTCGACATGTTTGAGCTAGTGGTCTCTGTCTCTCTCTTGGAACCCTAAATCTTCCCGAGAAGCGATAGATCCAGGTGGTGAGGTTGGTTTCTGGTGTCTCGACGAGGCGACAGAAGGTGTGCTGCGAAAGGAGTCGGCTTTTAAGGTGAGGCTTCGGCGGATCTCGTTTTCGATTTGTAGATCTAGTCGGAGTCTCGGCGGTTGATGGCGTGTGAGGGCTCTTGCTGGGCTCACTCCCCTGTTCTTAGAAGTTATAGTTGCGACTGGTGTTTCGTTGTGGAGTGGAACGTCGGATCTCCGTGGGGACGGACCTTGGTGTTTTGTTTTGTCCTTCGGTCTAGCCGGCTTTCAATGGAGGTATCAGGTGTTCTGATGGTGCATGCTCCGTCAACCTTGTGGTCATGTGGCTTCAGTTTGTCTGAGGTATTGGCGTATGCAGCCTATGAGTCGTCGGATGCTATGTCGTCTATGGCAGAACCATTTTCGTCTTCGGAAGCTGCTCTCTATTTGTCTGGCTTCTCTCATTATCAAGGTCAAGGTATTCGAGTCATTCGTAATGTCTCGAGTTCGTGTGTTTGCTTTGTCGTTTGCTTTGTCTCTCCAACATGGCATAGTGGTTCAGCGCTAAAAAGATCGGGTCAGGTTCTCTTGCTCGAGCTAGGGCGTCGGCTCAGAGTTTTAATTGGGTTAATCGGAGCCCTTTCGGCGAGGAGACCTAGTGGAATATTAACCATCCCATTGCTTAGACGGCCTCTTGGCCTTTTGAGCAGGTTGATGTTTCGTTTCTTTTGCAGGACACATAGCTTTTGATCTTGATGGAGCTTCACCGCAACCTGTCTTTCTCGGGTTGTACGTCGCTTGGTGGTTTTGTTGTGTCTGTTTCAGTCCAGCCGGTGGATGCTCTCGGGTGTGGTAGTTTGCCTTATGGTTTTGCCTCTTCTCCTTCATGTCTTACCGTTTAGCGCTTAATGATCAATGGAGACTGCAAGCTCGAAGATAACGTCAAACACCAGCTACTCCGGAGGTGTCGTGAGAATGCTGGTAGCCTAGGAAACTAGGTGAACACCACCTTCTTGCGGTTCACATCAGATGGTTGAGAACAGTGTTTGATAGTTTAGGAATTTAGAAATCGGCTAGGAGAATGCACCGGTGTGGTGGTTGAGCGAAACTAGTTAGGTGTATTTTGACTTAAACCATTTTGGTGGACTCGAGCTTGTAATCGAAATTGAATGTCCAATTTCGGATTGATAAATATATATAAAAAAAAAGAATCGATATATTCCACATTTCCACCGAGTTAAATTATTTAGCTAAAGTAATATATTTTCAATATTTTGAGCCAAACCCACCTTTTTTTATCAACAGTCAAACCCACCTATTTCACAGAACATGTTACTATTTGACACAGCCCTGTATGCATACGATATGTAGTACCAATGTACCACATCCACACGTTACAGGAGCATAAAAGAAAAAAAGTTTAACATTTTGTAGTTAACTCCGTGATATCATAAGAAGACCAAAAATACGATATCAGAATAAAAGAGGTTATGCTAAGAAAACTGATACAAGGCCTTTTCAAGGGTCCTAATATGCAAATCAAAGTAGTACTTTAGATGTCAATCCATTCCTAGATGATTCTAATGCAAAGAGAATGCAAGTCTATACTTAATCTAAGTGCTATCAAGTTGTGAGATGATTTTTAAACTAAAACAATACTAAATATGCAATAAAGGACAAAGCTTTCTTTCTTAATGAGATGGAAGAACTCATGGGTCAAGGGAATTGACTTTGGATGATCAAGTTTCAATCTAAAGGTGGCAGCTTTTCAATCAATCTATTGACCTTATGCCTAGACACACACTAAACAAACTCTTTCTCAAGATGAATGCTCATTTGCAAAGATGACTCAAGCATCTAATCTCTTAGGTTGAATGTTAACTAAGCAATCATTAAGACCTAGTCTATTAGCAATCCTAACACCTTTAACAACAAATCTCTTTGGTAAAGAATGTTAAAAGCATTGGAAAGTTGGTTCAGACATTTCATCAAACACCTTCTGGGTGGGAAATGTCTAGAACTCTATTTTGGAGAGGCCAACTCCAAAATAGCATTAAGATCACTCTACAAGCAAGGAATAAGAAGGATCTATATCTAAACACCCTAGATCTACACTTAATCACCCTTAGTCTCCCTAACCCATGAATCCAAAAGTGGATTACTCACTAATCACCATGATTCCTCTTAAACCCATGAAGGATCCAAGCTTAATCATGTTAAGAAAGCAAAGATGATACTTAAAAACACTCAAGAACACAAAAACAAGATGAGATTTTGATTAAAGGAATAGTCTTTCACCAAAAAGGTATGTGTTTCTTAAGTAATCATAAGATAAACTCAACAATGGAATGAAAAAGTATTTATATGGTGCTTGGAAAACCTAATGGTTTCCATTAAAAAGTCTAAAATGCCCTTTTAAAAACATAATTTTCGTCTATGGGACAGACTGGACCCGGGTGCTGCACCCCGTGCACTCCTACCCGGGTCATTTCTTCTTCTTCCCCTTGTCCTAGCGCCCGGGTAGCCTATCCCGTGCACTCCTACCCGGGTTGGGCTATCCTTGTGTCTCTTCCTCTCTGGCCGCCCGGGTACTGCACCCCGTGCACTTCTACCCGGGTTATCTTGACTTTGCTCTTGTGTGGATCTTCAAAACTTCATTTTTCACCTCTTTTGAGTTTTAATGCCTCCATACACCTCTATTCACTCCATAGGACACTCCAACACCTGATAAAGACACATGAATGCAATATGAACCTAAATATGTCTAAAACCTAAACTATATGCTCATAATGCACAAGAATGAATAGCTAAAAACATGAAAATATGCAAGATATCAACTCCCCCACACTAGTCCTTTACTTGTCCTCAAGTAGACTTTCAAGAACTAAGGAGGAGAGGTTTGAAGGTGGGAGCTCATAGCCAAAAGAAACACTTCCTAGTCCTCAACTTAGCATCCTAAAGAGTCATAGCTAATAGCATAAGCAAGTCTTCTCATTATTCTCTAGCTTCTCTAGACCTATCAACACTCTTATTCCTTTAGACAAGAAGCAAAGCTCATCAATTTACAAGTTCCTTCAACCAACTCTCACATTGATTCACACACACACACACAAAGTGAATTCTCACAAATGGGCACATGATCTCAATCATTTGGCTTGGTGATCAAAATGGTCTAATATGAATGAAGAGGAGGGTTCATATATAATCTTTTTAGGTGACAATCACTCAAGAATAAGGAGCTTGATCATTATGCAAAATTTATCTAAGATTAGAAGCAATTCATGCATACATAGATTCATTCTCATCATTCTACCCTTTTCCCAAGTGATCCTAAGTTCTACCCTCAAATTACATCATCACATAACCCAAAATAAAACTCATTAAAACACTCACCCAATGGACAACTCTCTTCTTTTTCTTTTGACTCAACCAACTAGGGACTTATTATTCACTTTTCACAGTTCTTAGCTCAAACTCTTTTTAATATTTCTTCCCCACTATCTTTAAATTTCGTTTTTTTTTTTTTTTTTTTTTTTTTTTTTTTTTTTTTTTTTTTTAGGGGGAAGGTCTCATAATACAATTTAGAGCTTTCATTTCCTTCTATTCTAGATCCCTAGGACTTTTTCTTTCTCATGACACTCTTTATTCATCTTTCTCATATTACCACTTCCCAAACCCAAAATATTAACATTAAGAGCTCATAAACCCACCCACCATCCTAGATGCTAGCTCAAATGAGGTTCCTATGCTAGCAAGAGATGAGAATAAATCTATGTCGCCTCCAATACTCTCAAGATTTTGCACATGACAAGCTATCAAAAGAGGCCTCACTCATGCAAACTAATGTTTGGTTTCAAAGAATGGCTAAGGTTCAAGGGAGGGAGTGCCATTTGGGTTAACAAAGGGTGGTAAAAATGGAATGAGATAACCCAAATGTGTATGAGATCCATGATTAAGTATACAAGTGCCCATATGCAAGAGAGATTAAGTTCATTTAAGCCAAAGTTCAGTTTGGAGATGGTTTCAAGAACAATGTCAAAATCAAGCTAGCAAACAAGTTTCAAGAAGAGTTTTCAAGGTTCGAAGCGTGCAAGACTTTAAAAAGGTGCTTAAGCTACTTGATATGACTAACTAGGGTGCCACTTTGAGTTCTAGACAAGAGTTTCTTTACAAGGCATTTTAAAATCATTGCTCCCTATGCAAATGAATGCATCCTATATGCATGATTCTAGACTCTTAATGCAATTTTTTTTTTTTGAATGCTCTAGACTCAATCTTAATGCAACTACATGGATTTTTTTTTTTATTTTTTTTTTATTTTTTTTTGAATTTTTGAATTTTTCAAATTTTTTTTTTTGGTTTTTTCTATGCAAATAACTATCTCATTATGGAGCTTTGGATGAGGCAGTGGCCTCATCTTCAGTATCAGTTTCATTATCAGTTGAGGCAAGGGATGGAGACAAGTTTCCTGAAGTGGAACGGAGAGCTGGAGGGTTTCTCTTCTGGCGGATCAGCTGCTTTCTTGTGATAGGAAAACTGAGTGCCAAAGGGTCATGTGGGGGCTGAGGTTGGGGAGTAGGATCAGCAAAGTCTGCTTCTGTGCATCCTGCCACTGCTCCTCTTGTCAAGATGTCAGTCACCTTCTTCATGAACTGAGCTTGCCTCTTCACGGTCTTTGATAGCTCCATGCACTTGTTCTTGAGCTTAAAGATAGTTCTGTCCTGAGCCTTGTTCCATCTCTGGAGACTGTCAATATGCTTATGAGCTTGGCGAAAAGGGGCCGTGTGCCAAAACTCCAGTGTGCTGCTCAAAGTGATAACGAGGAGGACCAAAACGTAGCTGAGTGTTCAAGGTTTCTGGGTGCTCTAGGTGCTCTTCAGTCTTGTTCCCAGTCTTCTTCCTCTTGGAAGAGCACATGCCAGTTAAAGGGCCATGGGATGGAAGGAAGTGCTCTTCACCAATATCAAAGCCAATGATTCCTGGGTGTTTCAAGCTTGTAAGGTCCCAGTTTGGAAGCTTCAATTCAACTTCCCTGTTCACATTGAGATAAGTGTAGATACAAATACCATCGAACCTTCCTCCAAAGTACTCAGCTCTCCTCAAGTATTCTCCATCTAAGAAGTTAGGTCCAGCTGCATCACTTCCCAAGTTAATGTTCTTTAGCTCAAACAAAGGTGTTATCAGGCCACCAATTCCGATCTGAGGTTTAGAATCTCCGGTTGTCCAAGCCCAATCCTTATAGTACAAGAGGCGCTTCACGAAGAATCCAACCATCCCAAAGTTCTTGTAGAAATCAGTGCTTACAAGAGGTAGTGGAGGTGAAGAAGCATAATGCTGGACAGTTTGGTGGAGAAGTTTCAACTCATCATCAGTCACATTTCCTGGTTCCTTTCTTGGGAAGATGGTGTGGACAATCAACCTGTGGAGATAGCGTACTGAAGGGTGGCGAATGGAAGCATTCTTGTCACGGCTAGCTATGCGATCCTTACCAGCCAGCAACTTCCAAACTGTCCTGGTGATGCTCTGTTTCTTAGTCTTAGCAACATGCTTGGGGAAGAATGGCTCAGCATTGTCTTGAAGGCCAAGAGCCTGTCCAATCTCCTTAAAGCTCATGGAGTAGACTCTCCCATTGACCTTGAACTTTATCTTTCCCCATCCTTGCTTCACATGCTTAGTGGTGTGAAAGGTAGCCTCCAAGGAAGATAAGAATTGACAACACACTCCCTTGTAAGTAGGGTAAGCCATGGAGAAGAAGCTTTGCATGTTCAGGTGCTCTAGCATTGGCTTGATATCTTCATCTATCTGAACCTCTTCCATAATCTTGATATCAGCAAACCTGGTTGGAGGCCAAGCTACACCATCCCTCAAGTGTTCATACAACTCTTTTTCAGTTGGAATCTTGCTTCTATCTCTCTCATTTTCAGTGTCTTCTTCCTCAAGTGGAACCTCATCATCTTCACTATCTTCACTTCCATCTTCACTTTTCTTCTCATGATAAACCTCTATACTCTTGTCCTTTTGCACCTTAGCTTTCTTAGGGGGAGCTGGTTCTGCACCCACATCATCACTCTCAATTATAGCTACTTGCTTCCCTTCTCTCTTGCTGTGAACTACTTGCTTCTTTGATGCCAACACTTTCTGCCTAGAAGTTTGTCCAGTTGCATCCATGGAGGTTAAAGGTTTTCCAAACTTAGCAGTCTCTTGCTCTGCAGCTTCTTTCTTCTCAGCAGCAATCTCAGCTTCACTCTTCCTTCCCATTGGTACCCTGCTTGGATGAATGGAAAGGATGAATTGATTCAAGGAAATAGATTATAGAGGGGAAGGTTGTGGTTTAGAAAAAAGAATAGGGTGATTTGGTGGAAATTTGAGTGAGTTATGAGATTTTAGAATTTGGGAGGCTAGAGAAAATTTTAGTTTTGTGAAAGAGAAGGAGAAGGGGGAGAGGGATTTGTCGGGAAAGAGGGAGGAAAGAAAGGGGAGTTTCTGGGTGGAATCGGGTCGGGTCGAGGGTTGGTTTCGGGTAGCGGGTCGGGTCGGGTTGAGAAAGAGAGAAGAAACATACCTGGGCGCGGGTAAGAGAGATGGGTCGTACCCGCGTGCTGCTCCATTCTACACGCCCGGGTGCTCGATCCCCTACGCTCCATCCCGCGTGCTCGTCCCTTCCTTTGCCTTCAGTTCATGCGCTCGGGTACGTGACCCCGCGCACTTCAACCCGCGCTGAATCTCCTCGCGGTCGTCCCTCCACGCGCACGGGTAAGGGATCCAGGACGCTCCACCCCGCGTCAATCCCTTCTCTCCTTCGCCAGCAGTTCCCGCGCGGGTGTGTCATCCCGGACAGCTTTACCCGGGTCATTCGACCCCAAAGCAATTTCCACCCCTTTTTTTTTTTTTTTTTTTTTTTTTTTATATTCACCCTTTCACATCTATACTCCTCTTAAAAACCTAAGCCACCACAATCCCATGATCTCTATTGCTTCCAAGGGACTTAAAAAGAAATCCTAATGCAATATTTACAAGGATAAACATGGGACTTCCTCCCAAGTGAGCTTGTTTAAAGTCTCTAGCTTGACTTTGCTTCCATAGAGACTAGGATGAGGTAGGATCAGAGAGTGGAACCGAGGTTCCTTCCTCCTCCGTTGTGATTCCCATGTAGAGCTTAACCCTTTGTCCATTGACTGTAAAATCTTCTCCATTCCTATTCCATAGCACTATTGCTCCATAAGGCTTCACTTCCTTGATTGTGAAAGGTCCAGACCATCTTGACTTGAGCTTGCCTGGAAACAACTTCAGTCTTGAGTTGTAGAGAAGCACTTGATCACCAGCACTGAACTCTCTCTTCAAGATCCTCTTATCATGAAAAGCCTTAGTTTTCTCCTTGTAGATCTTTGAGCTCTCAAAGGCATCAAGTCTAATCTCATCAAGTTCATTGAGTTGGAGAAGTCTTTTCTCTCTAGCATTCTTGATGTCAAAATTCAACAACTTCACAGCCCATAATGCTTTGTACTCAAGCTCTACTGGTAGATGACAAGCTTTTCCATACACAAGGTTGAAAGGAGTGGTTCCCAAAGGTGTTTTGTAAGCTGTCCTATAGGCCCAAAGTGCATCATCAAGCTTACTAGACCAGTCCTTCCTTGTAGTTCCCACAATCTTCTCTAGAATAGACTTGATTTCTCTGTTGGAGATTTCAACTTGACCACTAGTTTGAGGATGATAAGGTGTAGCTACCTTGTGTTTCACACCTCTCTTCTTGAGGAGCCCTTCAAACAACTTGTTGATGAAGTGTGATCCTCCATCACTTATGACAACTCTAGGGACCCCAAACCTTGGAAAAATCATGCTCTTGAACATCTTGACCACCACTTTAGAATCATTGGTAGGACTTGCTACAGCTTCCACCCACTTGGAGACATAATCAACAGCCACTAGGATATACTTGTTACCATAGGATGATGGAAATGGTCCCATGAAGTCAATACCCCATACATCAAACACTTCAACTTCAAGGATTGGATTTTGAGGCATCTCATTCCTCTTGGTGATGTTTCCTCTTCTTTGGCATGAGTCACATCTTGAAACAAAGTCTTGTGTGTCTTTGAACATGTGTGGCCACCAAAAACCAGCTTGTAGCACCTTGGCAACAGTCTTGAAAGTAGCAAAGTGACCTCCATAGTCTGATCCATGGCAGTGTGTAAGGATCCCATTGATCTCTTCATTAGCCACTACTCTTCTATAAAGCTGATCCTTGCAAAGGATGTAGAGGTAAGGCTCATCCCAAAAGTACCTCTTCACATCCTTGTAGAACTTCTTCTTGGCATATCCTACAAGGTCCGATGGTTCCTTTCCAGTAGCTAAGTAGTTCACCAAATCTGCATACCATGGCTCCTTCTCATTGCTTGCCTTGACCTCTTCAAGCTTCCTACCAGTCTCACAAACTGCAACCACTGCTCCAATTGCCATAATCTGCTCCTCTGGAAGGGTCTCATCAATGGGGATGTCACACTCTATTCTCATTCTGGACAGGTGATCAGCTACTCCATTTTCAATTCCTGGTCTGTCTTTGATTTCAAGGTCAAACTCTTGCAACAACAGAATCCACCTTAGTAGTCTTGGCTTAGCATCTTTCTTGGCCATTAGATGTCTCAATGCAGCATGATCAGTGTAGACAATGACTTTAGACCCAACCAAGTAGCTCCTGAACTTCTCAAAAGCATACACAATTGCTAACAGCTCCTTCTCAGTTGTTGTGTACTTCACTTGGGCATCATCAAGAGTCTTGCTAGCATAATAGATCACATGAGTCTTCTTGTCTTTCCTCTGCCCCAAAACTGCTCCCACAGCATAGTCACTAGCATCACACATGATCTCAAAGGGAAGGTTCCAATCAGGGGGTTGAACAATAGGAGCACTAACCAACTCATGCTTCAGCTTCTCAAAGGCTTGAAGACATTCATGGTTGAAACTGAATGCAGCTTCCTTGCATAGTAGCTTGGTCAAGGGAATGGTGATCTTAGAGAAGTTTTGAATGAACCTCCTATAGAATCCAGCATGGCCAAGAAAGCTTCTTATGTCTTTTACTGTCCTTGGTGGAGCTAGCTTAACCATCACATCAATCTTGGCTTTGTCCACTTCAATTCCTCTCTCTGAAATCTTGTGTCCTAGCACAATCCCTTCTTTAACCATGAAGTGACACTTCTCCCAGTTCAGCACAAGGTTGGTGTCTTCACATCTCTGTAATACCCTGCACAAATTGGACAAACAAGCAGAAAAAGAAGATCCGTAGACAGAGAAGTCATCCATGAATACCTCCACAACATCCTCAATGAGATCAGAGAAGATAGACATCATGCACCTTTGAAAGGTGGCTGGAGCATTACATAACCCAAATGGCATCCTTCGATATGCAAAGGTACCATAAGGGCATGTGAATGTTGTCTTCTCTTGATCATTTGGATGTATGGGGATTTGGAAGAACCCTGAATACCCATCAAGAAAGCAATAATATGGATGATTTGCAAGCCTTTCAAGCATTTGATCAATAAATGGCAATGGGAAATGATCTTTTCTAGAGGCTGAGTTAAGCTTCCTGTAATCAATACACATTCTATGCCCAGTGATAGTTCTAGTGGGTATCAATTCATTCTTGTCATTTTTAACCACAGTGATACCCCCTTTCTTTGGGACTACATGCACAGGAGATACCCATTTACTATCTGAAATAGGGTAAATAACACCAGCATCTAAGAGTTTAAGAATCTCCTTCTTTACAACATCCTTCAGGTTAGGATTTAACCTTCTTTGATGCTCGATAGAAGTCATTGATTCATCCTCAAGATGTATCCTATGCATGCACAAAGAAGGTGATATCCCTTTAATATCCTCAAGTGAATACCCTATTGCTTTTCTATATTTTCTTAGTTCATTCAAAAGTTGAGACAGCTCAAGTTCATTAAGTTCACTACTCACAATGACAGGATAAGTCTCATTAGGGCCAAGGAATGCGTACCTTACACCATGGGGAAGAGGTTTTAGCTCCACTTTAGGTGCATTGAGCTCACTCCAGTCATCTTGATGACTAGCCTCTTGATGAGTAGCTGAAGCAGCCTGGTGAGTCTCTTGTGTAAGCTCCTCAAACTGATCTTCACCACTAATCCCTCTGTGAGAGTCCAGCAACTTCACATAGACATCACTTTCCCAATTTTCAACCACTTGGACTTCTCTATCAATTGTCAAAGCATGTTGTAGGGGGTCCTCAAGTGCCAACTCCTCAAGAAGCTCATCAGCTAGAGCATCCATTTCCTCAATGTAGAAGACTTGGTTTTGAATGGTTGGTCTCTTCATCACTTCATTGATGTCAAAGTGGAGGATGGTATCTTTTCCAAGATGGAGATCAATCTTCCCTTCTTTGACATTCACAATAGCTCCTGCTGTGGCTAAGAATGGTCTTCCAAGGATCAAAGGATCTCTAGCTTCCTCACCCATCTCTAGCACAACAAAATCAGTAGGAATCTCACAATTCCCAACCTTCACAGGAAGATCTTCTAGTATACCAACAGGGTACTTCACTGATCTATCAGCCAACACCAAGGAGAGTCTACACTTCTTGTATTGAGTAAACCCAAGCTTTGTTGCAATAGACAAGGGCATCAAACTGACACTAGCTCCAAGATCACACAAGCACTTCTCAAACAGCATTGGACCAAGGGTACAAGGTAGAGTGAAGCATCCTGGATCCTCTAGCTTCTTTGGAACATCTAACCTTTGAATAATAGCACTGCACTCATGAGTCAAGATCATCATACCCTCCATCTCTTTCTTCTTTGCAGCCACAGCATCCTTTAAGAATTTGCTGTACTGAGGGACTAACATAAAGGCATCTATGATGGGCATTGTAACTTGAACTTCACTCATTTGCTTCTCAAAGAGTGCTTTGTACTTCTCTAGCAACTGCCTCTTGAACCTTCCAGGAAATGGTAGCTTTGGCTCATAGGGAGGAGGAACAAAAGAGGATTCCTTTGTTGGAGTAGTAGCTTCACCATGTTTCACTGTTTTCTTTTCTTCTCCAACCTTCCCTTTACCCTTAGCTTCCACAATCTTTTCCAAGATCTCTTCATCAACCTTCTCATCTACAATCACTACATCATCATCAATGTTGATGGCAACCCCCCCACTTGGTTTCTCACCATCCTTGGTGAGAGCTCTTGGAGGCAACTCTTTACCACTCCTTAGTGTGATTGCCTTCATAGTTTCCTTGGGGTTTTGCTCTGGTTTTCCAGGTAATGATCCTTGCTGGCGATTTGGTTGAGAGTTCATAGAAGCAAACTGGTTCTCCAAGGCTCTGATCTTGTTGTTCAGCTCATTGTAGCTGCCATCTATCTTGTTGTGAATGTTCTTGAACTCATAACCCATTGTCTTCTCATTCTTTGCCTGAAAATCCAAGAGCTTCTTGAACATGGCATCAACACTTGAATCTGAACCTGAAGCTTGTGAGGAACTGCCTTGAGCTTGAGTAGACTGATTGCCTTGATTGCTGAAACCAGGAGGGGCATTCTGTCTATTCTGATAGCTCCCTTGCTGAGTGTTCTGCTTGGGCTGATATCCTCCTTGTTGGTTGTTGGAATAGGGCCTTTGTTGGTAGTTGTTGTACTGGAAGTTAGGTTCCTTCCTATACCAAGTACCATTGTTGTTGATGAAGCACAACTCCTCTTGACCTTCTAACCCATCAACTTCATTCACCCTAGGAGGAGCCTCTTGACTAGGACCACCTACAAAGTTTAGCTGCTCCTGTTTAGACTGGTTGGAAAGAATCAAGTCCATCTTCTCTTGCAAAGACTTGAGGTCTTTCTTTGTCTGCTGATCATCATTTCTGTTGGCTCTATCATGCTCCTCGCTGTAGACTGAGTCACTCTTGGCCATGTTCTCTACTAACTCCTCTGCTTCCTCCTCAGTTCTTCCCAAGAAGTTACCATTGCTAGCTGTATCAAGCCTGTTCCTGCACTGTGGTAAAGCTCCTCTGTAGAAGGTGCTTAGCAAGCTCTCCTTGCTGAAACCATGATGAGGGCATTGAGACCAGTAGCCCTTGAACCTCTCCCATGCTTCACTGAAGCTCTCAAGATTCTTCTGTTGAAACCCAGAGATGTCATTCCTAATCTTAGCTGTCCTGGAAGTAGAGAAGAACTTGTCCAGGAATACTCTCTTGCACTCATCCCAAGTAGTAATGGAGTCACTTGGGAGAGTTTTCTCCCACTGGTGTGCTCTGTCTCCCAAAGAGAAGGGGAACAGCTTCAGCTTGAATGCATCTTCAGAAACACCATTAGTCTTGGACAAGCCACAGTACTTGTCAAACTTATCCAGATGATCAATAGGGTCTTCAGCAGCTAGACCATGGAACTTGTTGTTCTCTATAGTGTTGAGCAGCCCTGACTTGATCTCAAAGTTGTTTGCAGCAACTGCTGGTGCTCTGATTCCCAACCTATGACCAGTAATGTGAGGTTGGTCATAGGCTCCAATGGCCCGAGCTTGGCGCGGTGGATGTTGTTGCTGGTGCTGTGGTCTAAGGTTTGCAGCTCCTTGAACATTTCCAGCTTGGGCAGCTTCATCTTGAGGCTGATTCTCCATATCAAACCCCAACCTCTGTATATGAGCCTGATGCTCTTCTTCTCTTCTCTTTCTTGCAATCTCTCTCTCAAAAGCTCTGATGTCTTCAACTCTTGGAACTAGGTTTGATGGACCTCTGCTCCTCAAGTTCATACACCTGAAATACAAAGGGAGAGGAAGAAAGAGAATCAGTAACAAAATTAAATAAAAATGACTTAGTCTCAAGCAAATGACTAAATCCCAATGTTAAAATCAAACTAGGATTGGCAACGGCGCCAATTTGATACAAGGCCTTTTCAAGGGTCCTAATATGCAAATCAAAGTAGTACTTTAGATGTCAATCCATTCCTAGATGATTCTAATGCAAAGAGAATGCAAGTCTATACTTAATCTAAGTGCTATCAAGTTGTGAGATGATTTTTAAACTAAAACAATACTAAATATGCAATAAAGGACAAAGCTTTCTTTCTTAATGAGATGGAAGAACTCATGGGTCAAGGGAATTGACTTTGGATGATCAAGTTTCAATCTAAAGGTGGCAGCTTTTCAATCAATCTATTGACCTTATGCCTAGACACACACTAAACAAACTCTTTCTCAAGATGAATGCTCATTTGCAAAGATGACTCAAGCATCTAATCTCTTAGGTTGAATGTTAACTAAGCAATCATTAAGACCTAGTCTATTAGCAATCCTAACACCTTTAACAACAAATCTCTTTGGTAAAGAATCTTAAAAGCATTGGAAAGTTGGTTCAGACATTTCATCAAACACCTTCTGGGTGGGAAATGTCTAGAACTCTATTTTGGAGAGGCCAACTCCAAAATAGCATTAAGATCACTCTACAAGCAAGGAATAAGAAGGATCTATATCTAAACACCCTAGATCTACACTTAATCACCCTTAGTCTCCCTAACCCATGAATCCAAAAGTGGATTACTCACTAATCACCATGATTCCTCTTAAACCCATGAAGGATCCAAGCTTAATCATGTTAAGAAAGCAAAGATGATACTTAAAAACACTCAAGAACACAAAAACAAGATGAGATTTTGATTAAAGGAATAGTCTTTCACCAAAAAGGTATGTGTTTCTTAAGTAATCATAAGATAAACTCAACAATGGAATGAAAAAGTATTTATATGGTGCTTGGAAAACCTAATGGTTTCCATTAAAAAGTCTAAAATGCCCTTTTAAAAACATAATTTTCGTCTATGGGACAGACTGGACCCGGGTGCTGCACCCCGTGCACTCCTACCCGGGTCATTTCTTCTTCTTCCCCTTGTCCTAGCGCCCGGGTAGCCTATCCCGTGCACTCCTACCCGGGTTGGGCTATCCTTGTGTCTCTTCCTCTCTGGCCGCCCGGGTACTGCACCCCGTGCACTTCTACCCGGGTTATCTTGACTTTGCTCTTGTGTGGATCTTCAAAATTTCATTTTTCACCTCTTTTGAGTTTTAATGCCTTCATACACCTCTATTCACTCCATAGGACACTCCAACACCTGATAAAGACACATGAATGCAATATGAACCTAAATATGTCTAAAACCTAAACTATATGCTCATAATGCACAAGAATGAATAGCTAAAAACATGAAAATATGCAAGATATCAAAAACATATCAAACCTAATTCAAATTGTTAACGACGTAAAGTCAAGAGTTGTTTGGTCCTACTTCCAATAATTATGCACTCACTACTCTTAAACCTTTTCGCATAACCAGGCAATGTCTAATACCTATCCATGCATGGTTTTTGTATATTATATTATTTGCCTTTGTATTTTGTATATAAGTCGTGGCCCATCCATTCTCAAATCACACTTTTAAACAACTCTCTTTCACTTTTGTTCTTGTGTTATTCGAAGTGTGAAAGGTTAATTCTTCTCCGTTCTCTCTAGGTGTTTTATGGATTACACCTTTCACAAGTACTAGTTGGTATGGAATTTGCCTTGTTCTTGCATGTGATATGATTGAATTCAATCAATGGTGATGAAAATTTTGACCCAATAGAAAATAAAAATAATCACAGTTGTCAAATTACCTAAATCCATATATATATATATATATATATATATAGTTTGGTGAGATTTGCACATCCCCAAATAACCAAAAAACTAAATAAAAAGAAGAAAGAATATGAATGTCACCGTTTTGCAATCCAAAATCCAATTGGGTTACATAATCTTATATATATATATATATATATATATATATATATATATATATATAAAGTCTAAGGATAAAGAAAAAAAACAAAGAGAATTATTGAATGGTTTGATTGTGGTAAAAGCCATGAATCATGGATCTCTACAGTCAGTTGCTCATTCAATTTCTCTTGGAGCTATTTGCCTACAGCCAGACTCATTTAATGTATTGTTTTATTTTTTTTTTGGTCTAAATGTTAAGATTGTTTTATTTTACTTTTCTCCTTTTGGTTATTTCCTAGTGTATTCATTTATTGTTTTGTAGAAAAAAGAAAGAAATAGAATAGAGATAGGAAGAAAAAAAGAGGTGAAAGAGTGTTGTTTTGGTTAGTGAGTGAATTTTGATTTTTTGGTGTTATACCATGCAATTTCCCTTATTTATCTATCTAGGTAAAAATACTGTGATTATTTTTTTCACATAACAATAACAACTTTTCCACTAGAAGTTTCGATTAATTCATTCACAGATTATTGTTGAAAAAATATTTATAGAAATTGGAAAAGGTGATGGTCGATATGAAAGACAAAGTTAATAGGTTATATCAGAATACATTGATTTTTTTTTTTTGTGTTTATGTCCCTAAAGTGTAAGGCGATTTAAAAAGAAAAGATTTCGTACGTAGTATTGGCATGATTTACGTTATATTACAACTATGAAAAAACAACCAATGGTTTGGTTCAATAAGTCTATGCAATATGGTCAACCAGACAATAGTTAACTCAAATCTCAGTTTCGGAAATGTGATTCAGAAATATCATGTGCTTAAAGTTTTAGATGAATTAGGCTATTTACAAATAGGACTGTACATTTTATCCGTTAAATTTAATTCAATTTGTTATTCGTTTCGATTCGATCCAGAAAATTAGATATTCATAAGTTTTTGAAACAAAAAAAATACTGTAAATCAATATATGTTATAAACAAAACAAATCACAACTAAAAATTTAGAAACGTATATCCGTTCACTTTGACTTTTATAAAAATAGATATATATATATATATACGATCAAATATAGAGTTTCAAATGTTTAATCGTATATAATTATTATTTAACATATAATTTATTAAATTTATTTAAAATTACTTATCAATACTAAATTAAGAAAATGATATAAATTCTTTATACAGAACTATTTTTTTTTTTCTAAAAACATTTTTAAAGAAAAATATTAATTTTAAAATTTTATAACATATATAGTTTCATTAGTTTTACTTTATATTTTTGTTATGTAAAAGATATTTAATGGAGTAGAGAAGGTGGCAGTGGATTATTTTGATGAACTTTTCCAAACCTCATCACCTACGGAATTTGATAGTTTTTTGGAAGAAATTACACCGACCATATCTCAGCAAACGAATCATCGTTTACTCGAGTTAGCCACAGAAGAAGAAGTGCGACAAGCATTATTTATGATGCATCCGGAAAATGCTCCGGGGCCGGATGGCATGACGGCCCTTTTCTTCCAACACTCTTGGCACATTATCATACATGATATTTTGGAGATGGTTAATAATTTTTTGGTTACTAGGAAATTAGATTCACAGCTAAACATCACAAATATATGTTTGATCCCCAAGACAGAGAGACCTACTAGGATGACTGAGCTTCGGCCAATAAGTCTGTGTAATGTAGGATATAAAATTATATCTAAGGTTCTATGTCAAAGGTTGAAGGCTTCTCTCCCCGCTCTCATCTCGGAAACACAGTCGGCCTTCGTAGCAGGGCGATTGATATCGGATAATATTCTTATTGCACAAGAGATGTTTCATGGATTGAGGACAAATAAATCTTGTCAAAACAGATTTATGGCGATAAAAACAGATATGAGTAAGGCATATGACAGAGTGGAATGACCTTTTGTTGAGGCGCTACTTCACAAAATGGGTTTTGATCTTCATTGGATGCAAATGATGATGGAGTGTATATCGTCGGTACAATACAGAGTTTTACTAAATGGGCAACCAAGAGGACAAATTATTCCAAATCGGGGTTTACGTCAGGGTGATCCTTTATCTCCCTATCTATTCATCATGTGTACTGAAGCATTGATAGCTAATATCAAGAAGGCTGAGCGGGAGAAACGGCTAACAGGAATAAAAGTGGCAAGGGCATATCCATCAATATCTCATTTGCTTTTTGCAGATGATAGTATTTTTTTCTGTCAAGCACGAAAAGAGGAGTGTCAGGCTATTATGAGGATTCTCAAGGAATATGAAGAAGTCTCGGGGCAACAAATAAATTTTCAGAAGTCATCGATTCAGTTTGGGCACAAAATTGACGACATCACTCGTCAAGAACTTCGGGACATCTTAGGAGTACAAAATTTGGGAGGGATGGGAACATATCTGGGTATCCCAGAAGGGCTGGGAGGTTCAAAAGTTCAAGTATTCAGATTTATACAAGAAAGGCTAAATAAAAGAGTAAATGGTTGGACTTTTAAATTTTTCACTAAGGGAGGAAAGGAGGTTATCATAAAATCTGTGGTAACAGCTCTTCCTAATCATGTTATGTCCTGCTATCGACTTCCAAAAACAGTAGTAAAGAAACTTACTAGTGCGGTGGCACAGTTCTGGTGGAGTCGTAGCGGCAATACAAGAGGCCTTCATTGGCAATCATGGGATAAGGTTTGCATTCATAAGGATGATGGAGGACTTGGCTTCAAGGATGTTACGGATGTCAATACGGCTATGCTGGGAAAACAGCTTTGAAGACTTATAGAGAAACCAAATTCTCTATTCTCTCGTGTGTTTAAAGGTCGGTATTTCAGGAATGCTTCACCCCTGGAACCGATTAGATCATACTCAACATCCTATGGATGGCGAAGTATGATCTCTGCTAGGTCTCTGGTTAGCAAAGGACTAATCAAAAGGGTGGGATCATGATCATCTATATCTGTATGGAATGATCCCTGGCTCCCAACCAACCGCCCGAGACCAGCAAACAAAAAACAAAATATTCTCTTACCTGACCTTATGGTTAATTCTCTTATCAATGGCTCTTCTAGGACATGGAACCTTTCGGCTTTACAGGAAATAATGGATCCTGAAGACGTGAAGATTGTGGAAAGTATCCCTTTTAGTAGGATACAAACAATAGATAGGGATGGCTGGCATTTTACAAAGAATGGAAAATACACGGTTAAATCAGGGTATCAAGTGGAAAGAGCTTATCCGGATAGAGATAAAGGGCCCATTGAATTCGGGCCAACATTTGTTGGTTTAAAAGCCCACTGTTGGAAGGTGCACTGTCCACCAAAAATGAAGCACTTTCTATGGCAGCTGCTTTCGGGATGTTTGGCAGTTAAGAAAAACCTGTACGCTAGAGGACTTAGGGGAGATGTAAGCTGTGACAGATGTGGTGCACCAGAGGAAACTATAAATCATGTTTTCTTTGAATGTCCACCGGCAGTACAAGTATGGGCACTATCAAGGGTTCCATCACACCCAGAGGGTTTCCTGGGAAAAGCTTTATTCACAAACATGGATCATCTCTTTTGGAGGGTTACACCACAAATGGAAGATCATCATTTTGTGTGGATACTCTGGTATATTTGGAAAGGAAGAAATAACAAAGTTTTTAGTAATTGGGATATGGACCCAAAGGATTCTCTTAGATTGGCAGAGAATGAGTCTCTACTGTGGCGGGAAGCCCAAGAAGCGGCAGCTCAGAAAAAGATACAGGTTCCACATTCAGCTAACACAGTATTACCGACTAGACAGGGTAGATGGTGTTTCACAGATGGATCATGGAAATACGAAGAGATGTTTTCAGGACAGGGTTGGTATAGTACTCTGGAAGGATTTACAGGATTAATGGGGGTTAGAAATACAAGGGCAAGTCAATCCCCTTTACATACGGAAATATAAGCTCTAATTTGGGCAATGGAGTGTATGAGGAATTTACGACAATATCATGTTACATTTGCAACGGATTGTTCTCAATTGGTGAAGATGGTTTCGGAACCAGAAGAATGGCCCGCGTTTGCAACTTATCTGGAGGACATCAGGATTCTCAAGAGAAGTTTTCATAGCTCGGAGATTATCCATATTTCGAGGACGCATAACAAAAAGGCGGACAGTCTAGCACGTGGTGTAAGACAGCAATCGTCGGTTACTGTTCATATGGATACAGAGCATCCAGTTTGGTTTACAGAGTCTATATGAGTCTGTAATATGGTCGACAAAAAAAAAGATATTTTAAATAACTAAACTGATTTTTTTAGATTTACTTATATCCGAAAAATTGGATGAAGTATCCGTAAACATTCATATATTAGTAAATATCTATAAATTTTTGGGATATCCGAATATCCATTTTTTTTGCGAATCAAAATAAATCGAAAAATCAGATATCTGTCAAGTGCGAAATAAATCGTAAATACTGAAAAATATGGTGCTAATCTATTCTTGCCTAGTCCTAGCTACAAATTAACCAAAAGATACCATCGAAAAGTTGAACTATTGATTAAAATTCTTGGATTCTTACTAGAAATTTAAAGAGTTGTTTAAAATGGTTTAGATATAGTCTTAGATGATATATTGACTTTCGGATGAGACATTAAAAGTGGTGTATTGTAGCTAAAAATTTGTATTGATTGTCAAAATTCTGATCAATGATTAAAAATGAGGCATTGTATCCGGTTATAATAGAAATTTTACACTTTTTACATTATAGAAGTTTCATAAACCATAAACAATCTTGGAATTTCTCCATTTGATAATTTTGATCAAAGATCATTACCTGACTTGTGCGTCTTTGTTTTTTTTTCTGAATAATCCGGTGTAAGATGAATTCAAATTATTGACGAATATCCTTAGCAGTCTACTTTATGGATTGGAGTATGTCTTGGTCTCTGAAAGATAGAGAAATCCAAATATTAAAATTTATTCCAATGACCAACATAATTTGAATCCATATATGTATTGAGATCGAAGCTCTCTCAAAACTATTGAGTAGTCTTTTGATTCAACTCGTGCGTCTTTGAAAAGCTGGTGACTGAATATTCATATTTTAATTAACGTCTAATTAAACATTAGCCTTTTTCAACAATACATTGTTTGCATTCTCCTTTGGTATATATATGCTGTATTCCACGTGTTTGTAACAATACAGAGAATGTGCATGAATGAGAAGAAAAGGCAGCTCATAGTAGTTTACGATAAAGGTCAATGACCTCACTTTGTGTGTATAGTAGTTTTTCTTCTTGTGTAAAGCCGTAAAAAGGTCTTATTTGTGGGTAGAATAAAGATGGTGGAGAGACGACTTTGTCAAATTAATTTTTTGTTCTCTTAATTGAATATTCATTTGGATTTGTTATTCGTCATACCACATGAAAACACATTGTTGGTTCTCTCATAGAACAATTGTAATTTCTAATACTACGTGAAATGATATATGAAAAACAGTGTTTGGTGTTTAAAATACGAGTAGTCAATTGTATAACAACTTATAACAGTATTCTGCTTTTGAAAAGAACCTACTACTTTTAAAAATCTGTCCGGAATAATAGCTGGTTTGATCGGCCCTCTGAAAGAGATTACATTCAATAAAAGTTTCATCAAGAGTTGAATTCGGACCAAAGAAAAACAGATTCTGGAATATATATATATACTCGTTATAGGAAGAAAAAAAAACTTATTCTTGACCAGAGAAACTATATATATTATATAGATCTAAGATCTTTGTTAAACAAAAAAATTTGATCTAAGATCCAGATTTCCCCCTAATTAACGAAAGCTGTAAATCAAAATATTGTATCCCTGGTTGGAAATTGTGGACTATCACGTAGGTATATATATATATATATATATATATATATATATATATATATTATGATGGTTGTGATTCGTCATCGATCAATATGTGCAAAGTAAAAATGAAAATAAGAGGAAAACAATATGGAAAGGACCCAGAGCATGGGGTACGTTTTATAATTTGAATGAGAGAAGTATTATTATTATATTATACATATACAAATTTAAATTCCAAGCACAATTATTACTTAAAGGGAAGAGAAAAAGAATACAAACAGAAGAAAAAACGAATGGGAAATGAGAGAAAAGTAGAAAACAAAAGAGAATTAGGGGAATGAAGTCAAAACGGTGGTCCAAAAGATAATACGAAGGACCATTGTAAGTTTCTAATTTATTGAAATCAGAAAGTTAAACACGATACCATAAGAAAAAAGAAAAGGTAAATAAGAATAATATTTATGCCATGGTCAAAGCTTAGAAGTTGGGATATTTTAATTTGGTCTAAACACACCTGCATGTTAAATAAGAGCAAGTAAAGTTTGAGGGTAGACGAAACTTATTATTCATTTGCGCAAATGCCAAATCTATAAAAGCCTAAAAGGTAAATATCCTGAGTTATAAGCTTTTCATTTTTATGAGAAAATATGTTTTCTTTTCAGCTACAAAGGTATGTTTATTTGATTATTCGTGGAAAGAGTTTACTATTACTATCTAAGAATATACTTGTTTTTTGTAAACTTAAGAATATACAATGTTTCTTCACTCAAGTTGTTTATATAGCCATGTAGAAATTTCTGGTACGTCGACATGCAATGATTCTCTTCACTATTAATAAAACTTAAGATAATACTGATTGGGTCAAGAATCTAGACTAATATAACCAAAGGCATAGTGATTTTCGTATGATTACCATTTTCGTAGATTATCCTTGTAGCTAGGTAAGAAACACATGTCACCTCATTCTTTGAATAAACAAGTTTATAAATTAACAACATTGGTCATTTATATCTGTATTCTTTCTATTTTGCTAGTATTGATTGTCTAAAGAAGTGACCAAAATTGACTTTACGAGATTTGCGAGTCGTCAAATCATCACTGTCATGAACAATTCATAAACAAAAGACAATTATCTATTTTATGAGTTTTAACTCTGTTGGATTTGTTCTAAGATGTAACATCTTTAACACAATTTGAACCCAAACCAAAACCCAGACAGTACTAGACATGTATGTCTGATTTAGGCCTGGGCACAGATCGGATATCCGAGTTTTTGAAGGTATTTGTGATTTGCTTCGTATGTTACCGATATCTAATTTTTGTATTTGTTTTGCTTCGGAGAAATACGAATATCCGGAAAATAATTAGATATTTGCGGATATTTGCGAAATTTGCGGATATCTCATATGTTTGATTAATACAAATAATCTTAAAATTTCGATGCATATTTGTTTTGTATAATATATTTTTACGTGATATATAAGATAAAAATTATAAGAATTAGTAAATTTACATATTTTGTAAAAAAATGTAAACTTTGTTAACAATTATAATAACACAAAACTTAAAAAAAATTATAATTATCATAAAATATTTTTTTCTTTTTATGTACTACTTTTATATAAGTAATAATGTAAATAAAATATGCCAAATCATATGTGAGAATAATAATATATAATTTTATACATATAGAACCTTAAATATAATCAAGATATACATGTACTTATATATTGCCGAATTGGATCGGATATTTGCTTCCTAAAATTTTATTATTTGTGATTTGCTTCGTTTTTGACGGATATTGAATTTTAGTATTTGCTTCGATTTGTAAATTTACGGATATCCGAATTTTTTGGATCGGATCGAAATGAATAACAAATCGAATCAAAATTTACGGATATTTTACCCACCCCTAATCTGATTTAAGTATAACATAAACTCCGTGTTATACTTAGATGATTATGTTTCGAAAACCTATGAAAAGTATTAAATTAAATTAATTCCAGTTTTAAACACAGTTACAATGGAATATCCGGCAAACAAATAAATAAATGAAAATTATCTAAAGTGTAAATTATTATTATTGTTATTTGGCTCTATGCAAAGAAATATGTATAGAGAGATAAAAGTATGAGTGCATCCAAAAAAGACAAAGAGAATAGATGGAAAAAGAGTCAGTCATCTTTTAGAAAAAGCCAGAAAACCAAATCAGAAAACAAAAAAACTTACTCTTTTAATCCAACATAGCCACGAATCCTCTCTCTCTTTCTCTCTCAGGGCTCTTCGTTTCTCTTTCTTCAGTTTTGTGTTTTGAAGAAAAAAATAAAATCAAACTGGTTCTTTGGGTTCTCTAGGGTTCTCGAGACTGATATCTTTAGAAAATGGGTAAAGCTGGTGGGAGAAACGATGACGGAAACTATAACGGCGTTGGATTTAACGGTCAAAGAGGCGGTGGAGTTAGGCCATACGTACGGTCTCCAGTGCCTCGGCTCAGATGGACGCCGGATCTCCACCGTTGTTTCGTTAACGCTGTAGATATGCTCGGTGGCCAACATCGTACGTTCTCCTCGAATCTTTTGAAAATATGCATTTTTGTTACTTTGTTTTTATTCATCTATTATATTAAAACAGAAGTCATGACTTCTAATTCATGTGTGATTTTTAATAAAATAGACTATAACTAGAATTAGTCACATGACATTTTCAATCATCATTAAACTTTATATTAAATAGAATATGCTATATTGTTCCATCATTAATATTCTTAATATTATATAAAAACAATAATTTCCCAAAATTTTAGGGATTTCATAAATAAGAATAAAAATTTATGAAATGAAATTCAACTTATATTTAAATCAAAATTTCAAAAAAAAACTGTTTACAAATATTTTAACACAACTTTATTTTCAAAAATAATATGTAAATATTTTAAATAATTTCGTTATTAGTTTTGAAATATTATTAATACCCTAATATATTCAATTGTTGTATACAAAATGAAAAAATATATTATATCTTTTTTTATCAATTATACAATCCAAATAAATTATATTAAAATAAAATTATTATGTCTATCTAAATATTTTAACAATATATATTTTTAAAAAATATATTTATGTAAATATTTCACTAATTTTGTAATTAGTAATGAAATATTATTATGCAATACTTAAAGGGCAGATAAAAATTCAACATAAATAAATACAAAATAATTATCAAATATGTTTTTTTCATGCACATATTAATTTGTTTAAAAACTAAAGACAAATACAATAATATAAATATATAATAATAAGAATCAAATACATGTGATGGTTTTAGACATTTTACAATATGTAAATTATAAATTATTTTATTTGAAATATTTAAAGAAACATTAAAATATATGAATAAAATTAAATCTAAAATAATATAACTAAAACTTTAATTAAATTCTTTATAATATTAATATATGAATTAAAAATTTAAAATTTTTCACTATCTTATTTAATGAAAAATTACATTATCTTTGCAGATGATAATATTTTAATATTCTACCAAATTCTATTGCTATTTATATTTATTTATTCAGTAATGAAATACTAATATAACAAATAAAAAAACATAAATAAACGAATACATGTGAAAATTTGAAAAAATATATTTGATAAAAAAAGTTTACTCTAATATTATTATGTGTGATTTTTTTTAAAAAAAAATGAATCCAATGAACCATCCCTAGAAATCAGTTAACATCATTTATTATTAATAAGAATATAACTTATATATAACATAAATAATGCAATTTGTTTCCTAATAAACCAGAAACACAACCACAATATCTTTTGATATCTTTTTTTTTCAAAAAAAAATCGAAAAATCTGTTTAAATAGATTTTCATTTTCAAAACTTATATGTAAATACTTTCAGTAATTTCATAGTTAGTTTTGAAATATAATTTAACATCAATATATTCAGTTATCATTTATAAAATGAAATAGAAATATTCTATTATATTTTTATCTACTATTTAATCACAATCAATCATATTAAAAGTTTTTATCTGATTTAAATATTTTAACAATATCATAATTTTCACAAATTTCGTAATTAGAATGGAACTATATATTATTATGTATTAATAAGTATATTTTTATTGTTTACAATCCGTCACATTAACAAAAAAAAAACAATCCATCACATATTAATTTGTTTAGTAAATAAAAATAAATACAATAAGATAAATATATAATAAGAGACAAAAAAATATATGTGACAGTTTTAATCAATTGATTATTTAGAACATGTAAACTATAAGTTATTATATTTGGAATAGTTATAAGATATTAAAATTAAAAATAAATACCATTATCAATTTAAACTATATATATATATAATTAAAAATAACACCCGCACGGTTGTGCGGGTCGAGATCTAGTTTGTCTTAAAGTAAGGTTTTTTCACGATATTTCCAAAAAGATTCCCATCATTTCCTTTCATAAATCATCTTTTCACGTTATTTAAACGAAGCCTTCACACTTATGCTTTACTTTGTTTCATTCATAGATAATTACATACCTTCGAGTTTGAGTTTCTTGGATCTTATTTAGAAAGTTTGAAAGTTAATCGTCTGTTTATCGTGTCGTTGTCTGGACGAATCATCTCCCAGTCATGTTTTTGAACCAAGCTTCGCACTTTTGGTTTGGTTTCATTCGTGTATCAAAGTTTGGATTTTTTGTGTTGTCTGATTTTGTTTTAAAAGCATTGCAATTTCTCATTATTATTTTTCATGAATAGTCGTCATAAAGAATCATCATAGTACCTTTAACTTATTTTTTTCTTTCTCTTTTGTATTTTTGTTGGGTTTGATGAAACAGGAGCCACTCCAAAGCTTGTTCTTAAGATGATGGATGTGAAGGGACTCACAATATCACATGTAAAGAGCCATCTCCAGGTAGTCATTTTACCAAACATTAGCTTTTACTCTCATCATAATATCCTGAATATTAAATCACTATTTCTCTGTAACTTTATTACCAACAGATGTATAGAGGTTCCAAACTTACTTTGGGGAAACCAGGTAATGCATATTTCTCCTCTGTGTTTATTAATTTACATAAATACTCTGAAATGATATGATTTTCGAAAGAATGGGACCGTTGATTTTAATTTGAGCTGTTAACATCAAAACTATAATAATAGACGGAATTTAATTGTTTTACTGTTTCTGTTTGTAGTATGTACTATTGGTCTAGTGTCATGATTCATAAGACAATTGTCATAAATACATACTTTTTTTTTTTAAAACAAGAAAATGGGTATTGCTATTTATATAGATCGAGAGAATATTCATTAAGGTCATTTACTTAATTCTTTTTTTTTTGGGACAGAGGAATGCTCTTCATCTTCAATAAGAAGAAGACAAGACACTGAAGAAGATCATCTTCATGACAACTTGTCTTTACACACAAGGAATGATTGTCTTTTGGGTTTTCACTCCTTCCCTCTTTCTTCACATTCTTCTCTTAGGTAAAATTTTATTTATTATATTTTTATATATTTCTGACAAGTTTTTAATTTTGTAACAGAGAAGTTATCATATTATACTCTTTTGTCTGCATTTGAATTGTCCTTTTTATTGTTTTCTTTTTTGATATTTACTTTGGTACAGAGGAGGAAGAGGAAAGGAGCAGACTTCAGAGTCTAGTGGTGATGATGATGCTGACTTCCTTCACATCATGAACATGAAGAAGACGAAAGAAACGACGACGTTTCGATCACATCATTTCCACAAGGTGTATATTTTGTCAATATGAAATTTTATTCTGATTATAAAAATGTACTCTCAAATATTAATAATGAATAATGATCTATTGGAACTTAGATCAAGATCTGCATGATATCATTTGGGGGATTACCGTTTGGTTTAACTCTTACCGGTTTGAATGAATTTGGAGTGACACGAGCCGAATCTTGTCCGGTTTAGTAATTGATCTCCTCGTCTTTTTGGCTCAACAGGAAACAGAGAAGGAGAAGAGCACTTGGCAAGAACACGAAGAAGAAGAAGACTTGTCGTTGTCTCTGTCGTTGAATCATCATCATTGGAGAAGCAATGGATCATCAGTGAGCGAAACGAGTGAAGCCGTCTCCACATGTTCTGCACCATTCATCTTCAAAGATTGCTTGGGTTCTTCACCAAAGATTGATCTTAACCTTAACCTTTCAATTTCTCTCCTCGGCAGCTGAAATCGATAAATAAGATCTTTGTTTCTTAGATTAGTTTGCAGTGTACCATTCAGATTTTTGTTGTGAAACTTCTAGGATTTCTTGTTTTCCGAGATTTAGAGTTAATGAAAATCTTGAAAATAAATGTTAGATTTACGTATTACCAAGCTGAGACCCTCTAAAGACAGATTATAAAATAACAATGAAATACACTAACAATGTAAAAATAGAGACAAAACTTTAATCCTTAAAAAATACAGTATCTTTATTTTTCATTTCTGGATGATAAAAATCAGTTACGACAAAAGGTAGCTAATATATACGGATTCATTACACTGTCAGCTACATCAATATTCAATTTTCTAACTAATGTTGTGACCTTTTCTCTTGGTAAAATAGCAAAACTATGAAAAAACTTTTGAAAGAAAAAATAGCTGCTGACAAAAAGCTATATTAAAACTGATAAAAACCTTGCGATTAATAATTCATTAGATATTATCATTGGTGATTTTCTCTGTTTCACAAGTTTTTTTTATGTTACTGTGTCCTCCTGAATTCTGATTCTCGTATGTTTCGTTTCATACCAGGAAGTTGAATTACCTGAGCTGGAAGTTGTTCCGCATTGGCTACAACGAGAGATAAATACACTGATTCTAACAACTTTGAATTAAACAACGTATTCCCGTTGAAAAAAAAAAGAAAAAAAAAACGTATTCCCGTTGCCGAGAATTGCATAAGCATTTTTTCACCCTTGAAACGGAGGAAGTTGATTTCCTGGCCCGGCCCAATCTAATTTCATGCCTAATGCAGATAAAGATGATTGGTTGTTGCTGTGGTGGCTGTCCACAGCAAAATTATATTTACAGTCCTATATCTACAGCAATCATGCTTTATTCATTTTAATAAGTTCACAGCCATATTTTAAGTATTTACGTCTGTGTGTGTGCTGTGGAAAGCCAAATTTCAAAAGTCAATTTTACGGGCTTTCCGAAATTTTAATTCTATAGCCACAGCACCAAAACTTAAAGCAATAATCCTAAAGCAAAATCTTTAAATCTACAACATTACCAATCAAATCCAATATTTTCTTATCCCCATCCGTAAGTATAAATACAAAACATATGATAAAATTTGACATAAATCAGCTACTCGACTTTATAAAAATACATTCAATAAATATACCAAAAAACAGTTTTACAAAATTGATGCCTCTTAAAAACTCACTAGATTTTAATCTGCGCTTCGAAAACACAAATTTTTCTTTGGATTGGAAAATACTCATTATTATGTTATAAAGTTATTATATCGAAGAAGAACCTTGTTTAAAATTATATACGTTAATAATTAGTTTATATAAAATTTTGTACTTACACTCTTATATAACTCCTTTTAGGCTTTTACATTATACCGAATCCGTGAAACCAAACCAAAATCGACCCAAAAATATGTTTGGGTCAGGGTCTAGGGAAAAGTTCATATTTGATTTTTTCTTCAACATGCGGTCTCTGTTTGATTGCGGATTTTACCTCAGACCCAATCAGGTATTCGAAGTACCTTAAATGTTTATGTATATTAGTTATATTTGGATATTCCAAATATGTTTTCGGTATTTCGAATGAGTTTTTGGTATTATGAGAAAAATTAAGTTTGGGATCCAGATTTCAGATTATGATTTCGGGTATAATTTCTTTTTTTTTTCTTAACTTGGGTATGAGAAAATGTTTTTAGGTATTTAGGTTCCTTAAGGTCAGATTTATAGTAATCTTTTGTTTTTTTTGGAAATTTAAATATTTTGCAGGTATTTATTTGTATTTTCAGATATTTGGATTTTATTATTTTTATGTTTCTTACTACAAGAAAACATGTCTTTAACGACCAGGAATTACGACCAGGAAATATTGGTCGTAAAATTACATCTACGTTACGACCACATTACGACTAAGGTTGATTTAGTCGTAACATAGATGTAAAGTTACTACTAATTTGCTGAGTAGTAAGCTAGTCGTAAAGTTACATCTACTTTACGACTAAAATAAACCTTAGTCGTAAAATAGATGTAAAAGTACGACTAACTTACCTCTAATATCTTACATCTATATAACAACTAATTTACGAGTCACTGTACGACTAACTTACCTCGAATATTTTGCATCTATATTACGACTAAATTAGATGCAAGATTAGTTGTTTGTTAGTTGTTAAGTTGAAATACAACGTACATTCGTTGTAACATTGCTACCTACCAAAATCAAAATTTCTCTATAAATATAACCTTCTCCCTCATTCTTAAGATGCACAAAAAAAAGAAGAGAAAAAAACGAAAAGAGTTGAAAAAAATGTCTGGAAATATTTATGAGATTCAGAGTTGGATGTATGCTCATAAAGATTCAAGAGGAAGAGTAACAGACGAATTTCTCAACGGAGCAGAGATATTCATGAACCAAGCTGGACAGACACCTCTCACACAGGAAACATGTAAAATGTTTTGTCCCTGTCGTAAGTGCAACAATACAAAATTTGCTACTAGTGAAACTGTTTGGAAACATATAGTAAATAGAAGATTTACCCTGCATTACTATATCTGGTTTAACCACGGAGAGGGTGAGAATAAGAATGAAGGTAGTTGTAGTAATCAGGTTGAAAATGTTGGTAACCAAATTGAGCCACATAGGATGCATGATATGGTTATCGATGGATTTCGTGAAAAAACATCAGTAATTGATCAGGAGGTCAAAAATGTAGAGGGGCCTAATTTGGATGCAAAAAGATTTTATGAAATGTTAGCAGCAGCTAATCAGCCAATTTATCATGGTTGTAGAGAAGGTCTTTCTAAATTATCATTAGCAGCTAGGATGATGAATATCAAAACTGATCATAACTTACCTGAAGTTTGTATGGATGCATGGGCTGAGTTGTTTAAAGAGTATTTGCCTGAAGATAACTTGTGTGTTGAATCATATTATGAGATTCAGAAACTTGTTCATAGTCTTGGCTTACCTTCAAAGATGATTGATGTGTGTTTAGACAACTGTATGATATACTGGGGAAACAATGCCGAATTGGTAGAGTGTAAATTTTGCAAGAAACCACGATATAAACCGCAAGGACGTGGGCGGAATCGGGTGTCGTACCAGCGGATGTGGTACTTACCTATTAAGGATAGACTAAAGAGATTGTATCAATCTGAGAAGACGGCGGCATCGATGAGATGTCATGCAGAACATGTTCAGAAGGAAGGAGAGATCAATCATCCCTCTGATGCAAAGGCGTGGAAACACTTGAATTCGGTGTACCCTGATTTTGCTAGCAACCCCGCAATGTTTATCTTGGGCTATGAACAGATGGCTTTAGTCCGTTTGGGATGTCGGGAAGACAATACTCGCTTTGGCCAGTCTTCTTGACGCCATACAACCTTCCACCAGAGATGTGTATGGAAAAGGAATTGCTATTCATGAGTATATTAATACCTGGCCAAAGCATCCAAAGAGGTCCCTCGATATTTTTCTACAACCGTTGATAGAAGAATTGAAGAAATTATGGTCAACAGGCGTGGAGACATATGACTGTTCAACAAAGACAAACTTTACAATGCGAGCAGTTTTATTGTGGACTATCAGTGACTTTTCAGCATACGGGATGTTGTCGGGTTGGACGACGCATGGAAGGCTGTCTTGTTCTTATTGTATGGGAAGCACATACGCATTTCAGCTGAAGAATGGTAGGAAGACGTTCTGGTTTGATTGTCATCGAAGATTTCTTCCCATTAACCATCCGTACCGCAAGAACAAGACATTGTTTCGGGCAAAAAGAGTTGTTCGAGACATGGCTCCACCGTATTTATCTGGAGTAGAAATCGAGAAGGAAATTGATTACTATGGTGGAGTAGAGACAGTTGGGAAAGGGGGTAATTGACATACTCCTGAAAATATGCCTGATGGTTATGGGACGCATCATAATTGGCACAAAAGAGTATATTTTGGCAACTTCCATATTGGAAAGATCTACTTTTACGCCACAATCTTGATGTGATGCATATAGAGAAGAACTTCTTTGACAACATCATCAATACTTTGTTGAACGTCCAGGGGAAGACAAAAGATAACATGAAGTCAAGGTTGGATTTGCCTGCATTATGTTCTAGGATTGAGCTGCATATTAAAAGCGATGGGAAAATTCCAGTTCCCATATTCAGATTGTCAGCAGAAGCAAAAGCGGCATTGTTCAAGTGGGTGGCATCAGATGTGAAGTTTTCCGATGGGTATGTTTCAAATCTATCAAGATGTGTTGATCAACAAGGACAAAAGTTTTCGGGGATGAAGAGTCATGACTGTCTTGTTTTTATGCAACGACTTCTACCATTTGCATTTGCGGAGTTACTTCCCAAAAATGTTCACGAAGCACTTGCAGGTAAAAAAAATTAAAGTTATTATTGATATTTTTGGGAAATAACTGATACTTGTAAATTATTTGTAGGCATCAGAGCTTTTTTAAGAGATCTTAGCGCACACACCTTAATTGAAGATATCATCGCACAACTTGATGCGAATATCCGGATTTTGATGTGCAATCTGGAGAAAATCTTTCCTCCATCATTTTTTGACGTCATGGAACATCTTGTTATCCACCTTCCGTATGAAGCACTACTTCGTGGACCAGTTCATAATGGATGGATGTATCCTTACGAGCGAGCTATGAAATATTTGAAAGGAAAAACAAAAAATCTGGCAAGGGTGGAAGGTTCAATAGTTGCTGGAAGTTTGAATGAGGAAACATCTCACTTTACGTCCTATTACTTTGGATCACAAGTCCGGACAAGGAAAAGGCCTACGACCCGATATGATGACGGTGGTGTGATGCCGACATATGTTGTTGAAGGTGTTCCAGATATATTCTGTCAGATTGGACGTCTTGATGGAAAACTTAAAGAAGTATGGTGGTCGAGTTCAGAAGACGCTCACATTGCCCACACATATATACTCCTAAACTGCGAGGAGCTTGAATTATTTGAAAGGTACGACGAAATATAATTATTTTACTTGTTAACACAGTACTTTAATGATCATTTTGTTTTAAAACAGCGATTTTGTTGCCCAAGTCGAAGAAGCTATACCAGGAATATCAACTAATGATCTCAACAAAAGGAAAGACAAACATTTTGTCAAATGGTTAAAAGCGCAGGTATTATAAAGATGACAGTATATATATATATATATATATATACTTTTCAGGTCGATTATGATGATTAATTTTATCCTCAGTGGTTTCACGAGTTGATACAAGGTCCGCTCGCCAAAATCACCACATCATCTATGTATTTCACACGAGGCTACACTTTTCACACTTACGAATATGAAAGCCGACGAGCAACAATGAATTATGGTGTATGTGTGAAAGGCGAGACAGAATTTTATGGAATCTTAAAAGAGATCATCAAAGTTGAGTTCTCTGGCGTTGCAAAACTGAAATGTGTTCTCTTCAAATGTGACTGGTTTGACCCCACCGTCAAAAGAGGTGTTCGGTATGGCAAGATTGGTGTTGTTGACATAAATTCTACAAGGAGGTACAACAAATTTGAACCCTTCATATTGGCTTCCCAAGCAGACCAAGTTTGTTTTATTCCATATCCGAGGATCAAACAATCTGGAATCGCTTGGTTAGCCGCTATAAAAGTTACACCAAGGTGCCGAGTAGTAACTGATGAAGAACCACCTTTACAAGAAGATGCTGTAACTGGAGTAGAAGTACCCGACCAAGCTATTGATGAGCTCTTACTTGCTGCTGATCCGCATAATCCGATTTATGAAAAAATTCCAGACGATGCAACAGACGAAGGCAACAAAGATGAATTTAAAGAAAATGATGAAGTGGAAGAGGTTTCTGATGACGAGTGATTTGTGTTTTAGAATATTAGTACTTAAAATCTTTGTAATGCATTACAAATAATATATGACACTCATTTTCATTCAATTGTATTTCCTAGTATGGAAGTGTTTAATAAATCTTTCGATGTTTGGGATTTGAGGTTGGGGTTAAGGGTTTTGGGGTCTAGGGATTTCTATTAAGGGTTAGTAGAAGCTAATTAGTCGTAAATGTACGACTAGACCATAATTAAAAGCCAAGATAGTCATTAATTGGTCGTAATTGTACGACTAGACTACAACCAAATACACAATTAGTCCTTAATTAGTCGTAAATGTACAACCAATTTCCTCTGTTAAACTTAATAAGATGTGAAGATTGTTAAAAATATCTTCTATTGAGATCAATTAGACCCTTCAGTTTCCTCTGTAGGAACTGAAATTCAGTTCCTACGGAGTAACGGCATCATCTAATTCATCTTTTTTGGAAGATATAATTATCAATCAAATATATATTTTTTTTACAAAATCAATCAAATATTTTTAGAAATGAGATTTATCAAAATTTGGTAAATCTCATTCCGTTTTTTTTTTTCAAATACAACTTCACTTACTAATTGGTCGTTCAATATTTAGATACTAATTGGTTGTAAATTTACCACTACATTACGACTTGGAGTCCCCAATTGGTCGTAAAGAAGAAAAAAATTTGGTCTTTAACTGGTTGTAAAATGTGTTTGGTCACACATTGGTCGTAAATGTACAACCAATTTACGACCAAAAGTCCTCTTTGGTCGTGCATGTACGACGCGTGTATGACCCCCACCTAATCTCTATATATACCGAGCCATCCGAAGTCATTTGGTTGCCCTCTCCCTTCTCTCTAACAACCAACTCGATTTTCTCTCTAGGTAATTTTTTTTGTTTAGTTTTAGGTGGTTAGTTAGGTGGTTAGTTAGGTGATTTGTTAGGTTTGAAATTAGTTTATGTTTGGATTTAGTTTATGGTTGGAATTAGTTTAGAGTTCTTGTTTTTATATTTTAACTAGTGGTATTCCGGCGCTACGCGCCGGGTTCATACGTTTTATTTTTACATAAATTTATAATTCATTTTAGTTGAATATTATACTATTAGTTTTTTATTAAATTGTTTTTATAAGAATACTGATTTCAAAATTAATATAAAAAGAAGAATATACTAAAAGGACAAAAGATTATGCCTAAAGAAGAAGCCAGATTAGATATTGGTTTCTTGCTTCTATTCAATTCAAGAACTTGCATAAAAAGCTCATGTTTGTAGAGAAAATTAAACCTTGTTGTTGAGAAGTCTAGTTTTAACTATTTCTCTATTTCACCAAAATACAACCCAAACAACGGTGACTTGTGACACCATGACTGAAAACCTCTGTAAAATGTTTCTTTAAACAAAAATAGAAGACATAAATCTTCTTGTTGGATATGCTATATTTATTTTATTTGAATATAAAAATTTGAAGTTCTTGGTGGAATTATGTTAGGTTGGATTTGTAAGTGATGTGTGTAATGTCCGATTTTTAACAATGTTTTGCGCGAAGAAGTGATTCCCGACAGTCAACGGGAAAAAGAATTAGATCTAATAGCCTAACACATTACTACTTAAGGATTTACATAATTATTTTTGAAAAATATTAAATAAATCATACCATCCAAAATGATAAGGGCTTTAGAAATTACTATGTAGTTTTCAAGATATAATGAGTGAGATTTTAGTTAAAGTTTTCCTTCTAGGAACACAAATGAAGACCTAGCCTTATGTTGTAAGGATCCATTAACAAATTATAAGAGATGAATTCATATATAACATGTAAAGACACTTTAATGAGGAGATTAAGAACTCTGTAGTCGCACATGTGGAGAAACAGAGAGAAAATAATATGCGACAATAAATCTGTGTTTCAGTGGAGAAACATGACTTGAGAGAACCCCTGTGAACAGTCTAGTAATAGAGATGATTAGACAGGTGGTTGGTAGTTAAACTCAGTTAACTTCTAGGGAAGATATGTACATGACCGTAAGAATTTGATTAGACGATGGTCGCAGGAACCTACAATTCAGTAAGGGAAGAGTTATGTGTTATCATCACAATATAGATCCGTGCTCGCCTATTGTAACGCTAATACAAATCATTACACAGAAAAACAAAATCATATTAATATTCCCTAGAAGCTAACTAAGTGTAGCTACCAACCTTATATGCTGTTAAGATCTTGGCTGAATGAGCCACCGAGGGGCTATGTTTGCGAGAAGCTGAACTCGTTCTGCTGCTGTACCTTTGGCTCCCACACATTATAGTCTCTTTAGCTCCATGATACTTATCCATGTCCACATAAGCTATGGCATGCTACAGTTCAAGAAATAGAAACAAAAAAACACAACTCAGATCAAGAAACCAACAAAAAAAAAGAAACTTTGACACACCTAGTGACCACTTTGGTTGATGAGGCCAGGTTCTGCAGATGTAGGTAAGATGGCAGTTCTATATGCTTCTTATTGTCATATATTTTGTCTGTACGTGCTCTCAAGGCATCACTTTCCTTTGTCCTCCTCATGGGAATGATTCTTTCGCCACATTTACCATATTGATTCCATAACTGAGGGATATCAAAAAGTTCCTTAAGATGGTAATTAGGCTTCATCCAAAGAATAAACCGCGAATAAAATAGACTAAACATATCACTTAGAACATTAAACAAAATGCCTTAAATAAAATATAATTAAACGTCGTACTATGTACCTGAATCTTGTAATATTTAAGGAAAGGATGATCAAAAGCTGGTTCTTTGAGATAGGAGAAACACATTCAATTATATCACCCCATGGGCTCTGTTAATGACATCCAAAGTTATAAACTTTCGTAAGAGGAACCAGATCTTTCTTTGTAACACAATGTATACTTATTGTTCAATTAGGAAAAAATATAAACAAAACCAAAAAGTAAAAGAAAAATCATCATGTGTAGTGTAGTAGGAAAGGGAAACCAAGAATCATTAGATTATAATACTTACCAAAATCAATCCAGGCAGAAAAAATGCTCCAGAAAAAGAAGATAATAAGTACACACTCGAGGCGATAAAGAGAAAGACGGTGACGGTGACGAAGATAGGAGGTTCTCGGAAGTGAGAAGCTCATCGCTTTGGGAGAACACGACGAAGAAGACATGAGGCTGCGGAAAGAGAGAGAAACCATGGTGAAAGCTAGACTCGCTTTGATTTGGATTAACTCTGTTTGAAGACTTGACTGAATGAGTGAATGGTTTTGGCGTCTTTCTTCTCTGCTTCTCTTATTTCTCTCCGACTTCTACATCTTATTCTGGTGAGGGACTTTGCTAGCAATTAAATTAACGTACGCTCTGAAAAGACGTTTGTACTACGGTTATTGGAGCAACGATGATTGTGTCCACATCAACTTCACATGTCCTTCTCTTTTCCAAAAAAACTCATGTCCTTCCAGCTCTTCCAAAATTTCGAACACAGTTAAACACGATCAGGAAAGCCTTATGTAGTGAGAGATTATGGTCATAGACTCATAGCCGAACTTCTTTTGAGAGGATTGGAGTGATGAGTTAACGGGATAAGATGTACCTTTATATAGTCGGAGATTCAGGAAAAGGAGGTGAAGGTGATGCATTCATTGTTGAATCGCGAAAGGAGTGGAACTGTTGTTAATGATTGCTTTAAAGACGTTTAGATCCGACATTCTGTAACGTCTCCAGATTTTTCCGTCGCCGGTAAGATGAACATAGACGTCAAAACATTCAACTCTCCTAGGCCTATCCTAACTAACTATACACTGCCAACTTTAGAGTGGGCTTATACAGATTTAAACACACTAAAGCCCATCATAAAGAGGACAGGTGGCAATTTTTTCCCCAAAGAGAGAAAAAAGTCTCCTTTATTGTATAAGATATTTAAAATTCGATTTGTTTTTAATATCTAACCATTAATTAATTTTTTTTTTCAGATTGACGATATGACTACGCCTGCCGGTAGAAAGAGACTTAGAAACCGTGCGACATCAGATACTTACGCATCTACTTTTCTCGGTCAGTCGGATCCATCAGCTTCTACCTCTGGCACATCTTCCGCACAAGAAAATGTTCCGGATAGCCAGATCCCGAGCGTTCCATTTGTGCCTCCACAGGCATACGATCCCGCAGCTCCTGAAGCTGCTGAAGCTCCATACTATCCGCTGTATGATGATTCATACTTTCAGTATGAAGAGCAGCCGCCTCAGTATGATCATCCTCCGGCTCCTCAACAACCTCCGCCTCTACAGCAGACTCGGGCTCCACAGCAGCCTCCGGCTCCACAGCAGCCTCAGGCTCCACCAGCTGCCCCGGTTCCACCAGCAGGTCTTCATCCAGATTTGATGGTGCCACCGACTTCAAAATATGCAAAACTAAGATCGGCCTGTCCTACTGGCGGGAAGTTATATAAAACTATTTTGTATCAAATTACATTAATTCATGAAGCATTTTTTTAGAAAATATAGATTGAAAACGATAATATAAACAAATAAAAAATAAATTGAATCCAAAAATTATGGTGTTATTTTTAATAAATTGTTTTGGACTGAAATAAAATGACAGTAACCTTCATTATTCTATCGAAGAATTAATCTAATATTATAGGATTAGTTATGTCCTTCACATGCATATAATTATGCAATGATTATGCCAGAGAAATATGTTAAGGAAAAGCTTGTATTATCTAAGCCAAAACAACCTTTTGTTAGTGTGAGTAGTTCGGTCTAAATATGTTTTAATTAAGATGTGATAGCTTTCTTCTAAATTGAAAACAGTATGCCGTAATTAACTCGTTTTGTTCAAACTGCATCAAGAAAAAAAAAATAGAGTAGTAATAATAGGTAACAACATGCCCCTAGTTCCACTTTTTCTTATAGTGTTCATCTTCTCCATTTTATGCCAGCTACGTTGTTGTACTCTCATGTATTGGTTTCTCATTTCTATCTCTAAAAGGTCAAAACATCATTAACATATGGTTTGCATATTAAAAGTTAAAACATCATTGATATATTGGTCTTCTGACACTTTTCATTATTTATAGGAGTTTGTTATTGCTTAGTTTCTCATTTTCGTTTTCCACTTGTAAAAATTATGATCATTTATATCTATTTTGCACTATCAAATCCCTAGTGCCATATTGTTTTCAATTTCTCTCTACTACTATCACACTGCCTAGAGGCTTCATCGTTTTCTTTCTATCTCTCTGTCGTCATCAGGCATCTGAAGAATTTTTATTTAGCCTTGCTTTGCTTAGGGCTTCCATATTTTTAACAGATCGATACAACTTCTTTACATCCCATATTACGACCAACTAACAACCAATTGTGTAGTCGTTAAACACATTTTTTTGTAGTGTCTGGATACTTCGAGTCTTTTTGAGTCTTAAAAATCTCAAACCAATTCGGAATCGTTATGTACCCAAATTAAAGCTTGCATGTTATCATTATATGCTTTTTGATTGCATGAACCACAGTTCGATAAAAAGAACAATATATATAATTTTGGTATATTAAGATACATCATGAGACATGTTTAGAGATGATGATATATATTTTAGTATATTGGATTCATATATATATGTATTAATCTTTGGTCCACTTAGTGTATGTCCAAAAGATGATTTATACATATGTATTAAAAGGTAACTAGTGGAGTACTAATTAAAAATTGTTAGGATTAAGCATTGAATGTTATATAGTTAGAGATAGTTAGAGAAATGTAAGGTATGACCAAAAATAAATAATTAAATGAAATGGTCCTAACAACTTTTATAAGTAGATTTTTTAGGACTCCTTCCCTTTTAATAGTATTAACTAGATTTTGATATGCGCTTCGAAAGCGCGGGTTTTTTTTGGATTGTAAACAAAGATTATAAATTAGTATTTTAAAATCATTGTACATTACTATGCTATAAAGTCATATTATATCAAAAAATAATTTATTTAAAATTATATAATTTAAGAATTAGTTTATTTATTATTTTTTATGTAAGCTCTTATGTAACTATATCTTTCTCTTTTAGGCATGAACATTTTATCAAATCCGTGATTAATTGAAACCGATCTGGAAATATATGTGCGGTTTGGATTTGGATCCAGGGAAAAGTGCATATTCATTTTTTTTGGATCCGCAAGTCTCCTTTGGAGTCAATATCCTAATCGAGACCTGACAGAATACCCACATACTTTAGTTTTTTTTTGTGTATATTAGATATATTAGATTATTTAAGAGATGTTTTGGTGTTACGAATTTCTTAAGTTTTGGATTCAGGTTTTGATTTTAGTTTCGGGTTTTTAGTAGAATTTCAATTAAAAAATATTGGATATTCGGAAAATGTAGTATTTTTGGTTCCTCTCTTTGTATTTCAGGTAAAATTTGTTTTTTTTTTCTGTATTTCAATATTTTCAGATATTTGTTTGGGTTTCAAGTATTTTTGTGTTTTAGTATTTTTCTGGGTTTTCAGGTACTTTGAGTATTTTTCGGGTTCTAAATACTCAAGCCAATCCAAACTTGTTATGTACCCAAAAATTACATATATTTTATATGTACTTGAATTATGGATCTGAACAGACCCGGGCCCACAAAGAACCAATCCGAACCTAAGCAAAAAAAATCAAATACCTAGTTATGTCCAAATTGACCTGAAATGAACCAATATGTACTCGGCTTAAAGAGTTACATTTGTTGAGCTGGTGAGACTTACGATTTATTTAATTATTTTTGGTAAACTTAATAATATACATTTGTAAGTTTTAATAGTTTTAAACTTATTTTAAATAAAAATATTATTATACACACTTTAAAAATATATTTTAAAGTATATGTATATATTTTAAGAAATGTTTGCCTTATTAAATTTATTTTGTAAATATATGAAAAATATAATGTAAGATGACATGGTATAGTATGACATATGATATATGTTAATTTTTAAATGAGTTTGAATTCAAAATCTGTTAAAGTTGATAAAGTTATTGGATTTAGTAGCATATATACATTATACTACTTTTTGTTTAACATATTTTGTAACAATATATGCTATATCTTGGTTTTAAAGTAGAGGAATATTTAATTCTGATTTGTTTTAAATTTAGATTCTTTTAGAAATAAGGTATATTCTTAGCAAATATACGAAGGGGCATTTTTCATAAGTTAAGACCGAAGTGTAGAAAGGATGGAATGTACTGTTACATGGCTGGTGGATCAAACGATTGATATAATTTATTTATAATGGGTGAAATGAATCATGTATTTATTGTGAGATTAATGAGACATGCTTAGAGAAGAATAGGGTAAACATGCTATTTTTCCACGAGAACTATCATATAACATCAAATGTCCACCGAACTATGACCCCGTGTTATATATTCATGAAATAACTATCGAAAACATATTTCTCCCCAAATTAAAAGTTACAATCTTATTTCTCCTCGAACCGATTGTTTAAAATTTAATTATATATAAACCATAATGTTAATCGGTTTACTACTTACCAAATTATATTAACCATTTAAACCAAATCAAAACTCAGGTTAAACTAAACCAAACCATTTGACTCAAAAAAAAATGCAACTCGACCCATTGTTCTCCTCTTCTTCACTCGAACCCAATCCTTACCTCTCTCCAATCAAATTTGTTTGTTGTTGTGTGGATCAAATTTTCCAAAGATTTGTTCTTTGGTGGTATAACCCGGTGGAGAAGAAACACAGTGGAGGTCTCTCCATGTACCTTCTGTCCTAGAGATCGTGTAAGTGTAATGGTTTGTAAAATATGAATAGAAATCTCATTGATCTCTGAGCAAGAGGCTCTGTATATATACACGTAAGTCCTAACATGATAAGGAAAAATAAAGATAACTTAGAAACACCATTATCTCGAAATATAGAGTTATCCTAATCTTAGTAGGAGTTATCTCATTACTCCCCCTCAAGTTGGAAGTGTGAGATTGCGAACAGCCAACTTGGACAACAATTCTTCAAAGAAAGGGCGAGGAAGTGACTTAGTTAGAATATCAGCTAGCTGATTACGTGACGAGACATGCTCTGTGGCGATAAGCTTTGCCTTGAGTGCATCCCGAACATGATGACAATTCCTCTCAATGTGTTTAGTACGTTCATGAAAAACTGGATTGGAAGCTATGTAGAGAGCAGATTTGCGGTCACAAAATAGACGCATAGGATCAGGATGAGAGAGACCAAATGATAAGAAGAGACCTTTCATCCATTTCAGTTCTTTAACCGTATCAGACATGAGCCTGTATTTGGCCTCGGCAGAAGAGAGCGCCACTGCATCTTGTTTCTTAGTCCTCCAGGAGACATGCGAATCACCTAGGAAGACAATGTAGACAGAAAGAGAACGCCGACTAAGAGGACAACCCGACCAGTCAGCATCACAAAATGCACTAATACGAAGTTGATCATCGGCTTTGAAGAAGATGCCTTGGCCTGGACTTCCTTTCAGGTAGCGTACGACCCGGATTGCAGCATTGTTGGGGTCAAAAACGGTTATCTCGAAATCAACGGCTAAGACTATTTGCCGTACGAAAAATCCTCCGAAGAATGCACACGAACACCCGCAAACTGAAGGAAACAAGCAGACCGCAGCCTGCCCCTAGGCGCCGGGCGCCTAGCGCCCGTGCTGCCTCTAGGCGCCGGGCGCCTAGCGCCCGTGCTGCCTCTAGGCGCCGGGCGCCTAGCGCCCGTGCTGCCTCTAGGCGCCGGGCGCCTAGCGCCCGTGCTGCCTCTAGGCGCCGGGCGCCTAGCGCCCGTGCTGCCTCTAGGCGCCGGGCGCCTAGCGCCCGTGCTGCCTCTAGGCGCCGGGCGCCTAGCGCCCGTGCTGCCTCTAGGCGCCGGGCGCCTAGCGCCCGTGCTGCCTCTAGGCGCCGGGCGCCTAGCGCCCGTGCTGCCTCTAGGCGCCGGGCGCCTAGCGCCCGAAGCTGCCTCTAGGCGCCGGGCGCCTAGCGCCCGTGCTGCCTCTAGGCGCCGGGCGCCTAACGCCCGTGCTGCCTCTAGGCGCCGGGCGCCTAGCGCCCGTGCTGCCTCTAGGCGCCGGGCGCCTAGCGCCCGTGCTGCCTCTAGGCGCCGGGCGCCTAGCGCCCGTGCTGCCTCGGGTCCTCGAGCGACAATCTTCTGTGCACGAGTTCTAGGCCCCGACCGTCAGTAATCTGCGCCTCAAGTCCTTCCCAAGTCCTCGCGGAATGAATCATTGGGATTCCGCATACAAAACTCCCGTTCTTACTCTGAATTAAAAACCGTCGGAAACGCTTCGGAAACTCGTAAGATATCAACGGAAAGGAAGATCTTAAATCATTCATACGAAACGATGATGGTTATCTAAGACACCACACATCTCAACTCTACGAAGGATTGAAGATCTTCCGAAGAAATCGTAGAAAACAGCGGAAGTCCTCGAAACGGCCCGAAAGGGACCAAACGCGATCGGACAACCCATTTACGATTATCTAGGATAGGTACGGCGATTTACGCAACAAGATAAATCCTAAGTTTCCGGGAGGATAAATGTCAAGTTTCCCGAAGATAAACATGAAGGTCGACGAAAATGGAAAAAGCCCGCCTTGCGGCCCAGAAGGAGAATAGACCGTCATAGGAAGGAGTATATAAAGGAGCTTAGGGAGACAAAGGAAGGCAGAGCGAAAATCAGCGAGAGAGAGACCAGATCCGAAATCTAGGGTTTTAGAGAAATTCCTGCTAGCTTAGGGAACTTAGGACTTAGGAGGCTAGACTAGCGGAGCAAGACTTAGAACGTCTTGTCTCCTATATTTCCGTTGTTTCCTCTTCAGCGTATCTCTACTTCCTGTTTTTTCGGAAGAATATTGTATTCATCTTATCATCAGTTTAATAAACGCCTTAGCGCGACTTTTCCGCATTGTTATCTTTTTATCAATTTCGTTTGGTTGTCGCAGAGAATCCGAGCCTTCAGGGAAAATTAGGTTTACTTAGTTTTCCTCCGATAAAACTTAACTAAAATCGACAGTGCGAATTTCGGTTCCCACAGTTTGGCGCTAGAAGGAGGGGAGGTCAGATTCTCTTACTCAAAAACCTACGATTGATAACGACAGCATGGCCACATCGCCTGTCCGCAACATCGTGTCATTCGGGGACGGAGCAACGGCTGGTCAAGCCAAACCTCACGACGAACTCCTCGTCATCAGACTAACGATCCAGGACATCGACGTAGCAAGAATATTGGTCGACACCGGTTGCTCGACAAATATTATATATAGAAACACTCTCGAAAGAATGGGACTCGACCTAAGCGTTCTCACGGACGATCCCAATCCAATAATCGGACTCTCAGGAAACATCACAATGACTCTCGGCTCGGTCGATCTCTCGGTCAGAGCCGGGAGCGTCACAAAGATAGTGGAATTTTTGGTAGTCGACGGCCCTGCAGCGTATAACGCAATCGTCGGGACTCCGTGGTTAAACTCCATGCGAGCAATACCCTCGACTTTCCACCTGTGCCTCAAATTTCCATCCCTCCTCGGAGTCGAAACAATACAAGGCGATCGTAAGACGCCGCAAGTCTGCTTGGCCGCTGGGTTAAAACGAAAAAACTCCGAGCCCGAAACTAACTCGAAAAAGCAAGCGACCCACGAACCAGCGTCGCAAGACCCTCCAGAAATCATCTGGCAGTCGCGAAAAGCTGAAGCCCTAGAAGGGAAACGTGAGCCCACTTGCGAACCAGTGATTTCGGTCTGTCTCGACGAGACTAACCCAGAACGATGCGTGGAAATTGGGGCCAATCTCCGCGATCCTTTAAAAGCAGAACTCATCGCATGTCTCAAGAAGAACCTAAATACGTTCGCCTGGGCTGCGGAAGATATGCCGGGAATCGACATCAACATAACGTGTCACGAACTCAACATTGATCCAACTCATAAACCCGTGAAACAAAAGAGGCGAAAGCTAGGTCCTGAACGGGCGACCGCGGTTAATGAGGAAGTCGAAAGACTCCTCAAAGTTGGATCGATAACAGAAGTAAGATATCCCGACTGGCTCGCCAATCCCGTCGTGGTTAAGAAGAAGAACGGGAAATGGCGAGTGTGCGTCGATTTCACTGACCTCAACAAAGCGTGTCCGAAGGATTGTTTTCCGCTCCCGCACATTGACCGTCTAGTCGAAGCAACCGCGGGAAACAAACTTCTATCGTTCATGGATGCGTTCTCCGGGTACAATCAGATCATGATGAATCCCGACGATCGCGAGAAGACAGCATTCATTACCGACAGAGGAACCTATTGCTACAAAGTAATGCCTTTCGGCCTTAAGAACGCCGGTGCCACATATCAACGGCTCGTCAATCGAATGTTTGCTGAGCAACTCGGAAAAACCATGGAAGTGTATATCGACGATATGTTGGTAAAATCTCTCGACGAACGCGACCACGTACTCCATCTAGAGGAATGCTTCGAGAGATTAAACCAACACAACATGAAACTAAATCCAGCTAAATGCAGATTCGCCGTAGCATCGGGCGAATTTCTCGGGTACCTCGTAACATTCCGCGGAATAGAAGCTAATCCAAAACAAATCAACGCACTGATGGAAATGGCCTCCCCGAGAACCAAGCGGGAAGTTCAAAGGCTGACCGGACGAGTCGCGGCCTTAAACCGGTTCATCTTGCGATCCACGGATAAGTGCCTCCCTTTCTACGAAACTTTGAAGGGGAACAAAAAGTTAGAGTGGTCAGAGGATTGCGAGAAAGCTTTCCAACAGCTGAAACAATATCTGGCCACCCCTCCTATCCTCGCGAAACCCGTAGTCGGAGAACCCTTGTTCCTCTACATCGCAGTGTCCGCGTCAGTAGTCAGTGGCGTTCTGATTCAAGAAGAATTCGGAGAACAGAAGCCGGTCTTTTACATTAGTAAAACGTTGCTGGATGCCGAAACTCGGTATCCGCTAATGGAAAAGTTGGCACTCGCCGTTATAACCTCGGCGAGAAAACTCAGACCGTATTTCCAATCTCATACCATCGTGGTACTTACCACTTTCCCGCTACGGACGATTCTACACAGTGCAAGCCAGTCTGGTAGACTCGCGAAGTGGGCAATCGAACTAAGCGAGTACGATATCGAATATCGTCCAAAAACCTGCACAAAATCGCAGGTACTCGCGGATTTCCTGGTAGAATTACCCACAGCGGATTTAACTAACAAGGAGCCTGGTTCAACGTGGGATCTCTATGTCGACGGATCCTCATCCAAGCAAGGATCCGGAATCGGGATCCGACTCACTTCACCAACAGGGGAAATCCTCGAGCAGTCATTCCGCTTGGATTTTCATGCATCAAACAACGAAGCAGAGTACGAGGCACTAATTGCTGGCCTACGACTGGCCCACGGGCTGAAGATTCAAAATATTCACGCTTACTGCGACTCTCAGTTAGTCGCAAACCAATTCAGCGGAGAATACGAAGCAAGGGATGAAAGAATGAACGCATATCTGAAGGTCGTCCAAGACCTGGCCCATGATTTTCAGCAATTTGCGCTAACCAGGATTCCCCGCTCGGAAAACGTCCAGGCCGATGCTTTAGCAGCTCTAGCCTCAAGCTCAGATCCGGGACTTAAAAGAATAATCCCCGTCGAATTCATCGAGCACCCGAGCATCGGACCACCGGTAATCGCCAACCTGATTAGAGCGCAGATCGAAGGCGCTGAAGAAAACAAAGACCAGCTGGAAGACGACGCAGACCAAACAGACTACGGCTGCGACACTCCCTGGCTGGAACCTATCAGAGCCTACATCGTAGATGGCACCCTACCCGCGGAAAAATGGGCAGCCCGGAAAATCAAAGTCCAGGCAGCACGATACGTAACCGTGGAAGGCGAAATCTACAAGTGGCGATTCTCCGGACCTCTCATGACTTGCGCAGAAGGAGAGAAGGCGAGAAAAACCATGGAAGAGATTCATTCCGGATCGTGCGGAAACCACTCCGGCGGAAGATCTCTCGCAACGAAAATAAAACGCCACGGTTTCTATTGGCCCACTATGGTAAAGGATTGCGAGAAGTTCGCTCGGAAGTGCGAGAAGTGTCAGCGGCACGCTCCGACAATTCATCAGCCCGCAGAAATCCTCTCCTCTATCTCATCTCCGTACCCATTCATGCGATGGTCAATGAACATCGTCGGACCTTTACACAAATCAAAACAAAAACGTTTCCTACTGGTCCTCCCAGACTTCTTTTCGAAATGGGTGGAAGCAGAGTCCTACGCAAGTATCAAGGACGTACAAGTCGAGAATTTCGTCTGGAAAAACATCATAACCAGACACGGCGTCCCATACGAAATCGTAACGGACAACGGGTCTCAGTTTATTTCCACACGATTCGAGGCGTTCTGCGAGAAATGGAAAATACGACTTAACAAGTCAACTCCCAGATACCCGCAGTGCAACGGACATGCTGAAACCATAAACAAAACCGTCCTGGACGGACTGAAAAAGCGCTTAGAAGCCAAGAAAGGACGATGGGCGGAAGAACTCGAAGGAGTCCTTTGGTCTCATCGAACCACTCCAAGACGAGCAACGGGGGAAACTCCCTTCGCTCTCGTTTACGGAGCAGAATGCATGATTCCGGCGGAAGTCGAATTCCCCGGCGTACGGGGGAGGTTTCTTCCCGAACGGGAAGACCTGAACAACGCCATGCTGCTGGATAATCTTGATCTCGTCAACGAGCGTCGCGACCAAGCCCTCATCCGGATTCAAAATTATCAGCAAGCCGCCGCAAAGTACTACAACGCGAACGTACGCCATCGCAGATTCAAAGAAGGTGATCTGGTTTTACGGAAAGTCTTCCAAAACACTGCCGAACGAAACGCAGGAAAACTGGGAGCGAACTGGGAAGGACCATACAAAATCATAAAAGTCGTCCGACCAGGTTCGTATCAAATCGCAAACATGCAAGACGTAAAAATCCCGAGAACTTGGAATGCGATGCATCTCAGGAAATACTACCACTAGAACGTAAAACGTGGATAACAGAACTACGAGATGGCTTGATCCTCGAAAGAGGTACGTAGGCAACCCGTCAACCGGCGGATTCAGCTATCCCCCCGATTTAAAAGGGGGGGGGAGTGGGGTGCGTGCACTCGTACACTCCCACAATTTTCGGAAAAAACCTAACTTTCGAAAACTTTCCACAATCAAATCGCTTAACAGCCTCAACAACGGATCCAGTATCCACTAAATACATCATAAATTACTACCCGGAAGCGCTCCGCGATTCCTAAAAGCCCGTAATTCTTTATGGCATAAGAAAAACAAACTTCAAAGCACTGCGAGACGTCGCTTCGTGCCTGAACATTCGTTTTTCGATTAAAACCTTCATACGCCTTTTAAACGGCATCATATCGTTGTTGCTGATCACAACAAACGAACTCTAACGTCCTAAACAGACAAGCTACCTAAGGGTAGGCTCTTTTACATCCGACAAGGATCCCATAGCGCGCTATACAAAAACTCCAAATTTGGTTCAGCACTTCGTAAAGGAAGTAGCTCGATTCGTGCCCAGACAAATCATATAAGCCGATACCACTTCGCGGATTTTAAAACGGTACGAATCAGGTTAAAATCACAAACAGGCAAAACGAAAGCCGATTTGTCATCGCACAGCCTTAGTCTGAGAGTAAACCTAGGTCTTGCCCTAAACCCAGCCTTGCTGGTATCTTAACATCTCATAGGCAAAGCGTCAACGACGCGAGATCCCAAAACTTGTCTCTTCACTCGAGTCTGTACGTTTCCACAAATTTTCGCGTAAATCGTAAACCGCAGGAAAATCTCGCTTTGTACAAACGACGGATTCGGTGATCATCAGGGAGGCAGGAATGAGACGACAACTCACACCCTGTCCCTCTAACTTCGATAGATAGAAGTTCTGAAAACGCAACATTAATATTTTGTAAAGATTGAGCCGCAGAGTTCAACAGATGCCCTGAAAAAGGCCGGGATTCGAAGCCGCCAACGGCCAGTCCCACAAATGTACATCATGGCCTCTTAACGGCCGAAACACAATCAAAATAAAAATCTCCGAAAGGATTGATAAACCTAGACGCTCCCCGGAGCATCACCTTCATCCTCAAAACTCACCCAAAGTAGGAACGGTCTCACCGTCGCCTCCATTGGTCGCACCACCGCTGCATATGCGCCGGCTTCACGATCCTTGACTGCGTAGTCCTGGTCCTCCGAACCCTCCGAATCCGGGACAAGGGTGCACACGGGTTTCAGACCAGCGAGAATCGAGTCGAAGTCCTCTCCGTCAAATTTGCGAGTCCCCGTCTCCTCAAGACTCTGAATCTTCTCTTGAAGACGACGGACTTTCGAGGACATATGTTCTTCTCTTTCTTCACATTAAGCAACGAACTCACGGTCTTTCCGACGTCACGTTCAAGATCGCCAATCAAAGGTGATGAGGATGTCCGCAATGAAATATTCTTAGCCACAAATTTCGACTTTCAACTCATAATCTTCCGCCCGCAAGATCGTCTCCGCGTCTTACAGGCTGGAGGGCTAACTGTTGGGGTCAAAAACGGTTCTCTCGAAATCAACGGCTAAAACTATTTATCATGCGCGGACTTTCCATAAAACAAGCGTCGAGAGCAAGACAAGTCGTATAGCTTAAAGAACCTATGTTAAAGTCGATCGTTCTTGATTTACACGATAAACTTTACGAGAAAACCAAATAAGATTTAGTCGTAAAACTTCGATGATACAATCAAGAAGAACCGAGAGACGTTAGGTCCGTAGCTAAGATGACACGACCATACGAAAGTATACGGAAGAAACGGGAAGTAATCTAAGTTTGGACAGGCCGAACGACAAAGAATCCGCCTTGAAACTTCAAAGAGCCCGTTCTCTCAAACCGTGAGGACCCAGAAAACGAGTAAGATATCAAATCGAAGCCCTCGCCGAGACGCACGTGATGCCTCTAGGCGCCGGGCGCCTAGCACCCGTGCTGCCTCTAGGCGCCGGGCGCCTAGCGCCCGTGCTGCCTCTAGGCGCCGGGCGCCTAGCGCCCGTGCTGCCTCTAGGCGCCGGGCGCCAGCGCCCGTGCTGCCTCTAGGCGCCGGGCGCCTAGCGCCCGTGCTGCCTCTAGGCGCCGGGCGGCTAGCGCCCGAGCTGCCTCTAGGCGCTGGGCGGCTAGCGCCCGTGCTGCCTCTAGGCGCCGGGCGGCTAGCGCCCGAGCTGCCTCTAGGCGCCGGGCGGCTAGCGCCCGTGCTGCCTCTAGGCGCCGGGCGCCTAGCGCCCGTGCTGCCTCTAGGCGCCGGGCGCCTAGCGCCCGTGCTGCCTCTAGCGCCCGTGCTGGTCCTAGCCGCCCGTGATGGTCCTAGCCGTCGGGAAACTTCAAAGAGCCCGTTCTCTCAAACCGTGAGGAACCAGAAAACGAGCAAGATATCAAATCGAAGCCCTCGCCGAGACGCACGTGATGCCTCTAGGCGCCGGGCGCCTAGCGCCCTTGCTGCCTCTAGGCGCCGGGCGCCTAGCGCCCGTGCTGCCTCTAGGCGCCGGGCGCCTAGCGCCCGTGCTGGCTCGGGTCTTCGAGCGACAATCTTCCGTGCACAAGTCCCAGGCCCCGGCCGTCAGAAGTCTGCACTTTGAGTCTTTCCCGAGTCCTCGCGGAACGAATCATTGTGATTCCGCGTACAAAACTCCCGTTCTTACTCCAAAGTAAGATCGTCGGAAACACTTCGGAAAATCGTAAGATATCAACGAGAAGGAAGATATTAAATTCTTCGTACGAAACAGTGATGGTTATCTTGAGACACCACTCATCTCAACTCTACGAAGGAATGAAGATCTTCCGAAGAAATCGTAAAGAACAGCGGAAGTCCTAGAAACGGCCCGAAAGGGACCAAATGCGATCAGACAATCCATTTACGATTATCTAGGATAAATACAACGATTTACGTTTATCTTTACGCAACAAGATAAATGCTAAATTTCCGGAAGGATAAATGTCAAGTTTCCCGATAAACATGAAGGTTGACGAAAATGGAAAGAAGCCCGCCTTGCGGCCCAGAAGGAGAATAGACCGTCATAAGAAGGAGTATATAAAGGAGCTTTGGGAGAAGAAGAAAGGCAGAGCAAAATTCCTAGAGAGAAAGCAAATCCGAGATTGGAGACCTAGAGAGCTCCTGTTAGCTTAAGAACTTAGAATTGAGGCGGTAGACTAGCAAGGCAGGACCTAGAACGTCCGGCCGCCTCTCGTTCTATTTTCATCTTGTCCGCAGACCCTTATTTCTCGCGGAAGGATCTGACAATCCTTTTACTTAGAGTTCCGCACATAGAAACCCTAGGCATTAGTCTCGACATGCCCGTTTCTATGACAAACGCTCATACTAGACGAACTCCGCCAGGCAGTTCGATCTCTTGTTCAAATCTTTCTAACTGAACTACGTCCGACTTGATCCTCGAAAGGGGTACGTAGGCAGCCTTCCTTAAGGTCCAGTCCCAACTCTCTACAAAATCCTTTTTGTACGATTTTCGTCTTTTGTTATCTTTACATATCTTCCGCACTTGTTCGGTCACTTGTCGTTGGCTGTCGCAGAGAATCCGGGCCTTCAGGGAAAGTCGGGTTAACTTGCCTTTCCTCTGTTTTTACTTATCAAAATCGACAGTGCGAATTTCGGTTCCCACAACATGGCAGATGTACTATCCCGTGCCTGGGCCCAAGTAAGGTGGGAAGAAGATGTCGTGAGCAGGGCCAAGGTTTCCTCCAAGTACGATCAGAAGTCCTCCAAACCATCGAAAGACGAGCGTGAAGAAACCATCTGATCCCGACCTTCCCGGGAATCCACCAATCAGAGCAGGGGCAGATACCAACATCGCCCCTTACCTCGGTCCGAAGAAATGATGGTTTCGACTTGGCCCAGCATTTCCCATCTAGCGATATCCAAACCGGAGCTCATTGGAATCCTGAGGCAGATGGGCCCACAAGTCAAGTGGCCACCTAAAATGAGGTCCCCTGACGCTACCCGGAACCCCAAAAGATGGTGTGGGTTCCACAACGATCACGGCCATACCACGGAGGATTGTGTAGCCTTAAGACTGGAAGTAGCCGAGCTTCTCAAGAAGGGTTACCTAAGGGAATTCCTCTCGGATAAGGCCAAGGACCTCCTTAACAGAGAGGGCCCCGCTCTCCCCAATGAAGCGGTCCCTGCGCTACCTCCACCACAAGAACGATTGATCCACGTCATCTCCGGAGGATCAGAAATAAGCGGGATCAGCAGCGCCGCAGCCAAACAAAGTACTCGCAATGCTAGGAACGGCCAAGAGACCGAGACTCCCAAGCACCCACTCTTGGGAACGGTTGAAATCAGCTTTACTGCGAGGGAGCAGGAACAAGTCCTTGCTCCCCATCATGACGCCCTCGTTATCTCGCTTGTTATAGCCAACTGCCTGGTTAAACGAATATTGGTGGACAATGGCAGCTCCAGCAACATTATCTTCCGTTCGGCCTATATGGATTTAGGGCTAGACCCTAAAACATTAACCAGGAATGCGGTCCCGCTCGTGGGATTTAGCGGAGAGGTGAAGCAAACCGAGGGAGAAGTTCTTCTCCCAGTCTACACCGAGGGAATAAACCAAACCACCAAGTTCTTGGTCGTCGACTGTCCGTCGTCTTACAACGTAATACTAGGGAGGCCCTGGATCCACGACATGGGAGCTGTACCATCAACCCTCCACCAATTGGTAAAATTTCCTACCCCCTAGGGCGTGAAGGTCATTAGAGGGGATCAAGAAAATTCTAGGTCCTACTATCAAACTACCCTGAAGGGAAGGACCAAAGCTTTATAGCAATTACAGAAGCAGCCTCTCGTTCCTCATGCCGAAGAACCCGAGGTTGAAGACATGGACGAAGTCCCCCTGATAGAAGGAAACCCGGAGCGGAAACTCAAGATAGGCTCCAAGCTGCCTAAGGATCTGAGACGGAGGCTGATCGATTTCCTAAGATCTAACTCCGATTGCTTTGCATGGTCCCACGAAGACATGCCCGGAATCGACCCCAGCGTCATCGTGCATCAGCTCCAAGTGAATCCCGAGCATCCCCCTATTAGACAAAAGAGAAGGAAGTTCGCTCCCGAAAGGGATGAAATCATTAACGAAGAGGTCAATAACCTGCTCGACGCAGGGTTCATAAGAGAAGTGCAATATCCCGACTGGCTCGCCAATGTGGTGGTTGTGAAAAAGAAAAACGGAAAATGGAGGGTCTGCATCGATTTCACGGACCTCAACAAGTCCTGCCCAAACGATCCATTCCCCTTGCCTCATATAGACAAGCTAGTGGATGCCACCGCTGGGCACCAACTAATGAGCTTCATGGACGCCTTCTCGGGATACAACCAAATCCTGATGCATCCCGACGACAAAGAAAAGACGTCCTTTATGACTTCTAGGGGCATCTACTGCTACAAGGTCATGTCGTTTGGTCTGAAGAATGCTGGATCCACCTATCAGAGGTTGGTCAACACGATGTTTGCCGATCAGATAGGCCAGACCATGGAAGTCTACATCGACGACATGCTGGTAAAATCTCTTAACTCGGAGGATCATATCTCACATCTCCAGCAAGCGTTCACCACCCTGAGGAAATACAATATGGAGCTCAACCCCTCTAAATGTTCCTTTGGAGTAAGCTCCGGGAAATTCCTGGGATACATAGTCACCCACAGGGGCATAAAAGCAAATCCGGAGCAGATAAGGGCCATCCAAGCGATTCCTCCCCCACGAAACGTCAAAGAGATTCAAAAACTGACGGGAAGAATGGCAGCCCTCAGCAGATTCATCTCCAGGCTTTCCGACAAGTCCAATGCCTTTTTCGAAACACTAAAGAACCCTAAGGACTTTCAATGGACAGAGAAGTGCGAAACCGCACTGTCCGACCTCAAGGCCTATCTCACTACTCCACCACTCCTGTCTAAACCTCTAGAAGGGGAAACCCTACTGCTTTACCTCGCCGTGTCCGAACACGCAGTTAGCGCAGTCCTCGTAAGGGAGGAGGAAAGAAGGCAGCATCCCATATACTACGTCAGCAAATCCATGCTAGACGCAGAAACTCGCTACAGCCAGCTAGAGAAACTAGCCCTCGCCCTAATGGTCGCGGCCTGGAAATTGCGTCCCTACTTCCAGTCCCACCAAGTCGTGGTAGTCACCTCCTTCCCTATCAAAGCAGTCCTTCATAAATCCGAGGTATCATGACGATTGGCGAAATGGGCCGTAGAATTGGGAGAATACGACGTGATCTTCAGCCCAGCCGCCGCTATCAAGTCCCAAGTCCTAGCTGATTTCGTGGCTGAATTCTCTCCCTCTACGCTTCCAGACCCAGATCTAGAAACTACGCTCCAGGGAAAAGAAGCGGAAGAAGGTCAATGGACCCTACACGTGGATGGCTCCAGCAATGTAAGAGGCGCAGGGGTAGGACTGGTTCTGACCTCCCCCACGGGAGAATCGGCCTCAAGGGCTGTACGTTGCAACTTCAAAGCAACGAACAACGAGGCAGAATACGAAGCTTTAATAGCAGGCCTAGAACTGGCCAAGGAAATGGGAGTAAAAGACATCCAGATTTTCAGTGATTCGCAGCTCATCATCAGTCAAGCTCAAGGGGATTATCAAGCCAAGGACCCTAGCATGATCAGGTATCTATCTGTGGCCAAACGTCTCCTAGACCAATTCGCAAGCTATAAGCTTACCCAAATACCTAGGTAACAGAACTCCCAAGCCGATGCTCTAGCAAACCTGGGTTCCGCGTTAGAAACCAAGGAACATATGAGTATTCCGTTGTTGGTCCTGCAATGGCCAGCAACCCAGAAAGAGGTTGAACCGGAAGAAGTGACGGTAGTAGACGAAGGAGAAACCTGGATGACCCCTATCACCGACTATCTAAGAAACGACGTCCTACCCGAAAACCGAGAGGAGAGCCGGAAGATCAAGAGACAAGCGGCCAGATACTGCATTTCGGAGGGAAAACTATATAGAAGATCCTTCTCAGGACCCTACCTACGATGTCTATCCCCTAGAGAAGCCACACAAATATTAGAGGAACTCCACGATGGGGAATGCGGTTCACACTCCAGCGGACGGTGCCTGGTTCTCAGGGCGAGAAGGGCTGGTTATTACTGGCCTACCATGGCGAACGACTCCCTCAAACAGGCCAAAACCTGTAGCCAATGCCAGAAGCACGCCCCAATCTCTAACTTACCACCAGAGAACCTGAAGTCCTTAAGTTCCCCATGGCCCTTCCGTAAATGGGGCATGGACATCGTGGAGAAATTCCCAATGGCGCCGGGGCAGAAGGTCTTCCTCCTAGCAATGACCGATTACTTCACGAAGTGGGTAGAAGCCAAAGCCTTGGCGAAAATCACGGACCTCCAGATCAGGAAATTCATCTGGACGAACATAATAACCCGCTTCGGAGCACCTCAGGAAATTGTCACAGACAATGGACCCCAATTTACCAGCAGCGACTTCCAGGACTTCTGCAAAGATTGGGATATCAAACTCTCATATTCAGCACCAAGGCACCCGCAATCGAACGGACAAGCAGAGTCAACTAACAAAACGGTGGTGAACATGCTCAAGAAGCGCTTGGAAAAGGCTCACGGGCGATGGGCAGAAGAGTTACATGGAGTCCTTTGGGCCTACCTGACGACTCCAAAGACAGCTACCCAAGAAACCCCTTTCTCACTCGTCTACGGCACCGAGTCAGCAATACCAACCGAGGTACATGTCAAGACCACGATCTCCAACATCCTAACCCCCAAGGAAAATGACGAGCTGATGTACCTAAGCCTAGACCTCCTAGACGAAAAAAGGGAAGCAGCCCGCCTGAGGAACGCGTCGTACCAAATAAAGGTAGCCAAGAGTTACAACAAGAAGGTGAGATCCAGAACCTTCCAAGAAGGGGACTGGGTCCTAAGGCGAGTCTGTAACCACACAAAAGACAAATCAGCCGGAAAACTTGCCCCCGGATGGGAGGGGGCCTATCAGGTAATAGGGGTGCAAGGGGCAGGAGCCTATAAGCTGCAAGACAGCACAGGCAAGGTACAACCCAACTGCTGGAACGCCTTGCACCTCAAATTCTATCATTTCTAAAGGCAAAATCTTCGGGTCGAGCTCTATATATACTATTATATATTTAAGTATTTTGGTTTTCCTACTCCTATGTATAACGAGAACGTCCTCGGACTAGGCTTATAAAATACATTTAGTTTCGACTAAAGGGAGTTAAGGAAACACCAATATACTTAAAGGGGCATATTAGCTGGATCAGGGAATTTCGGGACCTCAGATCTTAGCTAGCCCCCTAGCTGGTGAGGCTACTCACCATAGGTACAGACATATATGAAAGGGGTCTGATCAGCCCTGAGCCGATATCTGTGCGATAGGGCCCCGCGTAAAGGCCTATAGCCAAGAGTTATGCGGGGACCACGTACTAGTGCCATTCAAACCCTCGTGAAATACGCTATAAGCTAAACGCACGCTGGGGGCATGACGTACACAGCCAAGTACTGTAATCAGATTCTGGCGGCTGATATGCAGGGAGCCAAGTGCAAATAACCGGTTAAGCACAAACAATTTAATACCTATCCAGACGTAGAAGGTAGTGTGTCTGGGTTGACAGAACCTTGCGGGGGAACCCACCCCAGACCACAATAAGTCTGAGAGTGACCTTTCTGCAGAAAGGTAGAGTGCAGCATTGAGAATTTCGAGAATGGCCTATGCCCACGGGTAGCACAGTGCGATTTCTCAATTTAGATCGAGAGTGGCTCGCCTCCGGACAACAGAGAGCGATCAAAAAGACTCCCCAAAAGCATAAAAGTCCAGAGACATAGAACCCCAGGGTTCCAAAGATCTAGGGATCCAAAGAACCTCAAGGTTCTCAAGACCCAAGGGTCCAAAGAACCTCAAGGTTCCAAAGGCCTAAGGGTCCAAAGAACCTCAAGGTTCCAAAGGCCTAAGGGTCCATAGACCCAAGGGTCCGTAGACCTAAGGGTCCAAAGAACCTCAAGGTTCTCAAGACCCAAGGGTCCAAAGAACCTCAAGGTTCCAAAGGCCTAAAGGTCCATAGACCCAAAGGTCCGTAGACCTAAGGGTCCAAAGAACTTCAAGGTTCTCAAGACCCAAGAGTCCAAAGAACCTCAAGGTTCCAAAGGCCTAAGGGTCCATAGACCCAAGGGTCCGTGGACCTAAGGGTCCAAAGAACCTCAAGGTTCTCAAGACCCAAGGGTCCAAAGAACTTCAAAGTTCCCAAGACCTTCGGGTCCATAGACTCAAGGGTCCGTAGATCTAAGGGTCTAAAGAACCTCACGGTTCCCAAAACCTAAAGGTCCAAAGAACCTCAAGGTTCCCAAGACCCAAGGATCCAAAGAACCTCAAGGTTCCCAAAACCTAAGGGTTCGAAAAACCTCAAGGTTCCTAAGACCTAAGGGTCCAGAGAACCCAAAAGCTCCTACTCCTTCAAGATTTAGTGGGTAAGGCCTCAGGGCCCAGGTAAGAAACTCAAAGGGCCTAGACCTTGAAAACTTCCGAGTTCGAAGCAACAAGAACCTAAGAGTCCAAATCAGATCGGAACCCATCAGTTCCCGACAACGATTCTCCGCAAGGATTGATCTCCCCCGGGAGTCATCTAATCAAGCAACTAGAGGTCAAAACCATAAAGCAGTGCAAGGATCAAAGAAAGGACAGAGTAAAAGCAAAAACCAGTAGATATTATTAAGAATCCTTATTCGGAGGGGAGAAAGCTACAAAAAATCCAAAAACGACAACATAAAGCAAGAAAAAGCATTGAAGAAATATTCAAAGATTCGGCTCCCGGCGAGAAAAAGGGAAAACACCATGACTACCTTCACCGCTCCCCGAATTTCGGATTGGACCTCCAACAGGCCCCCATCGGCCGGATCCCCCAAACATCTCATGCTGACCAGCGCTCCTCATCGACCACTCTCTAACGAGGTCCTGACGAGCATACTCTCGAGCCCTCTGCACGATAAGAGCCTGGTTGGAAATCACTTCCCGAAGCTGCCTCCGGAGGAAAAGAATATCTTCATGTGGAGGAACACGCCGACCTAAACTGGGGAATCGATCCCTGCCAACATCCCTCGGAGCCAAAGAAGCCACCACCGGAGGGACGAAAAGAAACGAATTGCGAGATCTCCTCCTTTGGTAAACGCAAGCTGGGGGCATGACGTACACAGCCAAGTACTGTAATCAGATTCTGGCGGCTGATATGCAGGGAGCAAAGTGCAAATAACCGGTTAAGCACAAACAATTTAATACCTATCCAGACGTAGAAGGTAGTGTGTCTGGGTTGACAGAACCTTGCGGGGGGACCCACCCCAGACCACAATAAGTCTGAGAGTGACCTTTCTGCAGAAAGGTATAGTGCAGCATTGAGAATTTCGAGAATGGCCTATGCCCACGGGTAGCACAGTGCGATTTCTCAATTTAGATCGAGAGTGGCTCGCCTCCGGACAGCAGAGAGCGATCAAAAAGACTCCCCAAAAGCATAAAAGTCCAGAGACCTTCGGGTCCAAAGACCTTCGGGTCCAAAGACCTTCGGGTCCAAAGACCTTCGGGTCCAAAGACCTTCGGGTCCAAAGACCTTCGGGTCCAAAGACCTTCGGGTCCAAAGACCTTCGGGTCCAAAGACCTTCGGGTCCAAAGACCTTCGGGTCCAAAGACCTTCGGGTCCAAAGACCTTCGGGTCCAAAGACCTTCGGGTCCAAAGACCTTCGGGTCCAAAGACCTTCGGGTCCAAAGACCTTCGGGTCCAAAGACCTTCGGGTCCAAAGACCTTCGGGTCCAAAGACCTTCGGGTTTAAAGACCTTCGGGTCCATAGACCTTCGGGTCCAAACACCTTCGGGTCCATAGAACCCCAGGGTTCCAAAGACCTAGGGATCCAAAGAACCTCAAGGTTCTCAAGACCCAAGGGTCCAAAGAACCTCAAGGTTCCAAAGGCCTAAGGGTCCATAGACCCAAGGGTCCGTAGACCTAAGGGTCCAAAGAACCTCAAGGTTCTCAAGACCCAAGGGTCCAAAGAACCTCAAGGTTCCAAAGGCCGAAGGGTCCATAGAACCAAGGGTCCGTAGACCTAAGGGTCCAAAGAACCTCAAGGTTCTCAAGACCCAAGAGTCCAAAGAACCTCAAGGTTCCAAAGGCCTAAGGGTCCATAGACCCAAGGGTCCGTAGACCTAAGGATCCAAAGAACCTCAAGGTTCTCAAGACCCAAGGGTCCAAAGAACTTCAAGGTTCCCAAGACCTTCGGATCCATATAATCAAGGGTCCGTAGATCTAAGGGTCTAAAAAACCTCACGGTTCCCAAAACCTAAAGGTCCAAAGAACCTCAAGGTTCCCAAGACCCAAGGATCCAAAGAACCTCAAGGTTCCCAAGACCTAAGGGTTCGAAAAACCTCAAGGTTCCTAAGACCTAAGGGTCCAGAGAACCCAAATGCTCCTACTCCTTCAAGATTTAATGGGTAAGGCCTCAGGGCCCAGGTAAGAAACTCAAAGGGCCTAGACCTTGAAAACTTCCGAGTTCGAAGCAACAAGAACCTAAGGGTCCAAATCAGATCGGAACCCATCAGTTCCCGACAACGATTCTCCGCAAGGATTGATCTCCCCCGGGAGTCATCTAATCAAGCAACTAGAAGTCAAAACCATAAAGCAGTGCAAGGATCAAAGAAAGGACGGAGTAAAAGCAAAAACCAGTAGATATTATTAAGAATCTTTATTCGGAGGGGAGAAAGCTACAAAAAATCCAAAAACGACAACATAAAGCAAGAAAAAGCATTGAAGAAATATTCAAAGATTCGGCTCCCGGCGAGAAAGAGGGAAAACACCATGACCACCTTCACCGCTCCCCGAATTTCGGATTGGACCTCCAACAGGCCCCTATCGGCCGGATCCCCCGAACATCTCATGCTGACCAGCGCTCCTCATCGACCACTCTCTAACGAGGTCCTGACGAGCATACTCTCGAGCCCTCTTCACGATAAGAGCCTGGTTGGAAATCACTTCCCGAAGCTGCCTCCGGAGGAAAAGAATATCTTCATGTGGAGGAACACGCCGACCTAAACTGGGGAATCGATCCCTGCCAACATCCCTCGGAGCCAAAGAAGCCACCACCGGAGGGACGGAAAGAAACGAATTGCGAGATCTCCTCCTTTGGTGCCGAGTTCTACAGTATTCCTCGTACACTGACAATATCGAAGCCGTAGGGATCCCACCTGAAAAACAAAGATTCCATCAAAATACGGCTAGAACGAAAGGACCAAGTAAGAGAAATTCCATTACCCCAAATACGACTATTGTTGTGATATTTTTGTGTAGGGTCGTTTTAGTACTACGGAACACTGGAAGACTAATGAATGAATACGAGTTTATGTGTGTTTTTAGAACAGAAATTGAGGCAAAGAGATGTATTATTGAGTGTGTTTGGCGTTACAACGTATTGGGTGTATCAACCCTAGTTTTCTAGCCTAACTCTATAATCTCTAAGCCCCAAAGTGTCGATCCCTTGTTCTAGGGTTTGGGTTCCCCTTTTATAGTTGATGTAAGTCGGTCAATCTTGGGCGGCTTCTCTAATATTCGGGAATATGTTAGTTTCCCCTTGATTTGGGAAACTTCCATATTCATGCGGAGGATTAGTTTCTTGGTCCTTACGGCAAGGACTGGGCCTTGGTTCCTCGATACAGGGACTGGACCCTGGGTACTTTGTCAAATGGAGGTCGGGCCCTGGTGCCACCTGGTGGAGATGGGTTCTTTAAGTTGAGGAGGGACCCTGGGTCCTTTCCAAACGAGGGCCCGGAAGTCGAGGCCCCTTCGGAGGCTGGAGAAAACTCTAGCCTTGGATATTTTTCCCCAACAGTTTGCCCCTTATTCCTTGATTGCTTCGTAGGGATCAAGGGATAATATGTAGCCTTGAGTCTTGATGCCATTTCTTCCAGCAGGAGAAGGGTTTTGAGTCTAGGCAACATGAGGAGTTAATTTGGAATATGATCGCTTAGTTGGAATGGGCCTCAGGGGAAATAAGGATCGCGGTCCGCTTGTGATGACGCTAGGTCGGCGAAGTATTTTGGAGGTAATTTTGGAAATTTGCCGAGAATCGCGAGTATCTTCCAAATTCTTTTGTCTTTCCTCTTTCTTTCTTTCCTTCCCTTCGCCATAAATGGAAGTCGTTCCAGGTATAAAATCGGATGTTTCGATGCCTTTGGACAACACGAAGTTAGGTTTTCCCCTGTCCTTCTTATTGGAAGTAGATGTCGAACACTCCGATCTTCATGAAATCGTTCCCCACCCCCGGTGTTGGCGGACGTGTCGGACCCCGTCGCTTGTTTGGTGATCCTTTTGATTCCCCCATTCTAACACCTAGCGTGGTGTCGGGGACCGAGGATGAAAGAGTTCCTGCGGCCCCTGTTCGCCCTCGTCGTTTCTGTTCTTTCGATGCTTCAAGTGAAGACGAAGATGGCCCGAGGTCTGACATTAAGGAAGGTGATCTGGCGGGGATCCGCCGTAGGTATTCCTTGTCTGATACGATGGGGATCAGGTGTGCGGGAGAGTTCGAGCGAGCTCCTGATGGAGGAAGGGGCGAGATAGCGATTTTTGAGGCTTATTTGGAGGCCGGCTTTAGAGGAGGGATTCCTTCTTTGATCGCGGAGGTGGCATCGTACTTTGGATGTTCCCCTTCGCAGTTTACGCCTGCTACATGGCGTACTCTGATGGCTATTCAGGTGTTAGGAGAGCTCCACAGTATTCCTTTCGGGTTGTCTGAAGTCCTGTATTCATACTCCTTTGTTCCCTTGCCAAGTAAGGGGGGCTTTTACCAAATATGGTCCCGAGATGGTGAACCTTTGGTGGATGAACCCCCTCGAGGTCTTAGGGGTAGCTTTCCTTCAAACGATTCCTGGGACAGGAGATATGTGTTTATGAAGGTCGAAGGTGTTCCTGGATATCCATGTTTCTGGTGTTCAGTGGGTAAGTTGCTTCTGTTTCCTTGGACACGGGTATTGTGTTTGCTGAATTATGTCGAATTTTTCTTCTTGCAGAGGTGACCCGACCGGTTATCCAGGCTGGTGAGACTTAGGTGACGTTGGCGCGAGGTATTCCTAGGCGCTTTCGCTGGATTCTGTTCTTGATGCATCCGATATCGCTGCGTCATAGCCGTATTTGGGGTAATGGAATTTCTCTTACTTGGTCCTTTCGTTCTAGCCATAGTTTGATGGAGTCTTTGTTTTCCAGGTGGGATCCCTACGGCTTCGATATTGTCAGTGTACGAGGAATACTGTAGAACTCGGCACCAAAGGAGGAGGTCTCGTAACTCGTTTCCTTCCGTCCCTCCGGTGGTGGCTTCTTTGGCTCCGAGGGATGTTGGCAGGGATCGCTTCCCCAGTTTAGATCGGCGTGTTCCTCTACATCAAGAGATTCTTTTCCTCCGGAGGCAGCTTCGGGAAGTGATTTTCAACCAGGCTCTTATCGTGCAGAGGGCTCGAGAGTATGCTCGTCAGGATCTTGTTAGAGAGTGGTCGATGAGGAGTGCTGGTCAGCATGAGCTGTTCGGGGGATCCGGCCGATGGGGGCCTGTTGGAGGTCCAATCCGAAGTTTGGGGAGTGGTGAAGGTGGTCATGGTGTTTTCCCTTTTTCTCGCCGGGAGCCGAATCTTTGAATATTTCTTCAATGCTTTTTCTTGCTTTATGTTATCGTTTTTGGATTTTTTATAGCTTTCTCCCCTCCGAATAAGGATTAATAATATCTACTGGTTTTTGCTTTTACTCCACCCTTTCTTTGATCCTTGCACTGCTTTATGGTTTTGACCTCCAGTTACTTGGTTAGATGACTCCGGGGGAGTTCAATCCTTGCGGAGAATCGTTGCCGGGAACTGATGGGTTCCGATCTGATTTGAACCCTTAGGTTTAGAGACATTCGATCTTGGAAATTTCCAAGGTCTAGGCCCTTTGAGTTTCTTTATTTGGGCCCTGAGGCCTTATCCATTAAATCTTGGAGGAGTAAGAGCTTTTAGGCTTTCCGGACCCTTAGACCTTAGGAACCTTGAGGTTCTTGGGACCCTTGGGTCTTTGGAACCTTGAGGTTCTTTGGACCCTTGGGTCTTTGGAACCTTGAGGTTCTTTGGGCCCTTAGGCCTTGGGAACCTTGAGGTTCTTTGGACCCGAAGGTCTATGGACCCGAAGGTCTTTGGACCCGAAGGTCTTTGGACCCGAAGGTCTATGGACCCGAAGGTCTTTGGACCCGAAGGTCTTTGGAACCTAGAGGTTCTTTGGACCCGAAGGTCTTTGGAACCTAGAGGTTTTTCGGACCCTTAGGTCTTTGGACCCGAAGGTCTTTGGACCCGAAGGTCTTTGGAACCTAGAGGTTCTTTGGACCCGAAGGTCTTTGGAACCTAGAGGTTCTTCGGATCCTTAGGTCTTTGGACCCGAAGGTCTCTGGACCCGAAGGTCTCTGGACCCGAAGGTCTCTGGACCCGAAGGTCTCTGGACCCGAAGGTCTCTGGACCCGAAGGTCTCTGGACCCGAAGGTCTTTGGACCCGAAGGTCTATGGACCCGAAGGTCTTTGGACCCGAAGGTCTTTGGACCCGAAGGTCTTTGGACCCGAAGGTCTTTGGACCCGAAGGTCTTTGGACCCGAAGGTCTTTGGACCCGAAGGTCTTTGGACCCGAAGGTCTATGGACCCGAAGGTCTTTGGACCCGAAGGTCTTTGGACCCGAAGGTCTTTGGACCCGAAGGTCTCTGGACTTTTATGCTTTTGGGGAGTCTTTTTGATCGCTCTCTGCTGCTCGGAGGCAAGCTACTCTCGATCTAAATTGAGAAATCGCACTGTGCTACCCGTGGGCATAGGCCATTCTCGAAATTCTCAATGCTACACTCTACCTTTCTGCAGAAAGGTCACTCTCAGACTTATTGTGGTCTGGGGTGGGTCCCCCCGCAAGGTTCTGTCAACCCAGACACACTACCTTCCACGTCTGGATAGGTATTAAATTATTTGTGCTTAACCGGTTATTTGCACTTTGCTCCCAGCATATCAGCCGCCAGAATCTGATTACAGTACTTGGCTGTGTACGTCATGCCCCCAGCGTGCGTTTAGTTTATAGCTTATTTCACGAGGGTTTGAATGGCACTAGTACGTGGTCCCCGCATAACTCTTGGCTATAGGCCTTTACGCGGGGCCCTATCGCACAGACATCGGCTTAGGGCTGATCAGACCCCTTCCATATATGTCTGTACCTATGGTGAGTAGCCTCACCAGCTAGGGGGCTAGCTAAGATCTGAGGTCCCGAAAGTCCCTGATCCAGCTAATATGCCACTTTAAATATATTGGTGTTTCCTTAACTCCCTTTAGTCAAAACCAAATGTATTTTATAAGCCTAGTCCGAGGACGTTCTCGTTATACATAGGAGTAGGAAAACCAAAATACTTAAATATATAATAGTATATATAGAGCTCGACCCGAAGATCTAGCCTTTAGAAATGATAGAATTTGAGGTGCAAGGCGTTCCAGCAGTTGGGTTGTACCTTGCATGTGCTGTCTTGCAGCTTATAGGCTCCTGCCCCTTGCACCCCTATTACCTGATAGGGCCCCTCCCATCCGGGGGCGAGTTTTCCGGCTGATTTGTCTTTTCTGTGGTTATAGACTCGCCTTAGGACCCAGTCCCCTTCTTGGAAGGTTCTGGATCTCACCTTCTTGTTGTAACTCTTGGCTACCTTTATTTGGTACGACGCGTTCCTCAGGCGGGCTGCTTCCCTTTTTTCGTCTAGGAGGTCTAGGCTTAGGTACATCAGCTCGTCATTTTCCTTGGGGGTTAGGATGTTGGAGATCGTGGTCTTGACATGTACCTCGGTTGGTATTGCTGACTCGGTGCCGTAGACGAGTGAGAAAGGGGTTTCTTGGGTAGCTGTCTTTGGAGTCGTCCGGTAGGCCCAAAGGACTCCATGTAACTCTTCTGCCCATCGCCCGTGAGCCTTTTCCAAGCGCTTCTTGAGCATGTTCACCACCGTTTTGTTGGTTGACTCTGCTTGTCCGTTCGATTGCGGGTGCCTTGGTGCTGAATATGAGAGTTTGATATCCCAATCTTTGCAGAAGTCCTGGAAGTCGCTGCTGGTAAATTGGGGTCCATTGTCTGTGACAATTTCCTGAGGTGCTCCGAAGCGGGTTATTATGTTCGTCCAGATGAATTTCTTGATCTGGAGGTCCGTGATTTTCGCCAAGGCTTTGGCTTCTACCCACTTCGTGAAGTAATCGGTCATTACTAGGAGGAAGACCTTCTGCCCCGGCGCCATTGGGAATTTCCCCACAATGTCCATGCCCCATTTACGGAAGGGCCATGGGGAACTTAAGGACTTCAGGTTCTCTGGTGGTAAGTTAGAGATTGGGGCGTGCTTCTGGCATTGGCTACAGGTTTTGGCCTGTTTGAGGGAGTCCTTCGCCATGGTAGGCCAGTAATAACCAGCCCTTCTCGCCCTGAGAACCAGGCTCCGTCCGCTGGAGTGTGAACCGCATTCCCCATCGTGGAGTTCTTCTAATATTCGTGTGGCTTCTCTAGGGGATAGACATCGTAGGTAGGGTCCTGAGAAGGATCTTCTATATAGTTTTCCCTCCGTAATGCAGTATCTGGCCGCTTGTCTCTTGATCTTCCGGCTCTCCTCTCGGTTTTCGGGTAGGACGTCGTTTCTTAGATAGTCGGTGATAGGGGTCATCCAGGTTTCTCCTTCGTCTACTACCGTCACTTCTTCCGGTTCAACCTCTTTCTGGGTTGCTGGCCATTGCAGGACCAACAACGGAATACTCATATGTTCCTTGGTTTCTAATGCGGAACCCAGGTTTGCTAGAGCATCGGCTTGGGAGTTCTGTTCCCTAGGTATTTGGGTAAGTTTATAGCTTGCGAATTGGTCTAGGAGACGTTTGGCCACAGATAGATACCTGATCATGCTAGGGTCCTTGGCTTGATAATCCCCTTGAGCTTGACTGATGATGAGCTGCGAATCACTGAAAATCTGGATGTCTTTTACTCCCATTTCCTTGGCTAGTTCTAGGCCTGCTATTAAAGCTTCCTATTCTGCCTCGTTGTTCGTTGCTTTGAAGTTGCAACATACAGCCCTTGAGGCCGATTCTTCCGTGGGGGAGGTCAGAACCAGTCCTACCCCTGCGCCTCTTACATTGCTGGAGCCATCCACGTGTAGGGTCCATTGACCTTCTTCCGCTTCTTTTCCCTGGAGCGTAGTTTCTAGATCTGGGTCTGGAAGCGTAGAGGGAGAGAATTCAGCCACGAAATCAGCTAGGACTTGGGACTTGATAGCGGCAGCTGGGCTGAAGATCACGTCGTATTCTCCCAATTCTACGGCCCATTTCGCCAATCGTCCTGATACCTCGGGTTTATGAAGGACTGCTTTGATAGGGAAGGAGGTGACTACCACGACTTGGTGGGACTGGAAGTAGGGACGCAATTTCCGGGCCGCGACCACTAGGGCGAGGGCTAGTTTCTCTAGCTGGCTGTAGCGAGTTTCTGCATCTAGCATGGATTTGCTGACGTAGTATATGGGATGCTGTCTTCTTTCCTCCTCCCTTACGAGGACTGCGCTAACTGCGTGTTCGGACACGGCGAGGTAAAGCAGTAGGGTTTCCCCTTCTAGAGGTTTAGACAGGAGTGGTGGAGTAGTGAGATAGGCCTTGAGGTTCGGACAGTGCGGTTTCGCACTTCTCTGTCCATTGAAAGTCCTTAAGGTTCTTTAGTGTTTCGAAAAAGGCATGGGACTTGTCGGAAAGCCTGGAGATGAATCTGCTGAGGGCTGCCATTCTTCCCGTAAGTTTTTGAATCTCTTTGACGTTCCGTGGGGGAGGAATCGCCTGGATGGCCCTTATCTGCTCCGGATTTGCTTCTATGCCCTTGTGGGTGACTATGTATCCCAGGAATTTCCCGAAGCTACTCCAAAGAAACATTTACAAGGGTTGAGCTTCATATTGTATTTCCTCAGGGTGGTGAACGCTTGCTGGAGATGTGAGATATGATCCTCCGAGTTAAGAGATTTTACCAGCATGTCGTCGATGTAGACTTCCATGGTCTGGCCTATCTGATAGGCGTCCATGAAGCTCATTAGTTGGTGCCCAGCGGTGGCATCCACTAGCTTGTCTATATGAGGCAAGGGGAATGGATCCTTTGGGCAGGACTTGTTGAGGTCCGTGAAATCGATGCAGACCCTCCAGTTTCCGTTTTTCTTTTTCACAACCACCACATTGGCGAGCCAGTCGGGATATTGCACTTCTCTTATGAACCCTGCGTCGAGCAGGTTCTTGACCTCTTCGTTAATGATTTCATCCCTTTCGGGAGCGAACTTCCTTCTCTTTTGTCTAACAGGGGGATCCTCGAGATTCACTTGAAGCTGATGCATGATGACGCTGGGGTCGATTCCGGGCATGTCTTCGTGGGACCATGCGACGCAATCGGAGTTAGATCTTAGGAAATCGATCAGCCTCCATCTCAGATCCTTAGGCAGCTTGGAGCCTATCTTGAGGTTCCGCTCCGGGTTTCCTTCTATCAGGGGGACTTCGTCCATGTCTTCAACCTCGGGTTCTTCGGCATGAGGAACGAGAGGCTGCTTCTGTAATTGTTATAAAGCTTTGGTCCTTCCCTTCAGGGTAGTTTGATAGCAGGACCTAGAATTTTCTTGATCCCCTCTAATGACCTTCACGCCCCGGGGGGTAGGAAATTTTACCAATTGGTGGAGGGTTGATGGTACGGCTACCATGTCGTGGATCCAGGGCCTCCCTAGTATTACGTTGTAAGACGACGGACAGTCGACGACTAGGAACTTGGTGGTTTGGTTTATTCCCTCGATGTAGACTGGGAGAAGAACTTCTCCCTCGGTTTGCTTCACCTCTCCGCTAAATCCCACGAGCGGGACCGCTTTCCTGGTTAATGTTTTAGGGTCTAGCCCTAAATCCATATAGGCCGAACGGAAGATAATGTTGCTGGAGCTGCCATTGTCCACCAATATTCGTTTAACCAGGCAATTGGCTATAACAAGCGTGATAACGAGGGCGTCATGATGGGGAGCAAGGACTTGTTCCTGCTCCCTCGCAGTAAAGCTGATTTCATCCCTTCCCAAGAGTGGGCGCTTGGGAGTCTCGGTCTCTTGGCCGTTCCTAGCATTGCGAGTACTTCGTTTGGCTGCGGCGCTGCTGATCCTGCTTATTTCTGATCCTCCGGAGATGACATGGATCACTCGTTCTTGTGGTGGAGGTAGCGCAGGGACCGCTTCATTGGGGAGAGCGGGGCCCTCTCTGTTAAGGAGGTCCTTGGCCTTATCCGAGAGGAATTCCCTTAGGTAACCCTTCTTGAGAAGCTTGGCTACTTCCAGTCTTAAGGCTACACAATCCTCTGTGGTATGGCCGTGATCAATGTGGAACCCACACCATCTTTTGGGGTTCCGGGTAGCGTCTGGGGACCTCATTTTAGGTGGCCACTTGACTTGTGGGCCCATCTGCCTCAGGACTCCAATGAGCTCCGGTTTGGATATCGCTAGGTGGGAAATGCTGGGCCAAGTCGAAACCATCATTCCTTCGGACCGAGGTAAGGGGCGATGTTGGTATCTGCCCCTGCTCTGATTGGTGGATTCCCGGGAAGGTCGGGATCGGATGGTTTCTTCACGCTCGTCTTTCGATGGTTTGGAGGACTTCTGATCGTACTTGGAGGAAACCTTGGCCCTGCTCACGACATCTTCTTCCCACCTTACTTGGGCCCAGGCACGGGATAGTACATCCGCCATGTCTCCGCATCTGTACTTGGTTAATTCCTTGTAGAGCTCTCCCTCCGGGAGTAGGCCCTTCTTGAAGGCTGAGATTGCTGTATCGGCGTTACACTCGGGTATGGAGACCTTCTCTTGGTTGAAACGAGCTATGTAGGAGCGTAGGGATTCGTTTCTGTATTGTTGGATCTCGTAGAGGTCATCTGATCTCTTCTCCAGGTGGCGGCTACTAGCGAACTGTTCCACGAACTTATCGCTGAGGGCGGCGAAGGATGCTATGGACCCCGTGGGGAGGTTGATGTACCATTGGAGGGCAGGACTGGTTAGAGTTGACCCGAAGCCCTTGCACATGGTGGCTTCCCTTGCGTCTTTCGGAATAGCCACGGCTACCATGCGTTGCTTGTACTGGGCGATGTGGTTGTCAGGATCTCGAGTTCCTTCGTACATCTTGATGCTCGGAAAAGAGAACTTTCGAGGCATCTCGATCGAAGCAATCTCCTTCACGAAAGGCGTGTCGGAGTACGATCTTGGATCACTTCTACGGATGGGGGGAGCTACTCCGGGGAGCCTTTCCACCATGGATTGGATGGTGCCGAATTTTTCGGATACTACCTTCTCTAGGTAAGCGGCTAAAGCTGGATCCGAGATCTCGGGATGATCAGGTGAGTATTCTTCGTCCTCCGTATCGAATTTGTCTTCTTCTTCTTCTCGGGTTACGTCTCGAACATTTTCTTGACCGCCGGGTTCGTCTCCGGGCTGCTGAGGCGTTTCCTCGTCGTCGTGCGGGGTGTTGAGCGAAGCCATAGGTCGAACTTTGGTTCTGAACCGTTTTCGTTTGTTCCCTACTGCCCCGAGGGATTGATTTTCTCGTCTGAGAGCGATGTTCTCGGCTTCCATGGCGTCTAGCTTCTCGGCGCTTTGCTGGAGTTGCTTGGAGTGTTCTCCAAGTTGATCTTTTAGGTATTGAACTTCCTGGACGAGTTCCAGACCTGCAGGTGCATTTTCCTGAGCCTTGTGAAGGTCGGTAATTTGACTCTGAAGGGTTTCGAATCGGCTCAGAAGCTCCTTCTCCTTCGGGGTCAGATTGGCTTGATTGGACTCGTCTTCCGATGCCATCGTCACGTAGTTGAGTTACTCCCCTCCCTCTAGCGCCAAACTGTTGTGATATTTTTGTGTAGGGTCGTTTTAGTACTACGGAACACTGGAAGACTAATGAATGAATACGAGTTTATGTGTGTTTTTAGAACAGAAATTGAGGCAAAGAGATGTATTATTGAGTGTGTTTGGCGTTACAACGTATTGGGTGTATCAACCCTAGTTTTATAGCCTAACTCTATAATCTCTAAGCCCCAAAGTGTCGATCCCTTGTTATAAGGTTTGGGTTCCCCTTTTATAGTTGATGTAAGTCGGTCAATCTTGGGCGGCTTCTCTAATATTCGGGAATATGTTAGTTTCCCCTTGATTTGGGAAACTTCCATATTCATGCGGAGGATTAGTTTCTTGGTCCTTACGGCAAGGGTTGGGCTTTGGTTCCTCGATACAGGGACTGGACCCTGGGTACTTTGTCAAATGGAGGTCGGGCCCTGGTGCCACCTGGTGGAGATGGGTTCTTTAAGTTGAGGAGGGACCCTGGGTCCTTTCCAAACGAGGGCCCGGAAGTCGAGGCCCCTTCGGAGGCTGGAGAAAACTCTAGCCTTGGATATTTTTCCCCAACAGCTATGACGCAGCGATATCGGATGCATCAAGAACAGAATCCAGCGAAAGCGCCTAGGAATACCTCGCACCAACTTCACCAAAGTCTCACCAGCCTGGACGACCGGTCGGGCCACCTCTGCAAGAAGAAAAATTCGACATAATTCAGCAAATATAATACCCATGTCCAGGGAAACAGAAGCAACTTACCCACTGAACGCCAGAAACATGGATAACCAGGAACACCTTCGACCTTCATAAACACGTATCTCCTGTCCCAGGAATCGTTTGAAGGAAAGCTACCCCTAAGACCTCGAGGGGGTTCATCCACCAAAGGTTCACCATCTCGGGACCATATTTGGTAAAAGCCTCCCTTACTCAGCAAGGGAACAAAGGAGTAAGAATACATGACTTCAGACAACCCGAAAGGAATACTATGGAGCTCTCCTAACACCTGGATAGCCATCAGAGTACGCCATGTAGCAGGCGTAAACTGCGAAGGGGAACATCCAAAGTACGACGCCACCTCCGCGATTATAGAAGGAATCCCTCCTCTAAAGCCGGCCTCCAAATAAGCCTCAAAGATCGCTATCTCGTCCCTTCCTCCATCAGGAGCTCGCTCGAACTCTCCCGCACACCTGATCCCCATCGTATCAGGTAAGGAATATCTACGGTGGATTCCCGCCAGATCACCTTCCTTAATATCAGACCTTGGGCCATCTTCGTCTTCACTCGAAGCATCGAAAGAACACAAACGACTAGGGCGAACAGGGGCCACGGGAACTCTTTCATCATCGGTTCCCGAAACCACGCTAGGTGTTAGAATTGGGGAATCAAAAGGATCACCAAACAAGCGACGAGGCCTGACACGTCCGCCAACACCGGGGGTAGGGAACGATTTCACGAAGGTCGGAGCGTTCGACATTGTGGGAACCGAAATTCGCACCGTCAAATGTTACTAAGTAAAAACGTAGGAAAACTAAGTTGACCTAGTTTTCCCCGAGGATCCCGGCTATCTGCTGGGCCACGCACGACAAAGATAAAACAGGCTAAGTTGAAAATAAATGCGTAAAATAAAGAGAGCAAAAAGAAATAATTTTATTTCCGAATTCGCGGAGAGCGTTGGAACAATAGGTCGAGATCGCGGCCGTAAGAGTTGTCGATCGTCGCTAGTCTCAAAACCCTAGATCTAACCTAATTGAGTCGCAGCTCGCTAAAAAGGAAATAAACGCCTAAGTTCTAAATTGCTCTGAGAGTAGTTTTTCTTGTGATTTTCGGATCCCCCTTCCTCTGCTCCTAGACTTGCTTATATACTCCCATATGACGGTCTATTCTTGACGGGCTGGCGCGAGCTGGGCTTTTTCCATTTTCGTCGGCCTTCATGTTTATCGGGAAACTTGATATTTATCTTTTTTGGAAACTTGATGTTTATCCTTTGGAAGTTTGACATTTATCTTGTTTAGGAAGATAATCGCAAGTTGTCGTATCTATCTTTTTAGAAAATCGTAAAAATGGTTATCCGATCATGTTTGATCCCCGTTGGGCCGTATTTCGGATTTCCGCTATTTTTACGATTGCTTTGAGAGAAAGCTCCTACTCGGACATTGGATCTTTCGGAGGATCTTCGTCTCCTTTGTGAGGCAAATGGTGTTTTTAGATAACCATTGCCGTTTTCTACGAAGTTTCTCCATCCGTCGACGTCTTACGGGTTTTCCGAAGACTAGGAGAAAGAAAAGGAGTTTGGTTTGCGGGATTTCAGAAAGTCGCAAAACTTCGATTTCTGGCGGTTTGAGAACTTGGAACTTACGCACGAAGACTAGCTGTCCGACAACTCGAGCTAGCATGGCGCTAGGCGCCCGGCGCCTAGAGGCAGCACGGGCGCTAGGCGCCCGGCGCCTAGAGGCAGCACGGGCGCTAGGCGCCTAGAGGCAGCACGGGCGCTAGGCGCCCGGCGCCTAGAGGCAGCACGGGCGCTAGGCGCCCGGCGCCTAGAGGCAGCACGGGCGCTAGGCGCCCGGCGCCTAGAGGCAACGCGGGCGCTAGGCTCCCGGCGCCTAGAGGCAGCGCGGGCGCTAGGCGCCCGGCGCCCGCACGGCGCCCGGCGCCTTGAGGCAGCACGGGCGCAAGGCGCCCGGCGCCAAGAGGCAGCTTCGGGCGCTAGGCGCCCGGCGCCTAGAGGCAGCACGGGCGCTAGGCGCCCGGCGTCTAGAGGCAGCCCGGGCGCTAGGCGCCCGGCGCCTAGAGGCAGCACGGGCGCTAGGCGCCCGGCGCCTAGAGGCAGCACGGGCGCTAGGCGCCTGGCGCCTAGAGGCAGCACGGGCGCTAGGCGCCCGGCGCCTAGAGGCAGCCCAGGGTCGTCGCTCGTTTCTTTCGGCTCGTGCGAGTTTTTTGGGTTCTTTTTACTTTCCGGAGATTTTTATCGTGTAGAGAATGTTTCTAATCGTTGATTTCGGGATGACTTAACATTTTCCCGAGTTTTCTAGAATGAAACTTACTCTCTTAATGCTTCTCTAACATCTTTCGTATTTTGTCCGAACTTTTCGGACATCGATTTCGTCTTGACCGATTTTGACCCCAACAGACATCTACTTCCAATAAGAAGGACAGAGGAAAACCTAAATTCGTGTTGTCCAAAGGCGTCGAAACATCCGATTATATACCTGGAACGACTTTCCATTTTCGGCGAAGGGAAAGAAAGAAAGAAAGAGGAAAGACAAAAGAATTTGGAAGATACTCGCGATTCTCGGCAAATTTCTAAAATTATCTCCAAAATACTTCGCCGACCTAGCATCATCACGAGCGGGCCGCGATCCTTATTTCCCCTGAGGCCCATTCCAACTAAGCGATCATATTCCAAATCAACTCCTCATGTCGCCTAGACTCCAAATCCTTCTCCTGCTGGAAGAAATTGCACCAAGATTCAAGACTACATATTATCCCTTGATCCCTGCGAAGCAATCAAGGAATAAGGGGCAAACTGTTGGGGAAAAATATCCAAGGCTAGAGTTTTCTCCAGCCTCCGAAGGGACCTCGACTTCCAGGCCCTCGTTTCGAAAGGACCTAGGGTCTCTCCTCGACTTAAAGAGTCCATCTCCACCAGGTGGCACCAGGGCCCGATCTCCATTTAACAAGTATCCAGGGTCCAGTCCCTGTATCGAGGAACCAAGGCCTAGCCCTTGCCGTAAGGACCAAGATCCGATCCTCCGCATGAATATGGAAGTTTCCCATATCGAGGGGAAAGTAATATATTCCTGAATATTACAGAAGCCGCCCAAAATTGACCGACCTACATCAACTATAAAAGGGGAACCCAAACCCTAGAACAAGGGATCGACACTTTGAGGCTTAGAGATTATAGAGTTAGGCTAGAAAACTAGGGTTTATACACCCAAAAACGTTGTAACGCCAAACACACTCAATAATACATCTTTTTGCCTCGATTTCTATTCTCAAAACACATACAAACTCGTATCCATTTATTAGTGTTCCAGTGTTCCGTAGTACTTAAACGACCCTACACAAAAATATCATAACAGCCGTAGGGATCCCACCTGGAAAACCAAGACTCCATCAAGCTACGACTAGAACAGAAAGACAAAGTAAGAGAAATTCCATTACCCCAAATACGGCTATGACGCAGCGATATCGGATGCATCAAAAACAGAATCCAGCGAAAGCGCCTAGGAATGCCTCGCGCCAGCTTCGCCAAAATCTCACCAGCCTGGACGACCGGTCGGGCCACCTCTGCAAAAAAAAAAAGAGAAAAACCCGACGTAATTGAGCAAGTATAATACCCATGTCTGGGAAACTAGAAGCAACTTACCCACTGAACGCCAGAAACATGGATAGCCGGGAACACCTTCGACCTTCATTAATACATATCTCCTGCCCCAGGAATCGTTCAAAGGGAAGCTACCCCGAATGCCTCGAGGGGGTTCATCCACCAAAGGTTCACCATCTCGGGACCATATTTGGTAGAAGCCTTTCTTACTCGACAAAGGAACAAAGGAGTAAGAATATAGGACTTCAGATAACCCAAAAGGAATACTATGGAGCTCTCCTAACACTTGGATAGCCATCAAAGTACGCCATGTAGCAGGCGTGAACTGCGAAGGGGAACATCCAAAGTACGATGCCACTTCCGCAATCAAAGAAGGAATCCCTCCTCTAAAGCCAGCTTCCAAATAGGCCTCAAAGATCGCTATCTCGTCCCTTCCTCCATCAGGAGCTCGCTCGAACTCTCCCGCGCACCTGATCCCAATTGTACCAGGCAAGGAATATCTACGGCGGATCTCCATCAGATCACCTTCCTTAATATCGGACCTCGGGCCATCTTCGTCTTCACTCGAAGCATTGAAGGAGCAGAAGCGACGAGGGCGAGCGGGGGCCATGGGAACCCCTTCATCATCGGTTCCCGAAACCATGCTGGGTGTTAGAACTGGGGAATCGAAAGGATCACCAAACAAACGACGGGGCCTGACACGTCCGCCAACTCCGGGGGTAGGGAACGATTTCATGAAAGTCGGAGCATTCGACATCTACTTCCAATAAGAAGGATATGGAAAAACCTAAATTCGTGTCGTCTAAAGGCATCGAAGCATCCAATTATATACCTGGAACGACTTTCCATTTTTGGCGCATGAAGGGAAAGAAAGAAAGGGAAAAGGCAAAAGAATTTGGAAGATAATCGCAAGTCTCGGCAAATTTCCAAAATTATCTCCAAAATATTCCGCCGACCTAGCACCATCACGAGCGGGCCGCGGTCCTTATTTCCTTTGAGGCCCATTCCGACCAAGCGATCCTATCCCGAAATAACTCCCCATTTTGCCTAGACTCCAAACCCTTCTCCATCTTGAAGAAATGGTACCAAGATCTAAGACTGCATGTTATCCCTTGATTCCTACGAAGCAAACAAGGAATAAGAGGTAAACCGTTGGGGAAAAATATCCAAGGCTAAATATTTCTCCAGCCTCCGAAGGGGCCTTGACTTCCGGGCCCTCGTTTGGAAGAGAACCAAGGTCCTTCCTCTACTCAAGGGACCAGTCTCCACCAGAAGGCACAAAGTCCCGAACTCTATTTTGTAACACCCGGGGTCCAGTCCCTGTAACGAGGAACCAAGGCCTAGCCCCTGCCGAAAGGACCAAGGATCCGATCCTCCGCATGATTATGGAAGTTTCCCAAAACGAGGGGAAAGTAATATATTTGCGAATATTACGAAGGCCGCCCAAGATTGACCGACTTACATCAACTATAAAAGGGGAACCCAAACCCTAGAACAAGGGATCAACACTTTGGGGCTTAGAGATTAGAGAGTTAGGCGATAGAACTAGGGTTTATACACCCAATACGTTGTAAACCGAAATCACTCAATAATACATCTCTTTGCCTCAATTTCTCTTCTCTAAACACATACATACACACAAAATCTAGTAGTCTTCCAGTGTTCCGTAGTACTAAAACGACCCTACACAAAAATATCACAACAATCACGACTTCGAACCACTGCAGTCTGGAGGGGATCTGGTTTTGAAGAAGATGATGAAGGTAAATCCATTTAAGCAGAGAAACCAATGGCCTTTGTTTTTGTTTGTGCAGGTCGGGAGTTATTGTGTTGTTCTTCTCTGATCACGCGAGAATACACTTTGTTGATATCTGGTAATGGATCCTCGTCTATTATCT